>CM070680.1:16581188-16989103 GCA_036346265.1 Melocanna baccifera
ACCAACAAGTGAACTACTGTCCACCTCCAACATAAACCATCCGGTTATAAGTGAAACACCAACCCTCGTGTGAAATCCCGAGCAATGTCCATGTGAGGATGCGGCTATTCGAATAGTTTTACACTGCAGAGGTTGTACAATCTGTACCCACACGATGTGATTAGCCTAGGCCTAAGGTAATCACAACAAGGTCTTTACAATGCTCTACCTCAACTCAATCCGCCCGCTAGGGTTTCATCACACCCCCTTGCGCCACATGGAAATCAGCAACCATGTTCATCACGATGTGATGAATTGGAATTGAGATATTACAAATTAATCAACCAGGTCCATCCCATAATAGACATGTGGTTTGCACGATTAAGCTCAGATCAATGGCACACAAAGTTAAGTCCTTAACATTACCCGGGTGAGCCTACCACATCCCCGAAGTGCAACTGCACCTCCCCCTTTACTGCACGATCACTCGTCTGAGTGCAAAACCAATTTGTAACTAAGCCAACGTCACACCAATGATGTGGCACAAATTTTAATACACGTGGCACCAACCACAGTTTCATATGTCATTAAGTCAAATTAATAATTAACATGTGCTGATGAGATCAATCGTAAATATAAGCCAGCTAAGCAGTCTAATCGTACCAACCCATGTGACAAAAAATCTAGCATCACTAGTAAATTTCCCAACCTATGGTGACAGTTGCATCATGGCATTCCAAAATATCAAGGAGGGATAAACTCAAATGGGATGATAACTACCAGTGACAACGGTTGAATAAAAATAGCGATGAAATGTAATTTAAAACAAAATAAATAAATAGTAGATTGCAAACTGGGTTCAACATGATCAAAGGACACGACTTTCCTTGGTTATGCTCGTGAGGTACACACAGTCTTGAGCGCGAAACCTGCTCCTCGAATCGAATCTAACGAGAGAGAAAACGACCAAAAATAAAGAAACACATAAAATGATAAGCAAATGAACTCCAAAATTCACAAAACTAGAACCAACAGCTAGAGCTCGATTTTAGATGAATTTAGAAAAAAATAACGGGGTCAATCGGAGCTAGGACGGAGGAGAACGGGCTCTCGAAAAATTAAACCTAAATTAAATCGGAAAAATCAGAAAAGTTATTGCTTTGTGGACGGCCTACGGGAAGCGGGTCCACCGTGGACTCGGTCCCGCGAAATAAGATGCCGCAGCGGCGGGTGTGCGCAGCGACGCTAGAACTAAGCGTGCGCACGGCATATCTTGCCGCCACGTGGCGCGTGTTGGCGTAAGCGCCGGCGTGGCACCGGGCGGAATTCGGTGGCGTGGCATGACGCGTGGTTGCCACATAGGCTTAGGGTTGGCGTGGCTTGGCGACGGCAGGGGCGTGGCTCACGCACGCGGCGCGCGGCGATGCTGCGAGGTGTCCTGTGGCGGCATCGAGGCGCCGGCGATTCTGCAGCGACGGTGGGATCGAAGCGGCTCGGGAGGCGGGGCGGCGCGATATCGACGCGTGGGCGCAAAGCGCGGCGTCGGCGCGACGCCTTGCCAGCCTTGCGCGCCTTGGAGCGCGGAGCGGGAGATGGCGGCAGCGTGGCTTGCGCGCGAGAGTGGATCGGCGGCAGCGTGGCGGCGCGCAGCGCGCGCGTGGTGGTACGGGTCGAGGTGCGGAGACCGAGGCGCGGAAGGCGAAGCGGCAGCGAGGCGGTCGCAGGCGCGGCGCTCGGCCGGCGCGGCGGCGGCAGCGAGGTCTCGGCGGCGGGCGCTCGGCGGCGGTTGCGGGCGAGGAGACGCGACACACGGCGGCGGAGCAACTCTCCGGCAGCGGCGCGAGGCGCGGCGAGCGGCGGCGGCGGAGTTCGGGTGTCGGAACGCGAGCAGGGACGCAGCGGAGTTTAACACGCGACGAGGAGTTCCAATCGATTACGGTTTAGGCAGCGGCAACGCTAGGTTTAAACGGCCGTGATTGAAGCGCGTCGGCGCATCCAACGGCATTGCGCGAGCGCGGCGGGCGGCGTTCGTGGTGTTGCCACGTGGCTCCACCAGCGTGCCGGATCTGGAGCGCGGGCGGCGGATTAGGTTAGGGTTGCGGCGCTGGCGCGGCGGGCAGCGAGATCAAATGCGAGGGCGCAATCGGCGGGCGAGGCGGCGAGGCAGGCGCGCGAGGCGGCGGCGGGCGATGCGCCAGCGTGTCAGCTGCCGCGATGCGCCGACAGCGTGGCGAGCCCGGCCCGGATCTCGCGAGCGCGCGGCGGTGCGGCGCGAAGGAAGTGGCGTCTGGCGGCGCAAGCGCGGGATGCGCGACAACGTGGAGGGAGGAGAAGATCGAGCGGGGAGATTTTCCAAGGATTTCTTTTTCCAGAGAATTCAAATAAACTTGAGAGGCTCTAGAAAATAGCAAATAAATCCCAAAAATTCACGAAATACAGAGAAAATTCCTTGAGACCTGAAGAATCCTAATAAAATATTTTCAGCTTATGTTAATGTTTATTTTAATCATATTAAATCTTTAAAAATACTAAAAATTCATTTGAAGCTTGAATTAAATTCAGAAAATTCCAGAAAATTCATTTTTAAAATCTTGGCTTCAAAAATTGCAGAAAAACAGGATGTTACAAACCTTACCCTTAGCGAGATCTCGACCCTAAGATCTGGGCCAACTAAGAGAATAGGTTCGGGAACTCTACTTTGAGGTCCTCCTCGCGCTCCTAGGTTGCTTCCTCCTCGGAGTGGTTGCTCCGCTGCACCTTGCAAAAACGGACTACTTTATTCCGGGTGACTCGCTCTGACACTTCCAAGACTTTGACTGGATGCTCCTTGTTCGCAGATCCTCCTGCGAGTCAACGCGGCCTCAGCGGCACAACCTCCTCGCTGCATAAGCACTTCTTGATTTGGGACACATGGAAGAGCGTCATGTACCCGAAGAAGAGGCTTGATAGCTCCAAGCGATATGCAACATCTCCCTGCATTTGAATCTGAGCGGACCAACATACCTCGGTGCAAGCTTCCCTTTTAGTGAAACCTCTTCACACCCTTGAATGGTGTGATCTGAGATACACAAAATCATCGGCTCAAAACTTCGGCTCGGCGTGCGGTATCTGCATAACTCTTACATGCAGCTTGGCGTTTTCAACCTTTCTGTATCAA
Organism: Melocanna baccifera; assembly: GCA_036346265.1. NCBI lineage: Eukaryota > Viridiplantae > Streptophyta > Magnoliopsida > Poales > Poaceae > Melocanna > Melocanna baccifera. The sequence goes on from CM070680.1 coordinate 16,584,325, forward strand.
GCGGACCTTATCCTCTGATTCTTTCAAACAGTCTGGACCAAAAACCTATCCTTCCCCTGTCTTTTTCCAATTGAGAGGGGTCACGCATTTCTGCACACAATGCCTCAAGCGGTGACATCACATAGCGGCACGATAAGCTGTTGTTGTATGAAAACTCTGCAAAAGGCAAACTACTGTCCCACTTGGATCCATAATCAAGTACACCTAGGTTGGATCTCAACTCGGATCCGGGGGATTGGATTAAAAGAACAGATCCAAGAGCAACAGTTTTCAATTGTTGCTTTAAAGCAAAACTTCGAGAAACAAACGAATGCGAAGCTCTAGAATCAAATAAAACTGTGGCAGGAACTGAATGTACTAGGGACGTACCGATCACAATGTTTGGTGCTGCCTGGGCATCCTCTGCGGTGACGTGGTTCACCTGACCTCTCACCACCGGCGTCCTGCTGGCCTGACCTGATGCTGGGTGTGCTCCTCGTCCTGCTCCTGGGGTAGGAGTACGACCGGGTGTGGCTCCCAAGTCGAAGCGAACGGGCGTCGGGGCCTGCCTCTGAAGGCACTTGCTAGCATAGTATCCCACCTCATGACACTTGAAGCAAGTGACGAGATCTTCGCTGAGTTATTGCTCTTCGCTGCTGCTGACCACCACCAGGAACCACCGGGACAACATCGCCGGCGGCGTGGCGTGCAGGTGGGTCTGAAAGCGGCTTGCTGCTGCTTCTTTCTTTGTGGCACTCGTGCAGTAGTAGGAACCAAAATAAGGCCTTTGGGGTGAGTGCATTGTGACCCCTCTGGATCAACCTCCTCTTGCGAGACTCTCGAGCTCGCGGCGACTCTCCTCAATGAGAATGGCCTTATCCACCAGCTAGCTGGCGGCATAGTCGTTACCTCGACTTGTACCTTCAAAGTGGGTTCAAGCTTTTCTTGAACCTCTTACGGCGGCGATCGATGCTACATCCTCCACGCGTGGCGTATCAAGCTGAAAGTGAATTTATTGAGATATTCACTCCTTGGCGAGTTCCTCTCCAAGCGTTAGCGTATGAAAGGCCTTGGCGAACTCCTTCCAAGTGATGTTGTTACGGTTCTCATGGGCGCAGTGAGTTCTCCCACCACTGCTGCTGCTGGTCCCTCAGGCGATGTGCTGCATACAACATCTTTTCTCTGTCGGTGCACTAAGTCAAGTTCAGTTTCTTCTCAGTCGAGCGGACCCAATCGTCGGCCTCAAAGGCTCTACGTGACCTGGAGAAAACAAGCGGTCTCGTCCTCATGAACTCTGTATAAATTGGGAACCGCTTGACGGTCTTTGCGGTGGTGTATGCGGCTCCACAGTGCTATCATTTGTATCATAGTGCATACATCTGCATCATGGTGCGCATCATCACGGAGTCACAGGCCACCAAAAGCGATCGAGGGCGGGATCAAAGGTAGGTGGCAGTTTGCCGCAAAGATCTGCTCTCTGGGTCTTGGTTTGCCTGATTGTGGCTGGAGGAGTTCCTGGTATCAACCATCTTGCTCTGAAAAGAAAACAATCTGGATGACCAAAGGTAAAAGACGAGAGGAAAATCATAGATAAGAGGTAAATGCGTCTAAGGGTTTTGTAATGGAAACCTAAACTAAACAAACACTTAGCCAAAAAGGCTAACAAAGAAAGCTGAACGAAAATTAACTCCATTAAAAGATTGACATGATCGCAATATAATGCTTTTAAGGCAATATTTGCAACTCACATCACACACAACTGCAAATAAAATCCAACGTGTCTCTGGCACTATCTACTCTGAAGGCTCCACTCGGGTCGACAAATAGGGCACACTACTATCGTCCTCGAATCGCTGTAGACAACCCACGAGTTGCGGACTGGCGTGCTCTTTGACGGGACCAGGGTGAACGGCTGAGATAGGCTCGGCGATCTCCGGTGATCGACGTCTACGCCCGGGGCTCGGCGGTGTAGGCGACGGTAGATATCTTGGCGGCTGCGGTCGGGCTCCTCCTAGGCGCTCCGGTAGTCTAGGGGTGACTCGTCTTGCTCCTGAACTTCAGGGCGAGTGCGCCATGTTGATCTTGTATAGCTTGCAAAGCGACGAATGGCTTTGTGCGCAACTCCTTGTCTTGATATCTCTCCACTAGCACACGGCATTCTTGAAGCTGTGGTGTATAACTTACTTGCAGGTCGGGTAGTGAAGTATAGTCGGAGATGCTCGACACGTTGACCCTTATGCTTCTCATCCTTGGTGAGGTAGGCGGGCAATCTCTTCAATCAGAGGCTCCATGCGAGCAGCGTAGAAGTGATCTCCATCCTCTGTCGGGCTGTAAGAAGCTTGGGACATCTAATGCATTTACAAAGGAAAGATCAGTTTATAACTTTATGAAAACAAATTTTGCAAGAGTTGGGGCGAGAGACAAGAATCCTTAAGAATGAGGTAAGAAGATAATAATATTACTAAATATCAAATTTAGTTGATTTGATTTAGAAAATAAATTTTTGGGTTACGACCATTCTAACTAGGGTTTCGTCCTACAGTCGATATGGCTCTGATACCATCTCTGTCGAGACCCGAATATGCAAATTCGGTCTCTCTGTGTAAACTGCACTAGTCCAGGATTACGCTAGTGGACACAGTCAAACATAAATGTAATCACAACCATACACACAATAAAATAAAGAAAAAACTCAAATATCGATAAATCTCAAAGGTACGACCTTATAGCCAAGCTTACAATATCTCTAGCCGGAAGGGCTTTAAAACTAGTAGCGGAAATCCAAAATAAAGCGTAGCGACCAATCGACAAGCCCATAGGCTATCGAGTGGAGAACGAAGCTTAATCCGTGAAGTCGTCGAAGTACTCTCCTTCTGGAACCTCCTGCTAATAATACTCATCGTCCTCAACTGAGCAACATAGGCGTAAAGCCGTGAGTACATTGGTACTCAGCAAGTCGTTTGTAACAAATGAATGCAATATAGTATGTAAGGCTTACCAATGGAAGGCTGAAAGGTTAATTTGCATAAAAGACATTCCACAGTAAATATGATAAATAGATTGAAAGCGAACTTTAAATGAAAATGATAATAATAAGTAATCAAAGGAATGAGTATAAACCACTTGTGAACATCCCATTCACAAGTTGAACTGATAGTGAACTACCTGTTCACTTCCAACATAAACAACCAAGTTTATAATGAAATCACTAACCCTCGTGTGAAATCACCGAGCATTGTCCATGACCGAGGATGCGACTATTCGAATAGTTTTACACTCTGCAGAGGTTGCACAACTGTACCCACACGATGTGATTAACCTCGATCTCAGGAAATCACAACAAGGCCTTTACAAAGTTCAATCCCAACATAATCCTGCCCGCTAGGGTTTCGCATCATACCCCCCTTACGCCACATGGAAATTAGCAACCATGTTCATCTTATTGGTAAGATTAAGTTGAAACCCCCCAAATTAGTCAGCTAGGTCTATCCCATACTAGACATGTGGTTTGCATGATAAAACTCAGATCAACGACGTACAAAGTTAAGTCCTTAATTCTACCCGGGCGAGGCTACCACATCCCCCGAAGTGAACCTGCACTTCCCCCTTTACTGCACGATTACTCGCCCAAGTGCAAAACTAAGTTTGTATAACCAAGCCAATGACACACCAATGTCATGGCACAAATTTTAATAAACGTGGCACCAACCACAGTTCTATATATTATTAAGTCAAATTAATAATTCACATGCGATGATAAACCCGATTGTAAATTAAGCAAGACTAATTAATTCTATCGTACTAACCCATGTGACAATTAACATAACATCACTAATTAAATTCCCCGCCTAAGGTGACAATAGCATCATGGCATCAAAGTTATTAAGGAGAGATTATTCAATTGGGCAATAACTACCAAGTACCAAGTTTGTAATAAAGTAGCAATGCAATGTAATTTAAAACAAAATAATTTAAATAGTAGATTGCAAACTGGGTTCAACATGATTAAAGGACACGACTTACCTTGGTTATACTCGGCGAGATACTCTTGGTCTTCGGGCGCAGCTCCTACTCCTCCGGAATCAAAATCTAACGAGAGATAAAACGATTGAAATAAGAAAAACACATAAAATGATAAGCAAATGAACTCCAAAAATCATGAAACCAGAACCAAAAGCTAGAGCTCGATTTTAGATGAATTTAGAAAAAAGAACGGGGTCAATCGGAGCTAGGACAGAGGAGAACGGACTCTCCACTGAAATTCAGAAAATACACTGTGCTGTGGACCGGGTCTACGGGAAAGAGGGGGTCTACAATGCACCGGTCTGACGAACGATGTACATGTCTTTGGCGTGACATGCGTGAGTGTCGACACGTGGCACCTGGGACAGGTTTTGGCTGACGTGGCAAACACGTGGCATACCACGTGGACCTAGGGCTGAGTGGCTTGCCACGTCGGTAGGGCTGACGTCGCTCGGGTGCGGGCACGGCGGCGGCATGGATCCGACGGTTGCAGGGTGACCACGCGGCGAGATCTAGGGCGTCGGCTCGGATCTGGATGAGCGGCGAGGATCTGGCGACTCGGAGGCGGGGCGGCGTGGATCTAACATGGAGCTTGCGTGGCGGCGGCGCGAGGCGTCGCGCGAACCAAGGCGCGCAGTGCGGCTGCGTCCGGCGACTACACGGGCGACAGCGGCGACGGGGAGTCGACGCGGATGAGAGGGGCTCACCGGCGGGGTTCGGCGACGGCTGCGGCTCCGGCGACGGCGGCGAGGCGGGGCGATGGGCGCGGCAGCGCAGCGCGGCGCAAGCGCGCGAGGCGAGAAAGCGGTGGCAAGGCGGTGGCGGCAATGGGCGATGGGTGGCACGCGAACCGCGGACGGCGGGGTTTAAAAGGCACGCAAACCGAGGTGGTTTGATTCGGAGACGACGCAGGGCTAGTGCGTGACGTGGTCGGGACACGTCGCGGTGGGATGCCTCGCGGGGATACAGCGGCGGCGGCGCGGCGCGGTGGCGGCACGCTAGGGTTAGGGTTCGCGCGAGCGCGGCCACGGGATGGGCGACAGGGATGCAGCCACGGCGCGGGGCGACCGATCGGATGGCGCGCGAGGGCGGGGTGCGAGCGTCCGGGACAAGCGACGCGGATGAAGCGGGCCGCAGCGGATTGCTGTCGCATGGCAGGTGCAGAGGCGGGAGGGGCGACGCGAGGGGCGGGCACGGGGTGGAGTTGACGGCCGACACATGGAAGGGGATGGATCGAGTGGCGGTGGATTTTTCCTTGTTCTTTTATTTTCCACGAATTCAAATAAATAACCAAAAGCTCTAGAAAATAGTAAATAAATCCCAAAAATTCACCAAAAATACCAAAAAATTCCTTGAGACTTGAGGAATCCAAATAAAGTATTTTCAACTTATGTTAATATTTATTTTAATTAGATTAAATCATTTTAACTTCTAAAAATTCATTTGAAGCTTGATTAATTCCTAGAAAAATCCAGAAAATTTATTTTTAATCTTTAGGCTTTAAAAATTACAGAAAAATAGGATGTTATAGTCTCTTCACTAACTTGGGAGGTAACTTATTCTCCTCAAGTTTCTTTTTCTACAGACGTCTCCATGGAATTGAGGTCTCATTCTCCGGTGCTCTCCCCCTCTTCTTCATATGAGGAGTTGGAGTGGTTTGAGTATCTATTTGGGGTACATCCACTCTCTCCGGAGCATTTATTGCTGGTATATAAGATTTTGTTACTCCCTTTTGATTAGTGAAGGTATCTGGCAGATTATTTGCTATTTGCTTCAGATTTATTATTCGCTGAACTTCTAGTTCAGTTTTTATAGTGTGTGGATCTAGGGCTTGGATGCCCGAGACATTTCAATCTATTTTTTGGTATTTTTAGTAAGGTACTTTCTCCTAATACTGAGAAATTATCTTTATTAAAAATACAATTGGCGTGACAGGCCATAAACATGTCTCCCGTAGTAGGCTCAAGATATTTTATAATCGACGAGGATTCAAAACCAACATAGACTCCCAACCTCCAGTGGGGGCCCATGGACGAATGTTGTGGTGGTGAAATTGGCACATATACAACACAACTAATTTTTTGTAGATGGGAAATATTTTGTTCTTTTCCATGCACTAGTTGTAAGGGGGGAAAACCAGTGGTATGTTGTCGGTCTTAAGTTTATTAGTGATGTCGTGTGCACCACTGCATAGCCCCAGCAATGGGTGGGAAGCATACAATTCTGCAATAGCGGTCTAGCAATCGACTTAGTTCTTTTAATGAATGACTCCGTAAGGCCATTCTAAGTGTGGACATATGATACTGAGTGCTCTACCTTAATGCCTAAAGCTAAATAGTAGTCATTAAATGCCTTAGAGGTAAACTCGTCAGCATTATTTATTCTAATAGACTTAATCCTTTCATCTGGAAAGTTGGCCCTTAATCTAATAGTTTGAGCTATTAATTTAACAAAGGTGTGGTTCTTAGTAGACAGAGGCATACATGGGATCACCTAGTAGAAGCATCTAATACCACTATAAAATATCTAAAGAAGCCCGATAGGGGTTGAATAGGTCTACAGATATCACCCTGTATTCTCTCCAGAAAAATAGATGATTCCACCTAAATTTTCTAATAAGAGGGTCTAGTCATAGGTTTTCCTTGGGCACCGGCTAGGCACAATAAATCTTTAGGTTTAGAAAATAATAGAATCTTTAAGATATGGCCAATAAAATTGGTTATTGTTTTTCTCATCATTCCTACCCAGGATTCCCTAATCGATCGCACCAGATCTTAAAAGGTTCTGAGGTTTCATACCTGCCTTCATTGCAACATATTCTTCAGGTTTGATGTAGGTATAGTATAACCTAGATGAGAAGGAGGGAAGTTTTTCAACAACTTATTTCTGATCGCTGTCCGATTTAGTTAGGAGGAGGTATTCTGTACCACCTTCATTGTTGGTCTCAACATGGATATCATTCAAGCAAACATCTTTGAAACTTAATATGGTACACTTTGATTTGGGATACAAGAGAGCATCCTCAATCACTATTCGGGTACCCATAGGGAGAATGAGTGTGGCCCTTCCAGTGCCAACAATTACAGCATCACTTCCAGTGATGGTCATGATATTTTCTATTTTCTTGGTTAACGTATGGAAATACTTGGTATCCCTTAGAATCAAATTGGTGGTTCCACTGTCTACCAAACAAATCGCCTCCCCCACCATCGGATTTAAGGAGTTATTCTATATAGAGAATAATATAATCAAAAAATAATTCAACAGGAATAAAGCTCAAAAGAACATGCAACTCAATTTATTCATTAAGAATTAATGATTAAATCCTAAAAAATTAATGCTCCACAAGAGCATAAGAAATCCATTATTCTTCTAGAATGACCTAAACTGATGAAGCACACTTAAGGAAGCTATGACATGCAGGTTGCGTGAAAGCGCCATGGCCTATTGCAAATCGCCATATAGGTCAACCTCCCTGTTGTAGTGTCGAGCTCCATTTTAGCATACGGTGCATTACTCTTATCAGCATCAGGTTGATCGGTGAAGTGTGACTCCGCTACCTTCTTTTCTGGTGCTTTCTTGCCCTGGCCAATGGATTCCTAGTAGAGTTCTACTAGATGCTTCGGGGAGCGATAAGTATAGGACCAATGATTGATACAACTGTACCTATAGTAAGGCATAGGGGGTAGGCTTTCTGTTGCCCGAGTTTGACTTCTGTTGCTTGTCACTCCCTTGCCCCATCCAGTCGGGCTTGCCATTTCCTTTCTATACATTCAGCTTCTTCCATTGTCCACCCTTTTGCATGGGTCTCTTTCCACGGCACTAGCTACCACTGGTCTTTTGAAAATTAGCATGAGCTTCTGGTAGTGGCTGTGACCCTGTGAGATGAGTCTGATAGTTCTTCGTCAGTAACTCATCATTCATCTCTGCCTTGAGAAGGGTGGTAATCAATTCTAAGTACTTGTACTTGGCCTAACGGTACTACTGCTGGAGTGTCTTGTGGGTGGGGTAAAAAGTGCTCAAAGTCTTGTTTGTCATCTTAGCATCTGTGATCTTTTGGTTACAGAACCTGAGCTTGGCAACAATCTTATGAATGGCAAAATTATATGCAAACACCTTCTTGAAGTCGTGAACCTAATGTTGGTCCACTCATGCTGTGCTTTAGGTAGCATGATAGACCTTTGCTGGTCGGTAGCATGATAGACCTTTGCTGGTCGGTAGCATGATAGACCTTTGTTGGTCATACCTTTCCTTCACGGAATTTCTCAATGCCAACAGGTCCTCTTCTAGTAGGTATTCACACTTCAAGTCTGGATGGATGTAGTGTCTCAAGAAGTGTAGTGCTGCACATTTGGCAGCCTTAGGATAGCGGGAGCCCTAGCTGCTTGTTGGGTTATGGCAGCACCGAGTGATAGAGCCATCAGGTTGATCTTAGCATTCATTGCCCAAGTGAGGTAATTGCTACCATCCAGTGCAAGCTCGCCAAACTCGTTCTTAGCGATGTCAGATATTTCCTACATTATTCATGCACATTCCTAAATTTACAACAGGTAAAAGCAAGAATACTGCTAAATCAGTAAGGTATGGATTTTATTTATTCGGTAGACATTATTTAGGATTTTCTATAATTTTCTAGCAATTTTTAATGATTTTCTGCTAATTAATAAGCAATTTTTGAAATTCCTAACAAAGAGAAATAATATGCCAAAGAAAATAAATCCATAAACACATAATAATACCAAAATTCTAACTAGATTATAATAAAGCTTAAATAATCTAATTATTAAATTATATAGAAAGAAATTTGGTCTGCTGGACTTACTTGCTATTTTGACAAACTTCGGAGTCAAGATTATAATTATTTTCATATTCTCAGCAAAATTACTTATTTTACTGAAAACCAAAATTGTTTTTCCTCCCTCCTTTTTTCACTAAATTGGGCCTAATTCTCAGCCCATGAGGCCCACAGCCTCTCGGCCCACTCCAACTAGCGGCACTAGCGTGGGTGCGAGCGTGGGCAGCTGGTGTGGCATCGGCGGCTTCAGGCAAGTGGCAGGTGATGGGCCGGCGGCTTCGGGGTAGTGGTATCGAGCGAAAATGACGCCTGGCTTCATGCGGTCATCCTCAAGTGTGGGGTATGGAGGCGGCAGGCAGCAGGGCGTCGGGCCCGGAGGCGATGGCTCCCGTGTGCTTCCCAGCGGACAAATTCATGTTGCGGCTGATTCGAGCATGGTGGCCACACGCGATGCTTTGGAGGTAGACTCCGTGGCTGATGGGTGGCTGCGCATTGACTTCAAGCTAATGGCGAAAGCCGAGGCACTGGTGTACAAGTCTTCGGACGGCGATAGCTGAGGCGATACTGTTGGCGGGTGGCATCGAGCAGTGGTGCATTGACCCGGGCAAAGGCATTGGGCTTCGAGCGGCCGAGGCTAGGTGGTGGTCATGTGGTGACCAAGGCTGGGCGGCAGCCGTCCATGATTTTTGACAGTGCCTAGGAATCCGATCTAAGATTTTTACCCAATTCTAACATGAGAATACAATCCGATCTAGATGTTCAATCTATTGGATTCTAGAGAGCTGGATAATTTTGCATACAAATTGTAGATCAATCTATCACTAGAAACAACTAAAACAAGATCAATCTAATCATGGCATTTCAAACGAATATAAAATCAATCTAGATTTAAACATGAATCACAATGCGTAATAGATTGGTTCATAATTTGCATACCTTACGCCTTGTAGAGCAATTTGTGCTGATAACGTGTTGAGAAATAGATGAACGTTGATGTAAATCTGTGCAATCAATCAACAAGAATACCAGAGATCAATCACCAGGAGACAATTGAGAAAGAACACTAGAACGTAGTCTTTATTAATTTTAGATCCCATATCATTGTACATAGGGTTCTCTATTTATAGTCTAAACTCTCTAGGAGTAGTTTTTGTATTTGTCCACACCATAACCTTCTAGGTTTCGTAACAGCTAGTATAACATTTCCGCGATGCCACACATCCATCTCCTTCGCACAAACCTTCTAATGTTATTGATCATTGAAACCACCAAAACCCTAACCAACAACTTCACAACTACAATGGTGGAGACCATCTCTACCTCTGACCTACAACGTGCACTGGCCATCCGCTTTGACCCCATCGATGCTAACCAAGTCCTCCACTACCTCCTCTCGTGCCTCCACTGCCAAGCTAGGTCCATTGTTGCTAGCCTCGTTCTCAACGCCGACCCATATGCCACTTCACTATCCCACCTCATTTATGTCCATCATTGCAACAATGACGCCCTCTTCTTTGTCTTCTCCACCAAGAACTACTCCAACAATGCCCGCGCATGGAGGGTGTAGTGGGGTGCCAAGGGCACCGTGGTCGTAGAGGACGGTGAGGCCGTCGCGTGGTGAAAGAAGATGTTCTCGTACTACCTCGACGACTAGGGCGACAACAGCTAGTGGGTGATGTGGGGATATGAGGTCGGCTACACTAGCACAAAAAAATTTTTCTATCGTGTAAATCAGGAAGCCATGTGATAAGAGATCATTGATTATTACCACTGGACGCGTAGTGTAGTAGAAGGAGAGTTGAAGTAGCCCAGTTTAACGTAGCATACATTGGTGTAGTTGAAGTAGTCAATCTTCACAAGCCAACTGTCTTCTCCTTATGATCATCTTGATCAGCGCCACAGTTGCAGTAGTGCTTCTACCGAAGTCCATACATCTAGAGAGGAACACCATACACAAATGTGCTAGCACCAGTGCACACGGTAGACCTGTGAGAGGTGGCGGTTAGGGTTTTGGTGAGTGTGTGTAGGGGACATCCCTTAGCCCTACTCCTCTCTTAATATAGCTACATCCTATGATAGCTCAATCATTCATTGAGGTTGCAGTGGATTACTCAGTTGTGATTGATTTCTCAACCATATTTGGTATGGTCATGCACTTTCTTAATCTAATAATATCGAGGGGCTCATAGATATCTCTCCTATTATATAGGAGGGGTAAAGGGGTAAATTCCATCTTGATTACTCATATTTCTCGCATGTTTCATTGTAAACCTAAAAACTACCTTTATGGTCACTCAGTTACAAAGTAGTATTTGGCAACCCCTAATAAACTTTTACACATGTAGGAAACTATAACGATCTTAGGTATAAAGATCCTACATACACTTTGTATGAGACTAACGAATGACACTTTAGAATATAACAATTCTCGCAGTGTCTCATGATAGGTCAATCCAATACCATGTCCTCTAATATGTATCCACATTGTTTATTTAATATTTATATATCCATGATCTATGAAACATAATCATCAATTAATACATGTTCAATACATGTGTTCATCTATAAATCATAACTGCATCTGCATTATGATATAAGATCAAAAATAATTTAGAATACCATCAAAATATGATTAAAGAGTTTTACAAACAAGTCACTTACTTGTTAATCAATACGAAAGACATTTGTTCAAGAAACAAAACAACATATTATTCAAAATAAAATCATAAACACAAAAGTGATACAACTAACTCTATGATTTTGATGCACCGATTTGAGGTCGGCGGCGGCAAGGTCCAGGGCCATGGGTTGACGCTGTACAGGATCATGAGAGAGGAGGGCTCAATGTCAGATCCCTGAAAGTTCAATCTGAATTTAGAGTTGCAGGTACTGTAGAAGTCGACCATATGACGAGACGGAGGGACTAGATCAACCTGTACCCTTTCGTTAAGTTGTGTGGGAGGGCTGAGATGTCTTCACTAATACTATTCACTGTAATTTTCATTATTGCTTCCTGACAGATGTTTTTCATTGAGTTCGTCGCAGAGATTAGCCTTGTGAGGCACGTGAGGATATTGCGCACTCCATATAAGCAATCCTCGTGTAATCTGGAAGGGTATCAATGAAATGAAACCCTAGTTTATCTACTTTTCCTTGTTCATTCATTTACTTTTGTTTTCTTGCAATTTCTGCCACAAATCCTCAAATCTTTGGTTCTAAAATCGAATCAGTTTTAGTCCCAATCTACGCGGTGTCTAACATATTGGTATCAGAGCACGGAATAATCCTTGGCCTCAACAGATTGGAGCTGTTCTTGAGTAGTAAGGGTTGGGGAATGAGTTTTCCCGGTAAAATTCCTGAGCTAGCTCGAGGAGGCCTGATCTGTGTGGGGATTGATCTAAATTAGTGACTAACAGAGACGATTTGGGAGAAATTACATTACTCCTTGTAAAATCCCGAATCTGTTGGGGGCAGAAAGAAACTGGGAGCTGAGATGCCAAGGGAAGGTAAATCCATGGAGGAGGATGTAGGATCAACTGTAGTTGGAGAGGTGGAGTTAAAAAGGGAGATGACCCAAATGCATCAGCAATAGGAAGAAAAGTACACGAGTGTGCAAGATCGGATGAATCAACTCCAAGAACAAATGCAAAGAAACTTGATCTAGATGAGTCAAATGATGGATCTGCTTAAATCCATGGCAGAGAAGCATGGATCGGGAAAAGTTGACAGTGCAGTAGGAATTATGGAGGAGATGGTGTTAATTTGAGTCCCAAGATGCAAGATCAATTACCCCAGCAAAGATACATCAAGCAACCCCAGGCAGTGGTCATTCGTCAGTGCTTGATGTCAACGGTAGTGCTGCTTCTCCCCGTTACTGTCAACGGTACATTGGGTGTATTTCCTCCTACCGTGAATGGCAATACACTTGGTCAAGGCACTTTATGGAGTTGGTGTATTTCCACTAGTGATGGTAGGCAGCACCTTTGGCCCCTAGTATATTGTCTCTAATCCTCCTTATGTGCCACCTTATACACCCCAATATTACACCCTCAGTTACACCCTGAAATGGACACCCTCATGTTAATGAGAATTCTGTTGGCCCTACGGATCTTGACGGAGCTCTTCACCGTGCAGCTCCTCCCGGACGACCAAGCGCCAACTCGATCTGTTCTAACGCCCAGCAGTCCGCCGGCTTCCCCGCCTGTGTGCGCCGCCTCTCTGGTCGCTCAGTTTCTCCGGTCTCGCCTGCCGCTTTCTGTTCTTGCCGTGAACTCCCGTCAGAGACCACAAGCCTCCAAGCTCAAGAAACAAACAGCCGAGCACGTCCCTTCTAGTTGCTCTCCACGTTCTGAAATCACGGCAGCCTGGTACTTCTTCTTTTCTTCCGTCCAAAACGAGCAGCCAGCGATGCTTGTCTTTTTCTTCCGATTCCCAGCGCTTACACCTGATTTCTTCTGATTTCTCTTGCTCTTTCACCTGAAGCTTGCTTCTCTTGCATTGCTTTCTCACGCTCACGTCTTCATCTGAGGCTTCTTCTCGCTGCTTCTTCCCCTTGCTCTGCTTTTCTCATTGCCTTGCTTGGCCTTTTAAAGGCTTGGTTACATGACTGAGATACAGACTCGTATACGACCAACTCAACTCGGAAACATATACGTATACGCGGCAAGAGCATATACATGTATACGACTCGGATACAGACTTAGTATGAAACAAGATTAAAACTCTAACAAATCACCCCCTCAATTTTGTTTTTCCAACTTGATCACGCCGATCTTCTCTCTTTCCCAAACCTGAATTGAGTCCATCCTTCCTTACATGCATGCCTGAGCTGGAGCACCTGCTTCCACAGCCGCCTTGGCTTCGCCGTTACCAAAGCCTCCTGCTCCTCTCTCTTGGACCAAATCCGTCCGCTTTTCATACACATCTTAGCTCAGGCTACATTGCCTCTTACTTTCGTGCTCGTGCGTCTTGTTTCTAACACTGACCGCGTTCCATCTGCAAAACCACAAAAAAATGCACCAACTTGTACTCCAAATCTTCCTCTTAGAATTTGTGCACTCTTTTCACCTGCGAGCCCACCGTCCGCACGAAGTCCATCATCTGCAGCTGTGTGTGTGCCGCCTTCAATTTCACATGCACTTGCTCTAGCCTTGAGGCTGCCACCTTGTGCGCCCGAGCCGCTCTCCATGCGTATCCCCTGAGCATGCATGTGCTGCACCTAGGTCCCGCCATCTCCTGACTTTTCCAAACCGTTTTTTAGACAAACCTGCTTACAAGTTTTCAAAGAGATTTTGTATAACCGATTTGGAGATCTTTTCACTTTCATCAACAGATCATTGTTCTTGATATAAAAACGCAAGAACTCATCCTGCAGCACCACTTTGCACCCTTTTTCTGTCATCTGTCCGAGACTAAGTATATTGTTGCACAGACTTGGTATATAGTAAATCTCTGTCAACAACTTTTTATCTCTGTTCTTGCATTGCAACATCATCGTCCCTTTGCCTCTTATCTCTACCATGGATCCATTGCCAAACTTGATCTTGCCCCAAATCTTCTCGTCAAGCTCATGGAATATAGAGTGATCTCCCGTCATATGATTGCTTGCTCTATTATCCAAATATCACTGATCTGAGTGATCATGGTTGCCTTCCTTCGTGCGTAGTTTTGAAACTATCTTCTCCTCGTTTAGCATCGTTATGACCGGTGCCTTTTCAACATATGATGAGAGAAGTAGTACTTGATTGTCATCTACTTCTTGGGCAAAGTATGCCTCCTCGTTCTTCTTGTTGCTTTGGCAATTTGTAGCATAATATCCATACTCGTTGCAGTTGAAGCACTTTATGTTGTGCTGTAACGCGTAGTGCCCGTATTCGCCACATTCAAAACACTTGATATATGACTTATCGCGGGATCTGTCACCACCGTCTTGCCAAGCGTTATCTCCACGGCCGCCTCGACCACTCTGGCCACCTCGCCCGTGCCATCTTGATGAGCCACCGCTCCTTGTATCTCCCTTTATCAGCAACATCTGCTAATTATCAGACTGAAACCTCTGTTCAGTTCGAGACTGAAACCCCTTCAGTAACTCCTCGTGCCCCTTGAGAGAGCTAGTGATCTCCTCAATCTTCTTTTTCTCCAAGTCAAGGGAGTACATGAGCATGGTGACGACAGGTATGTACTTTTCTAGTAGCACGCGCAAGTACTTCTTCACTGCCACAGATTCCTCCATCTTGTCACCAAGAGAAATCATCTGATTGTATAGCGAAGTCAACTTACTGGCGAACTTGTCCACCGCGACTGAGTCTCTTCCATCTGGAGATTCTCGAACTCGTTCCATAAATTCTGGAGCCGCACCTACTTCACATGATCAACTCCCTCGTCCATTTTCTGAAGCGTCTCCCACACCTCTCATGTCGTCTCCTTCCTGATGAGCTGAAGCATCATCGAGTCTGGCACCGTTTGGTAGATGATAGCAAAAACCGCCTGATCCACCTTGTCTTCCAGCTCTTTGTCCTTCCCTTTCGGATCGATTGCACCCTAGACTCTCTGGGCGCGTATGTTCGCATTCATCTTCATTACCCACACCGGGTAATTATCGGTCGTCAGGAAAAGGTACTGGAGGGAGATTAGCCCACCCTAGGTCTTCGCCTTCTCGTCCATATTCTTCAGACACCACTAAAATCAACACGTTCTGATACCAATTGTTGGCCCTACGGATCTTGACGGAGCTCTTCACCGTGCAGCTCCTCCCGGGACGACCAAGCGCCAACTCGATCTGTTCTAACACCCAGCAGTCCGCCGGCAGATACGTATACACGGCAAGATCATATACATGTATACGACTCGGATACAGGCTTGGTATGAAACAAGATTAAAACTCTAACAAATTCTTGGGGTTATCCCTGGCTGAGAGCTCCGAAATGATTTCACAACCCTCACAATTATGGGGATGCCCCACTGAATAGGGAAGGAAATGGATATAGCCATCAGTTTAGTAAAGGGCCAAAGTAGAATTTCCTGAATTTGATGGTCAACAACCAGAAGCATGGATTAGGAAAGCGGGGAAGTACTTTGAGCTTGGCAAAATCTTGGAGGAACAGAAAGTGGCTATAGCTAAGGTGTATATGACAGGTAGGGCCGACCAATGGATCAGTAGCAATCAGATTGACATAAGTGTATTGACTTGGCAACAATTCTATGATATGATCAATAAGAGATTTGCAGCTGAAACCAGATATGATGTAACTGGGTCTTTTAGAGCTCTAACTCAGGTGGGATCAGTGGAGTCTTATATAGACAAGTTTGAGGAGATGATGGTTTTAGTTAAAAGAAACAACCCCACATTGAAGGAAAGTTATTTTCTGGACTACTTCATTTTAGGTTTAAAGAGTTACATCAAGGTTCCCTTGAAATCTTTGGCACCAAAAACTTTGGTTGAGGCATATGCTCACGCAAGGAACTATGAGAATAGCTACACATACAAGAAAACTCAGAGTTGGGCCACTGGTAGTAGCACTAAAGTAAACATTCCAGGAGGTTACAAATCCAAAGGTCATCCTGCAGCAATCAAGAAGGAAGGGAGTGAGAAATCTACTGCAGCTAGCATCAACAAGTGGAGTGGAGGAAAATATTTTAAGTGCTAAGAACCTTGGGTACCAGGGCATAGCAATGTTTGTAAGTTCAAGAAACAATTTCATTTGATCACTATTGAGGATGAGGGTGAAGAAGACAAGGAGGGAGAGCAATTAATGGCAAAGTTTAGTACACCTCCCACCAGTCCCAAGCACAAGGCCGAGAATCAGTCTGAATTGCAGATATCTATGCATGCATTAACAGGAACTAGCACTAAAGCCTCTACCTTCACGTTGAAAGTCAGGGTGGGCAAAGTCAGGGTAATAGCTCTGGTGGGCAGTGGAAGTATCACCACCTTTATAACACCCAGGACGGCAATCAAGGCTAACTACAAGATATGCAACCATATTCCTGTCCAAGTGGCTATAGCCAACGGTGGGGTCTTAATCACTAATGGGCAATGTCAGAAGAGTGAGTATTGATTCAAGGAAAGAAATTTGTTTCATATTTCAGACTGCTAGATTTGAAGGGGTATGACATTATTCTGGGCAGTGATTGCATTTATTAACATAGTCCTATCAGTTTGAACCTGAATATAAGAGAATTTTCAATTTTCAAGGATGGAAGGGAAATGGTCACTTTTGTAGATGAAACACTGTCAGATGCTAAATGTATGATCAATGCTCATCATCTACAGAAGCTTATGAAAAAGGGGGTAGTAGGAGCACTAATTTACGGAAAACCTATTGAAGAAAGTGGTCCAAAGGAGAGGCAAGTTCCTAAAGAGTTGCAGGAAGTAGTAGATCAATTTCCAGAGGCGTTTGAGGAACCAAAAGGGTTACCTCCTATCTGGGGAAATGAGCACACTATTCCTTTGGTACCTGAAGCTAAACCAGTCAACATTCAACCTTATAGATTACCCCATTTCCAAAAGGATGCCATGGAAGAACAAGTCAGCCAATTGTTGAAATAAAAAACAATCAAGCCGAGTGTCCACCCATATTCTTCTCCTGCCATTTTGGTAAGAAAGAAGGATGGAAGAACAAGTCAGCCAATTGTTGAAATAAAAAACAATCAAGCCGAGTGTCCACCCATATTCTTCTCCTGCCATTTTGGTAAGAAAGAAGGATGGAAGAACAAGTCAGCCAATTGTTGAAATAAAAACCTATTGAACAATCAAGCCGTATGTATATTGATTACTGGCAATTTAATGCTAATACCATTAAAAACAAATATCATATTCCCATTATTGAAGATCTGTTAGATGAGTTGAATGGAGCACAGTTTTCCACCAAGATAGATTTGAGATCGGGCTTGTTATGAATATTGTGTGTATATTGATATGAGGCCCAAGGGGCCATATATATAGGAGTACAAAGGGATATGCCATATAGAGATAAGGCATATGTGGAATAGAATACAAACTCTATATCCTACTACAACTCACTCTATATCCTTAACACCCCCCCTCAAATGCAAGGCGTATGCAATAGTATTGCATTTGAAAGAGTTGACATTAAAATAGAAGAAATCCAAAATCTAAGTCTTGTAAATGTCGTCGTAGCATGCGGCTCTTGAAGATTGTGTCGAAAGTAGAAGATCTCCATCTGAGGTCGTGTAGTAGCCCATAAAGCATGGTGGCAAGCTGGCAGCCCATAAAGCAGATCGAAACCTGAGACAGTGGCGACGCAGTGCAGAAGAAGCGCAATAGAAACGCAGTGCAGAAGAAGCGTAGCGACTTTGAAAGCTCGGGGCGGCGGCTCAGAAAGAAGAGCGGCGACATCATAGACCGAGACAGCGGCGGCGCAATGTACAAGAAGCGCAATAGAAACGCAGTGCACAAGAAGCGCGGCGACCTTTAAAGCTCGGGGATGCGACGCGAGAGGCTGCCCACGGAGGAGTTCGGTTCCAGCACGAATGAGGCTGGATCCGAACGGGGCAAGACCAGATCCGGCGAAGACGAACCGAAGAAGAGCCATACAGACGCGAGAGGGGCAGCACCGACCATACAAAATTCTAAAGAATGGACTGAGACTGGCAAAGCAACCGACCGACTGACACAAAAATTTGTGGACACGCATGGCTTAGACGAATTGAAGATAGAGACTATGGATTTAAATGGACTTGAATGGATGAAGTGGAGACGATGGTGGCCTGAGCAATGGCGATGGCAAGATCAAAGTGGAGGACGCCGCACACAGAGGGCGGCGAAGTGGAGGGTACCCGGAGGCGGCACACGGAGGGCGGCGACCGGTGGGTGGGCCGACGCGCGGAGGGCGGCACTGAAGAGTACCGGATGCAAAGACACGAGGGCAGCAACCGTGGGTGGGACTTGAGGCGGACACGAGGGCGGCAACCAGTGGATAGACCGATGCACGGAGAGCGGCACAGGTGGGTAGGCCGACGCACGAGAGGGCGGCACACAAAGGCAGTGGAAAGACAAGATCAAACCCTCTCTTTTTTTTTTTTTTTCTTTTTCTTTTAACCACTCGATCCGATCGGATCTAAATTTCTTCTTGCGTGCGTGCGTGGGGTGGCCGGATAGTGCCGGCTATGCAAAGCACCGAGACAGCGCCGTGGGATCCGGTGGCGGGTTGCGGCGGCCGGCCGGCCGCGTGCTGCGGCGATGGTGGCGAGGCATGCGGCTCGGCGAAGGAGGTACCGGCGACGGTCGGTCGAGGCGATCGATCTGCACGGCCATCGAGGCGACCCGAGGCGCCACAAGGAGGTATGGAGTGGAGGCGGCAACCAAGCGCAGCCACGAAGATGGGGAGTGCGGTCGGGATTTCGCGGTGCGGTCGGACGGCGGAGAGGACGGTGAGTGAGATCTCCGGCGCGCGAGCGCGCGCGCGAGCTGGCGATTGAGTCGACGTGCAGAACCGGCAGCGGAGCGGTGGATCGCCGAGAGCGGAGCCGGCGGCGTGGAAGTGACGTCGAGCGCGAGTGGAACGGCTGGATCGGCCGCGGCGCGAAGTGGTGCAGAGCCGCTCGTGCTCTCGCCGCCCGATCTTGGCGGCGGCGTGAGATCGGCGGCGGTGGACCGCTGTGCATCGATCCGATCCGGCGCCATGATGGATCCGGAGCCTGACGATCTCACCAGGATGTGGCGGAAGTAGTCAAGCGAACAAGATGGCTGCCCCCGGGAGCAGCAATGATCCTCCCGGGGGCAGCAGCAGCGGAAGTGGATCGAAGTTGAGTTTAGGGTTTTAACCTAAGCTCTGATACCATGTTATGAATATTGTGTGTATATTGATATGAGGCTCAAGGGGCCATATATATAGGAGTACAAAGGGATATGCCATATAGAGATAAGGCATATGTGGAATAGAATACAAACTCTATATCCTACTACAACTCACTCTATATCCTTAACAGGGCTATCACCAGATCAGAATGCACCCTGAAGATATTTTCAAGATAGCTTTCAACACTCATATTAGCCATTTTGAATTCATGATAATGCCATTTGGATTAACAAATGCTCCGGCTACATTTTAGGCATTAATGAATGAAATATTGACACCTTTCCTAAGGAGATTTGTATTGGTGTTCATTGATGATATCTTAATATATATAGCCCATCAATGGAAGAACACAAGAGGTATGTGAGTCCAGTGTTAACTGTTCTCAAAAGCAATCAGTTATATGCTAAACGAAGTAAATGTTCATTTGGGCAAAAGCAAGTAGAGTACTTGGGTCACATAATCAGTGGCAAAGGAGTAGCTACAGACCCAGGGAAGATCAAAGCTTTGAAGGAGTGGCTTGTCTCTAAGACTATCACACAATTGAGAGGATTCTTGGGTCTAGCAGGGTATTACAGGAGGTTTGTGAAGGGATTTGGAGTAATTTGCAAACCACTATTCAGTTCTCTTAAGAAAAATGCTTTTGTGCGGAAAGAGGAGCAGCTACAAGCCTTTCAAAGAATTAAAGATATGTTATCTGAGCTCTAGTGCTAGCTTTACCCGATTTTTCTCTACCCTTTACACTCGAAGCAGATGCTACTGGATAGGAAATAGGGGCAGTATTAATGTAGGGAGGCCGACCCATATCTTATCTCAGTAAAGCAATCAGTCCCAAAACAGCTGGCCTATCCACATATGACAAGGAAGCCTTGGCTATTCTAGAATTATTGAAGAAATGGAAGCATTATTTGGTGGGAGCATCTTTGGTGATTCAGACTGACTAGCAGAGCCTGAGATTCATCTATGAACAAAGATTAGTAGAAGGCATACAACACAAACTATTGATCAAATTGTTGGGGTACAATTATAGGATTGAATATAAGAAGGGAAGAGGCAATAGAGCTACTGATGCCTTATCCCGAGGACCTTCACAAGAGTAGCTGGCAGCTATAACAATGGTAGTCCCAAACCGGAATAGTGAGGTGATACTAAGTTATCAAGGAGATAAGAGGTGTAAGGAGTTGGAAGAAAACTTAGAATTGGAATATTAAGGTACAAAGGCTGGCTATACATTGGAAACAATACCAATCTAAAGGACCAACTACTCAATTCTTTCCATAATTCAGCTCCAGGGGGCATTCAGGAGAAAGAGCTACTTATCAGCGGCTGAAATTGTTGTTTTACTGGCCGAGCAGGAAAGCACAAGTCTCCCACTTCATGAAGGAATGTGCAGTGTGTCAGAGAATACACCCTACCAAGGATTAGTGCAATCACTTCCAATTCTGGACATGGCATGGTCCCATATCACAATGGATTTCATTGAAGGCCTTCCTAAATCAGAGGGGGAAGATGTCATATTAGTGGTGGTGGATAGATTCACTAAATATGCTCATTTCTTATCTTTGAGTCATCCATATAATGTGTAGCAGGTAGTTAAGTTATTGCTTGACCACATTTACAAGCTACTTGGATTGCCGGTGGTGATTGTCACTGATAGAGACCGAATATTCACAAGTTCACTCCGGCAAGAACTGTTCAAAGTGTTGGGAGTAACATTACAGCTCAGTAGCACCTATCACCCCCAAACGGACCGGCAAACTGAAAGAGTGAATCAATGTTTGAAAAATTACTTGAGGTGTATGACTTTTGCAAGTCCTAAGAGATGGCATGCTTGGTTACCCCAAGTTGAGTGGTGGTACAACACCTCTTTTCATATTTCCTTGAATATGACTCCATTCTAAGCGTTGTATGGAAT
Source organism: Melocanna baccifera (assembly GCA_036346265.1). Lineage (NCBI taxonomy): Eukaryota > Viridiplantae > Streptophyta > Magnoliopsida > Poales > Poaceae > Melocanna > Melocanna baccifera. The sequence continues at coordinate 16,605,854 of CM070680.1, forward strand.
GAAACCTCCTCAGGCAATTGAGTATATGCTTCCTAACTCAGCTATCCTTAAGACTAGAAACATACTGTAGAATAGAGATGCAGCAATGGAGGCTGTAAAGACTAGTCTTGTAAAGGCACATTCTAGAATGAAGATGTTTGCGGACAAGCACCGAACTGAAAGAGAGTTGAAGGTAGGATATGGTATACCTGGAAGTGCAACCATATCAGCATAATGCTCTTGGACTCCATACTTCTCTGAAACTGTACTCTAAGTACTACGGTCCTTACCGAGTTATGGAAAAGGTGGGAAAGGTTGCATACAAGTTGTTACTTCCAGAAGGGAGTCAAATCCATCATGTGTTCCATGTGAGTCAGTTGAAGAAGAATATTGGGCCTAGAACAGTCCCAAGCCTGAATTTGCCGCTAGTTGATGGAGAGGGAAACATTTTAACTGAGCTAGCAGCTGTCTTGAACAGAAGAGTTGTTCCCCGGAGGTGCAATGGTTAGCACATTGGGTTAATTTGCCTGCTAAGTCTGTAACCAGGGAGGATGCCATTTCATCACTCGGACCTTTCTAGACTTCAACCCTTGAGGACAAGGGATTCAAAGGGGGGAGTATTGTCAGATCCATGAAAGTTCAATCCGAATTCGGAGTTGCCAGTACTGTAGAAGTCGACCATATGCCGAGATGGAGGGACTAGATCAACCTGTACCCTTTCGTTAAGTTGTGTGGGAGGGCTTGTTAGAGATAAAGTAGAAGTCTGCCTATAGTAGATAAGAATCTGGTTCTAAGTTTGTAAACTGCCGCAGAGATATATCTGGAAGACCTGGCTATAGATAGAATAGATTGATTCGGTTGTAATAGATAGAAATAGCCCTGGCCGGTTTCCTTGATCTGTGCGGCAGCCTGTTGTAACAGATATGGCGCTTTAGCCCAATATATAACATGCAGGGGTCGGCTGTGATCCTTAACCCCAAAACAATAGAACTTTTCATGGTATCAGAGCATCTCCTCTCCTCAATGGCGAATCCTCTCCTCATGGCCACTGCCTCCCTAGGTCATCCTGTAACCGAGAAACTCACCAAATCCAATTACATGCTATGGAGAGCTCAAATCCTTCCAGCAATCCATGGTGCAAGACTTTGTCGGCTACCTTGATGGATCGGCAACAGCACTAGCAGAGGAGATTACCTCCAAAGACGGCGAAAAGGAGATCCGAATCTCCAACCCGACGTATAATCTGTGGCTCGAGAAGGATCAACAAGTCCTGGGCTACTTACTCTCCTCTCTCTCACGAGAGATTCTGATCCATGTCATCTCCAAGAAGATGGCTTCAGAAGTCTGGAAGGCCATTGAGCAGATGTTCACTGCTCAAACTCGCGCGCAGGTTGTCAACACACGCATTGCCCTAGCAACAACGTAAAAGGGCAACATGACGATTGCTGAATACATCGGAAAGATGAAGGCTCTTGGAGATGAGATGGCAGCTGCTAGCAGACCGCTTGATGATGAAGAATTGGTGTCATATATCCTCACTGGACTTGATCTAGAATACAACTCCATTGTGACCAATGTCACTGGGCGATCTGACCCTATCACTGTTGGTGAGCTCTATTCTCAACTCCTAAGTTTCGAACAAAGGTTGAACCTCTTGCAGGGCAACCAATATCAGCCATCTGTCAACTCTGCGATGCGTGGACAAAGTGGATTCCAGCATGGTTTCCAGCGAGGTCGTGGAGGACGTCATGGAGGCCGTGGTTGTGGCAACGGGAGCCGTGGCCACGGCGCAACATCCAGCAATGTCAACCGTGGTGCTGCAAATACACGTCCCATCTGTCAACTCTGCAAGAAAAAGGGGCATACTGCTCCGATTTGCTGGTATCGCTTTGACGAGAACTACGTTCCTGAAGAGAAGACAACATCTACAACAATTAACTCTTATGGTGTTGACACAAATTGGTATACTGATACCGGCGCGACAGATCATATCACAAGCGATCTCGACAAACTGGAAATACGAGATAAGTACACTTCTGGTGACCAAATCCACATGGCAAGTGGGGCAGGTATGGACATTCATCATATTGGTCATACTATTGTTCACGCCCCCTTTCGTAATCTTTACCTCAATAATATTCTTCATGTTCCTGAAGCTAAGAAAAACTTAGTCTCTGTTCATCGCCTTGCTACTGATAATCAGGCATTTCTTGAATTTCACCCTAACTTCTTCTTGATCAAGGATCAGATCACGAAGAGAGTTCTCCTCAAAGGCAGATGTGAGGGAGGACTTTACCCTCTCTCATTCACACCTTCGGCTGGTCCCAGCAAGCAGATCTTTGGAACAATAAAACCATCTCCTTCACGGTGGCATAGTCGTCTTGGTCATCCAGCATCTTCAATAGTTCAGCAGGTTGTTAGATTGAATAATCTTCCTTGTTCTCCTGAGTCCAATAAAGAGGCTGTCTGTGATGCTTGCCAACAGGCAAAAAGTCACCAATTACCATATTCCAAGTCATCTAGTGTCTCTAAATCGCCTCTGGAGCTAGTGTTTTCAGATGTTTGGGGTCCAGCATGTTAATCTGTAGGGAGAAACAAGTACTATGTCACCTTTATTGATGATTATAGCAAATTTGTGTGGATTTATTTGCTTCGTCACAAATCTGAAGTTTTCCAAAAATTCCGTGAGTTTTAGCAACTTGTTGAACGATTGTTTGATACAAAGATCATCTCCATGCAAACGGAATGGGGTGGTGAATATGAAAAACTCAATCCTTTCTTTAAACAAATAGGCATATCTCATAGAGTCTCCTATCCTCATGCTCATAAGCTAAATGGTGCTGCTGAAAGAAAACACTAACACATCGTTGAAGTTGGTTTTTCCCTTTTAGCTCATGCTTCCATGCCGCTTAAATTTTGGGATGAAGCCTTTGCTACAGCCACATATCTGATTAACCGAACACCTAATAAATCTCTTCAATTTTCCACTCCTTTAGAACATCTGTTCAAGAGCAAACCTGATTATGAAACTCTTCGTATCTTCGGCTGTGCCTGCTGGCCCAACTTGCGCCCATACAATACTCGCAAGCTTCAGTTTCGCTCCAAACAGTGTGCTTTCCTAGGCTATAGCAATATGCATAAGGGTTTCAAATGTCTTGATATTCAGACTGGCCGTGTCTATATATCTCGTGATGTAGTCTTTGATGAAGAAGTCTTTCCCTTTGCAAAGCTTCATCCCAATGCTGGTGCTCGTCTTTGGTCTGAAATTCTTCTGTTTCCCTCTCTTTTCGGCACTATTGATCACGGGGTGAATGATCAATATGATAATGATCCTGATAATGATGATGCTCCTAACATCACTACTCTAGACACTCTGTTCAAAGAACTGTGCAAGAAGAGGTTGAACATCGTGAGCGACTGAGCAATCAGGTTAGCAGCAGTCTAAGCAGCCAAGTCTATAGCAAGATACACCAGTACCAAGACTGTTTGTAGCCAAGCCACCCATTACTCAGGTGTACAGTCGACGTGCTAAAGCCTCTCAACCCGCACATGCATCGCTCGAGTCTCAATCTCCAATGGAAACTTTGCGCAGACCTCCCGAGATGATGTCTGATATGAGCAACCTCCCAAGTCTCCTCGATAGTCCTACGGTGTCTCAACATCGACTGCTATTGCTCGACAAAGAAGGTATTACAAACCAAATGCGGTTTATAGATGGTAGAATAAAGTACATCGATGGGAGGGTCAAGTATGGTTTCCTTGCTGAGAATGGTGAACCGTGCAGTTTAGAAGAGGCTATGCAATCTGAAAATTGGAGGAAAGCAATGGATGAAGAATACATAGCACTTCTGAAAAACAAGACATGGCACCTTGTACCTCCTAAGGAAAGGATAAATCTAATTGATTGCAAATGGGTTTACAAGGTGAAGAGGAAAGCTGATGGAACAATTGACAAATACAAGTCTCGATTAGTGGCCAAGGGTTTCAAACAAAGATATGGGATTGATTATGAAGATACGTTCAGTCCAGTAGTTAAAGCTACATCAATCAGACTTGTTTTATCTATCGCAGTCTCAAGAGGATGGAACCTTCGCCAACTTGATGTAAAGAATGTGTTTCTTCATGGCATTCTTGAGGAGGATGTGTTTATGAGGCACAACCACCAGGGTATGAAGATATGAAGATGAAAGATCATGTGTGCAAATTAGACAAGTCTCTATATGGATTGAAGCAAGCTCCTAGAACCTGGTACTCAAAATTAAGTGAGAAGTTGTTGCAACTTGGATTTCAGCCGTCAAGAGCTGATACATCACTTTTTTATAGAAAAGGTGATGTAATTATTTTTATGCTCATCTATGTGGATGATATAATTGTGGCCAGCTCATCAGCTGAAGCTACACATGCTCTCCTTAAAGATCTTCAGGATGATTTTCCACTAAAAGACTTAGGTGATCTACACTATTTTCTTGGGATTGAAGTGAAGAAGTTAGATGATGGAATTCTCCTAACACAAGAAAAATACACTAGTGATTTGTTGAAACGGGTTCAGATGCAAGGGTGCAAGCCAATGAATACTCCTATGTCCACTGTTGAAAAACTGTCATTAGAAGGAGAAAAATTAAGTCCTGAGGATGGCACTAGATGTAGGAGCATTGTTGGAGCTTTGCAATACTTAACTTTAACAAGGCCAGATATTTCCTTCTCAGTAAATAAGGTATGCCAGTATCTGCATGCGCCAACAACTGCACATTGGACAGCAGCTAAAAGAATACTCAGGTACTTACAACACACTATGGGATTTGGACTGAAAATTACTAAATCTTCTTCCATGCTAGTTTTAGGATTCTCTGATGCAGATTGGGCTGGATGTTTAGATGATAAAAATCCACAGGAGGTTTTGCTATTTTTCTAGGAACCAATCTTGTGTCCTGGAATGCAAAGAAACAGCCCACAGTGTCTAGATCTAGCACAGAAGCTGAGTACAAGGCAATGGCCAATTGTACAGTTGAAATAATGTGGATCCAGACCTTTCTTAAGGAATTGGGAATTCCTAGTCCTCCTGCAGCTCAACTATGGTGTGACAATCTTGGAGCAACCTACCTATCTACCAATCCGGTTTTCCATGCTCGGACTAAGTATATTGAAGTTGACTATCATTTTGTTAGAGAAAGAGTAAATAAAAAATTGCTTGATATCAAGCTTATTTCGATAAGAGATCAGATTGCCGATGGCTTCACTAAAGCTCTACCCATTCAACGCCTTAAAGATTTTCGAAGCAATCTCAACTTGGTAAAGTTGTGATTGAGAGGGGCTGTTAGAGATAAAGTAGAAGTCTGCCTATAGTAGATAAGAATCTGGTTCTAAGTTTGTAAACTGCCGCAGAGATATATCTGGAAGACTTCTATAGATAGAATAGATTGATTCGGTTGTAATAGATGGAAATAGCCCTGGCCGGTTTCCTTGATCTGTGCGGCAGCCTGTTGTAACAGATATGGCGCTTTAGCCCAATATATAACACGCAGGGATCGGCTGTGATCCTTAACCCCAAAACAATAGAACTTTTCAGGGCTGAGATGTCTTTATTGATACTATTCACTGTAATTTTCGTTACTGTTTCCTGTCACATGTTTTTCGTTGAATCTTTCGCAGAGAACAGCCTTGTGAGGCACGTGAGGATATTGAGCACTCCATATAAGCAATCCTCATGTAATCTGGAAGGGTACCGATGAAATGAAACCCTAGTTTATCTACTTTTCCTTGTTCGTTCATTTACTTTACTTTTCTTGCAATTTCTGCCACAAATCCTCAAATCTTCGGTTCTGAAATCAAATCAGTTTCAGTCCCAATCTACTCGGGGTCTGACACTCAAGAAGCACAATAAAAAGGCGAAGAACCGACCGCGTCCGCCTCCCTCGCTGTTCTTGGTGTGCACTCTAGGTTGTAGCCGTGCGCCGGCGCCGGCGCACTGGCGACGCTGCTGCACAGGACAGGAGCATGCCAAGCTGCGGCATGCATGCAGGAACATCCGTTCAACTATCATGTAATGCCTATGAGCTAGTAGCACTAGGATCTTTTTCTAGCGATTATTATTAGCAACTTCTAGTATAGTTTGATTTTGAAGACGCCCGCTAATGCATTTTGTGTCGATTTGGTATAGCTTGTTGCTCTTCCTGTCTGATCATGGTATGTCAATTGGCAGTATTTGCAGTTTGGTTTGGCGTTTGGATGGTGTAATATCAGTCAATTAATTTGACTAGCATAGCGTAATCCATAATGTCGTTCTCATGTTTAGCCTGTGTAATTTTAGTAGCAGGATCTAGTAGCGTGATTTTCTTGGGACACTGTTGGTACTGCTCAGGGTTTTTGTCCAGCGGAAGCAAGGCGTGGTGTACTATTCCTTATGATGCAAATTCAAATTTTAGTACTGCACTTGTGTCGACTTGGGTAAATCTTGCCCATTGTTTTTTTTTCTAGAACCCAATATTGCTTATTTATTCTTTAATTATGTCACTAGCACAGAGTTCCTCCACATATTGGGCACCTTAGTTCCACGCGGCAGCAGGCAGAGGAACAAAAAAGGCTTTTGATTCAATTTGAAACAAGAAAATATAAATTTTACATTAAATACAGATGCATTGGTACGCAAGTACCATCAGATCAAATATTTCCTTCACACAGTAACATCGCCGTGTTACAACAGCTAGCGAAAGATGTGTCCCTAAATTTCCTTGATAATACAGATGTCTGTGACCGCAACAAAAAATGCTCAGAGCAAGTCCATGACAGCAAGTGAACGGGGAAACATTTCATGCTATATCACATATAAAGAATTAACAAGTACATATAAGCGCACAATTTAGAGTCTTAAAGCAGCAATTGCTTCAGGCCTGAAGTCAATCCTAAGCCCTAACACCCTCCTCACCTCTGCAGGCGTCAACAGCCATGTCAGATTCCCAGCATTGTCACCCCAGAAATCAAGAATCTCTGATACACGTTCGAAGTTCAGAATGGTTGACATCTGGGAAAGCCTTGAGAACTTGTCTCGGACTGGCCTCTGGGACATTTCTGAGAAATGGTTAATTAGGGAGCGAACCTCCTTGTCGAGCTGCAGGCCACCGAGCTGGCTGAACCGCTTCTGCATCATGATCACCTCAAGCCTCTTGACAATGAAGTCAATGATCAAGTGCACAAAGGAATCGTAGTTGTTCGATGTCATCACCGGCTGGAGCCATACGACATTAGTGTCAACAGCAAGGAGAAGCTTCTGCACCCATGGGTCATTCACCTCATTTTCCCCATATTCGGCGTCATCCAGCTCATAACTAACAGTGGCAACAGTGTCAAGGACTGGACGAATGCGTGGTGCCACAGATGCCACTAAATGCTCCAGTCCAGAATGAAGGATCTTCTTGAAGGAAACACTGATCTCACCTAGCTCCGATAAACAGGACTTGATCTTCTCTCGGTCAGCAGGAGCATGGAAAGCCTGGTGAAAAGCCACAACAGTCAGTGGAGTTGAGCTGTCAACCATGACTACAATACTACATTGAAATTAAATTACTAGTTGCCATAGCAGAATCAAACCATTAGATGTTCTGAGTAAGATTGAGAAATTTTGAAACAGCACGCAAAAGTGATACAAGTTGTGTTATGGGCGTGGGCGTGGGCTTTGGGCCTAACCGGTTCATTACTAAGAAGTTAAAAATTAGTTTCTATTTGTTAAAGATATGATTAGAGATATGATATTAGTTTCTATTTATTAGGAATATAATTAAGATTACATTCTATCTATTAGGGAGGAATCCATCTATATAAGGGGATTGCCGCATGCTATTGGAATCAAATAAGAAATAACAAGTCATTCTCATCTATAGTCTCCTCTTCTCCCCTAACGCCGTTTGTCATTTGGCTATCCTTTCGGCGGTATTTACCCTCTATGAATTAAGGTTCATAACAACTTGATATCGGAGCCAATACCATAGCTTCTGCTGCCGAGTTAACATGTGGCAAGATCATTGTTAGCTATGAAAAAAATCTTTACTGGACTCAAGAATGTAGAAAGAATGTTGAAGAAGATGATAGCAACAAAGGAGAAGACACAAGCAGCTGTTGCTATACGATCTGCGGTGGCACAAGGGTAGGAGCAAGGGTGGCCGTGCCACGGCAACGACCTACTACTACTACTCCTTCATCCAGCACAGGCAGCGCTGCATCTTCAAGCGACGCTAGTGTGGCATCTTCCAAGGTCGACGCACCAGCTACAAGCTACACCCTGTGATTGTGGAGCCGTTGCTTGGACAGGCGGCAAGGCTATCTTGGCCCCCTTCCCTTCCCCGCTACCACCACCAATCCAACATGGCCGATCTCCCCTACGACGGCGATGGCATTTGCATGCTCTGCCGAGCTGCCGCCCCTCCCGAGGTCGACCTCCGCTGCACCACCCCTTGGCACTCCCCTTGCCTCTCCAATACCCTCTTTGCTCCTACTTCCGCCTCGGGGGCCAGCTCGTCGCCGCCATTCGTGCCATCGGGGCTGATCCCACGTTCTACGACCAGGAGAAGGCACGCGCGCCGCCAGGTACTACTTGGAGGCGGCCTGTCCGCCGACAAGGGGGGGACAACTACTGCCTCTCAAACCCCGCTACCCTTGCCGATGCCGCCAACTGGAGCTACCCTGACTGCTCCGGTGAGTCCTTCACCGCTCCCGCCTAAGAGGGCTAACTCGTCGCCGCCATCCGCGCCATCAGGGCCGATCCCACGCTCTCCGACCAGGAGAAGGCATGCCTCCACTAGGGCTCGCTCGGAGGCGGCCCATCTGTCGCCGACGAGGAGGGGGACGACTATTGGCACCGCGTCAGGACGTCCCACGATCCCATCTTCCGACTATAGCACCCCTACGAGAGCCACCTCAGGGACACCTTCAGGTCTAGGCCCGACACCGCCTTCCGCCTCCTCTCTACCTTCCTCTCCGTCGAGCCCGCCGCTCGCGGCGCCGCCTCCTCCGCCCTCATTTCCGAGTACATGGACCACGACCTCACCAGCCTCATCTCCACCCCCGATGTCACCTTCTCCAAACCTCAGATCAAGTGCTACATGCAGCAGCTGCTGCTAGGGCTGGAGCACTGCCACGCGCGGGGGGTGATGCACTGGGACATCAAGTGCCTCTAAGACCACAGCTGTGCGTCCTTTCCTTGTGCGACCTGGGATGGGTTACATCGCAGGCATGTTGACCAAGTCAATAAGACGACGCAACAAAATAAGTTAGGCGCGAGCCCTGTCATCAATAAAGATCTCCTGGGACTGCAACCATGACCACCACCTAGCAGCTTGAGGATGAGCTACATGTCCGAGATGGGTGTAATGTCATGGGCGTGGACCTTGGACCCAACCGATTCATTATTAGAAAGTTAGATATTAATTTTTATTTGTTAGAGATGTGATATTAGTTTCTATTTTTTAGGGATATGATTAAGATTAGATTTTACCTATTAGGGGAGAGTCTATCTATATAAGGGGCAGCCGCATGCTATAGAATCAAACAAGAAATAACAAAATCATTCTCATCTATAGTCTCCTCTCCTCCGCCAAAACTGTTCGCTGTCCGACCATCCTCTCGGCGGTGTTTACCCCCTATAAATTAAGGTTCATAACAAGTTACAAGTTACTAACTTCATTATTCTCAACAATAAAAAAGGAAATATTGTTCCCTCCATTATCTTTTACTTGTCAATTTGGACATGGACACAAACTACAATACACACCTTTGGCCATCACTTTTTTAAACTATATGTTATAAAAAATGAAAAATATGGTAGTGGTTTTGATGACAAATCTACTAATAACATTTCCTTCCATGTGACAAATCTATACAATTTTACACGGGGTTAACAATTTTGGCAAAATTTTGGTTTTTTCATTCATTTTTGCCCACCGAAATAAGTAGCGTCCAGTCAAATTTTTTCATCCTCATTTGAATTTACGGGCCCGTCAGCCTGCTGTGAGTGCTACTACCTGCGTATACCCCTGCTCGTTTGGTCGTCTTCCTGGTGTAGGATTGGGAGTTTGGTTTCTCCCTACCCGATCGATTCGATGGCCGTGCATCTCCCTCCTCCCCAATCTCTCCCGAGGAAGAAGAGCAGGTGGCGGCAAAACAGCAGGCAGGTGCAAAGGGAGCAACAATAGCAGGTGCATCTCTTCACCCATTATACTCTTCTCATTGCTATTCCGACATGGAATCCTCCTCACACGGCTAGCGGCAGGGGAAGCGCCATGGATGGCGCGAGCGGCAACATGAGGAGTGCAAGGAACGGCTACGGCAGGGATGTAGGCGTCGGGAGTGGAAGAGGAGCTACTACAGACGTGGATGAGCCTGCTCCACCGGCACCGACTACTAGGGAAGGTAGGATTAATTTGAAAGATGCTCTTTATTTTGGATTGATTGGTGCTTTGAACCTTGATTAGTGAAGCACTGAAGCTAGCATATCAATGTTGGATTTTGTTGTGTTTATCACCAGCCATACAGATAAATTTGCATTTGGTTAGGAATTTAATGTTTTGTTATAGGAGATTAGATCATCCTGGTCCCACAGTTATCTAAAAGTTTTTAACTTTTTCAACGACAAGTGACAAATGGTTTGATTTTCCCCTCCTGCTATGGATATGAGATTTCAAAATTATTTGCATGTGTAGGACAAGTCAGCACCAAATATGTATTCTTGTAGTGGTTCAAAGATGAAATGATGGCGGGTAATTGGAATTTTATAACTTCTAAGAGAGGATTCGTATGGTCTACCTCGCCATTCCATTAAAATAGCACCCTTCTTGTGATACCTGGGCCAGGCCCAGCCCAGATCCAGCCCAGCCCACAACTACACATATAAAAGGGGGGGAGCCAGGTGAGGGAGGAGGCACCGTGCTTATCCGAACGCTCTCCTCCCCGGCTGTCCTCCCCTGTGCTCGCTGCAGCTGTGGCACTCACTGCCTTCCCCATTCGCGTGCGCCTCCTCCCCGTGGTTGCCGGCGCCGCTGCTTCCCATCCCCCGGCGCCGCCGCTATTCGAGCTACCCCCGGGCTCCCTCTCGACTCCTACCCCCTACGCACGCGCCGCCGCCTGCGTGCCCCGCCGTCGCCGTCCGCGGCCAGCTGTCGCGCCGCCGCATCCCTGCTCCGCCTGGCGGCTTGCCGCGCGAGGAGAGAGGGGAGAGCCGAGCTGAGTGCTGGCGTGGAGGAGAGGGGCCGAGCCGGCGCCGATCTGCCGAGAGAGAGGAAGGGGTGGTCGCCGGCCGTGAGAGGGAAGAGAGGAGGGGAGGAGCTGCCGACGGGAGAGGGAAGGAAGAGGCGGCGGCTCTCTGGTGGCGTGAGGAAAAGAGGAGGGGAGGAGAATAAAAGGAGAGAGGGGCCGGCCTGGTAAAGAAGGAAAGAGGAGGCCGGCCGGTTGGGAAAAAAAAGAAAAGGAAAGGAAAAAAAAAGAAGAAGGGGAAGTCTGATCCGGCTTTAGATCTGTCTGATCCGGCGCCAGATCTGCCTGATCCAGCCAGGAACTGACAGATCAGGGTCTGATCTAGTCGTCGGGTTCGGGTAACGGTTCGAGAACCTCTTTTTAGTTATTTGCAGTTTCTCACGTAAAGTATTATGCCGATTCAAAACCGGGATAGCGGAACTGTGTCCGATGAGAGGGAGGTCGGCGATACTAGGGTTACGCGTAACAGTGATGTTATTTGCTTGTGGGTATTTGTACCGCGTTAGTGATGTATTGAAATGGTTAATATTTGCACAGGTGGTGGTTCGAGTCAGGTGCAGTCCACGCACCGTCTCGCCAGGTTAATAGGCAAGTGCATGTTAAAACAATAAATTGTGTTGAACATTGGCTATTTGTGTTTCTAATCCATGATTTATAACATGGAAGAGATGATGTAAATGATTACGCATTAATCATATATGGAGCAATACAGTTTATGAGTAAATAGTTTCATTTGAAAAGCATCGCATCATGCAAAGTGCATAAGAGCCAGGTCGGTGAGAAAGTCATATGACTAATCCGGAGTGCTCTTGAGTAAGTCCTACAGAGGTAGGCATCTCCACGGGATGGAAGAGAGGGTGACATCGACGGGTGTACCCTCCGCTATACCGGTATAAGCTTACAGATACATGTGCATTGCATTTCATTGCATTGCACGAACAGAGATACAGACAGTGATACAGTTACAGAGATTTGATTTACAGTTGCAATTGCATTGCACTTTACTGCATTGTATAACAAGAGACCTGACGATTATTTACCGTCATACTCTGATGAGATTCGGTTTCTGTTTACGATTCTGAAAGTTGACTTACTGTTTGCAGTTGCAAATGCAGAGTGATACAGACAGTGGCACGTTATAGAAGTTTAACTTACAAATTACCGCTTACTGTGAATCGGTTTTACAGTTCACCAAAGATGAGATTTACAGTTTACAGTAGTTCAATTTACAGTTCATAGTCTACAGTAGAGTGACTATATAGTAAACGTGATCTACGGCATTCAACCGTGGAACTGGATTACAGTTTACAGATAAGGATGATTGTGTAGTTTTATCGTGCGCTTGCTGAGTCATCGGACTCACCCTTGCTTTGTTGTTTTTTTAGGGTGATCCGGAGTGGCGACATGCATGGAAAGGGGAGTAGTTCCTTTTGCACTGCACATACGAAATAATAACTTAGTTCTTCACTAAGCCTCCTATGTAAACCTTATGTTTAGAAGATTTGTAGACTCTCCGGTTAAAGCCTGCTTTTGTTTGGACAATGTTTTCCCTTGTTAATATAATTCTAGTGTGTTATCGCTGTTTGCGGCGCGTTTTTGTGAGACAGTAACAGGTGGTGGTAACATCTTGGACCCTGTGGAGGGTCGGGGTGTTACACTTCTGTAGTGAATTTTTTGACAACAATATGACATTTGCTGGATAGTTAACTTGTCATCATCTTGAACTCATGGCATGAAGTCATAATCACCATAGTATATTGTGTACTGTCAACGTACCGTCTTGTGCTAATTCAATTTTGTTGTCTTGGAAATGCTATTCAATTTTGTTGTCTTGGAAATGCAGGATGTGTGAACATCGGAGATATTAACATTATGTGAAATCATGGCAGCAGAGTTAGCACCCAAGACAAGAGCTGACAGGCTACGGAGTATACCATGAAGCGCTACAGTTAAGCGGCAAGAAGCAGGATTCAGCAAGGTTAAGTTAGGAAGGTTTTGGTTGTAGCAGGTCAGGTTATATGAGTTGGATTGGAGTCAAGTTTCCGAGTTTGCTTAACAGATTCGGTTACATATGCTTTGTCAGAATCAGATTGTGATACACACACACACACTTGAGGAACCAGGCAATGAATTAATCTTTTATCCCTTCTCTATCTTTTCTCTATTCCGATCTACCCTGTTATTGGTGCCCTTCCCCAGCGCCTCTTCTGTTACCTCCAGCGACCAGCACGGCTCCTCCATGCCGACACAAGGGACCCGGTCTTCGTCGTCTGGTTTTCCACGACTACCACCTACGATTGCTATCCCGTGCCCGTGACAATGGATGATTTGGTCTTTTGGGTTATGCAATGCTATCTGAAATTCTGAATGTGTTTCGTAATGTTATCTTAATGTGTTTTGTGACTTTGTCATGCATGTGGAGCGGTTCTGCAAGGGCTCAAGGCAGCACAGCGAGCATGACCTTTTGTGATGTTATCTGAATTGTGTTTTGTAATCAATGAATTTCATGTAATATGTGTCGTGAACATCTGGTCACATTTTCATCCTGAGCCACGTTTACGTCTTTTTGTTCTGTTCTCTAAATTTCTAGGCGAAATTCTGGCAAAATTTCGACCAGATTTCATCCAGATCGTGCCCAGATTTCGGCAAAGGATTCAAACAGCATTTGAAAATTTCGCCAATTTTTGAACGAAATTCTGAAATTTCATCCATTTCGCTTCTTTCGCTGCCTGGCGAATTATTTCCCAATCCGAAAGAGTTTTCCCTGCTTTTACATATATTAGTGGTGACAGTTTTAAAATTTGATTGCACACAGTCTAGGAAAAAAATCTATTTGAGAACAGATGAAGTACTATGAATATGGTTTTTCCACATGTACACCAATCTTATCTCGATGCTGCTTGTTTCTCGACCATGCAAACAATAGATGCTGGTATGGACAGACCTTTGCTTCAAATTGTTTATTGGAAGATGCTATTTCCATGACAGTATCTTTGTGACAAATGCAAACATGATTCCTTGTCTGACACTAATTTACTGGTATTGCTATGATAGACTGCTCGCACAACAGCTACCACAGCTGGAGTACAAAAAATTGTTGATAATGTGCTAGTACCATAGTTCTGAGGTATGCAAAGCACAATAGAATGCTCTTGTGTTGTTCTTATCTTCTATTGCATTTAAAATGATTAAGAAAGAAGTTACAACCTTTTATTTTGTTGTTGCTTGCTGTGAGTTGCAGATATTTTGCAACAAGTGACATTAAATGTTTATAAATTTATTTCTTGTGAAATTTGGAGGTATCAGAAGGGAACTGAGCTTCTCATGAGGAAGCTGCTATTCCAGTTAGGGAGATTACCTAAAATTTCATGGTTTTGACACGCAAACTAATATGTGTCTAGTACTCATTGAACCAAACTGAGAACATGTTCTTGCAATTATTTCATTTATTTTACTGCCATGCAGACATAGATTTCCAGAGCCATATGGTGCTTGATTACAGGTGGCTGCAGAACATATCTGGTGGGTCTCTTTGAGGACACCAATCTATGTCCTACTCATGCCAAGAATGTGACAATCATGTTCAAAGATATTCAACTTGCTAGGAGGATCCATGGTGAGAAGCCTTAGTTTGCAAATGGATCTATATGGTACTGTGCATAACTGCATAACACACTTCAGCTTTTTGTGTCAGTAAACAGTGCTTTTGTGTTGAACAGCTAGCTATGTTTGTGTTTATTTCTATTAGAATGTCCAAATTGCTTGATGTTAAGGCAGGTGTTTTGTAAGGGTGCTTCAGAATTATGATGTTTTTTTGAGGAAATTCATCATAATTGTGCAGTTATGTCATCCACCACTAGATAGATGCTATCTCGGTTTGACTTTTAATATATGAATTTCAATATTTGAACCATTAAAAATCAACTACATCAAATTGGAGATCAGTATAACATAAATCCAAAATTTACAAAACAAAATTCATATAAGTTGATCATAATCAAATAAACTCATAAAACAAAAATGGTATATAGAAAGCTCCTTAGAGACTTACTAGTTAAGTATTTAAGAATACTAAATTTGACATTTTCCAGCTGAGTAAATACTGTGACGAATATTGTGTCTATTGATATGAGGCCTAAGGGGCCATATATATATAGAGGAGTACAGGAGAATATGCCATATAGAGATAAGGCATATATGGAATAGAATACAGACTCTATCTCCTAATATGGACTCTATCTCCTTAATACCCCCTTCAAATGCAAAGCGTATGCAATAGCATTGCATTTGGAAAGAGTTGACACTAAAACAAAATTCGAATACTTAAATGGATGTAAACGGAAGACTCAAAATCCTAAAAGACTGAAAATCGAGCGAACCGAAACGCCAAGATCGACGAAGAAGAGCGCGATGGCGGTCAGAGGAGGCGACGGCGAGCGAGCGATGAAGAGCAAAGCGCGACGAGCGGACGGCGATGAAGGGATCGCGACGAAGCGGACGGTGGCGAAGGATCCACAACAGGCGGATCGGACGAGCGACGAATCGATGAGGCGTCACGAGGACCACGGCGGGCGGGCGCGGCCGGCCGCGGCGGCGGATGGCAACCGAGGAAGCGCCGCGGACGGCGCCTCTCGCATTTGAAGGGACGGATATGATGAGGCGCCAGGCGGTGGAGATCCGAGGAAGAGAACGCCTGCAGGGCCCGCGACGGGCGGCTGCCCTCTCTATAGGCGAAGGGATGGATCTGACGTGGCACCGAGGACACCTGTAGAGACCGTGACGGGCGGACAGCGGCCGACCGCGACGGGCGGACAACAGCCGAGGGAAGCCGCGGCGGCGCCTCTCGTCAGAGCGGACGAATCGGCGAACTCCACGATCGGCGAAGGCGAGTCGGCGGAGACGAATGTCGATTGGGCTTGCCAATAGTGAGCAGATATTTGAAAGCCCTGGTATTTTAACTGGTGCCTTGGCATTAATAGTGAGAAAAAGGCAACTTTGACCGGATAAAGGCAACTTTGACTGGTTCTTGGTATTTCTCTCCACAGTGATATCCTACAGAGACAGCAGCAGCAATAGAAAAGGAATCCACGGGCGGAGCGTGGAGTCCACAGCACAGAGGCGGTCGGCGTGGGCTCCAGGCGGTGACGGCTACGGACGGTCGGCGTGGGATCCCGCAGCAGAAGAAGACACACCGCGCGCGCCGCCGCGCAGCAGTTGAAGCGACGCGCAGCCGACGAGGTGATGCGGCGGGCGACGCGGATCTGACGAGGCCGGCAAACCCGAAGGCGGCGGCGCTAATGTAGCCCGCCGGATCGAGGCGATGGTGGCCCGATCGGGGCGTCCTCGAGGGCGGTGGCTCGCCGGGTGGACGAGGCGACGACGACTCTGCTGCAGCCAGCGGATCTGACGAGGCCGAGGAAGAGCCGGCGGCGGATGCCGCGACGCGCGGCGCTCCTCGATCCGCGATGGTGATTGCGAGGGCGGCCGACGGATCCGCGCGCCGCTGCGGCAAGCGCGATTCGACGAGCGAAGCCGACGAGCGGACGGCAGACGTCGGCCGAAGGGAAGCGGCAGATCCCCAGTCGAAGGGATGAAGTCCGGTGGATCTGCAGCCCTCGTCTCCCTAGGTGGAATCTCCGAGGCAAAGCGAGCGGACGGGACGACGAGGCGGCTCCCCAGATCTGACGAGGCCGGGCGACGAGGTGCCTCCACCGAAGGCAGCGGCTCCGGGCGATGAAGGTCCGCGACGGCGGCCAAAGGAAGTGATCCGCGACGACGGACGAGGCGAGGCCCTGCGGACGAGCATGGTGACGAGTCCGCAGATCTGAGAGAGTCGACAACGGTGGCGAGAAGCGCGCTCCCAGCGGATCAGCGAGAAGAAGTGGGTGCCCCCCGGGAGTAGAAATTGATCCTCCCGGGGGTAGCGGCGGTGGAAGACGTACGAAACTAGATGTTAGGGTTTGAACCTTGCTCTGATACCATGTGACGAATATTGTGTGTATTGATATGAGGCCTAAGGGGTCATATATATAGAGGAGTACAAGAGAATATGCCATATGGAGATAAGGCATATATGGAATAGAATACAGACTCTATCTCCTAATATGGACTCTATCTCCTTAACAAATACAATCAGCTAGGAGACATTTTAGAGTGCAATACATGTAAGCAAACTATTTCAGTTTCCGTAGCTCTACAATAATGAAGAAATTTGTCAAACTGAAAAGGTCAACTTTATAATTTGGCCAAGACTTCAAAAGACACAATTTTATTAAATAAAGATTTCTATGCCAGACAAGATAACAAGACATTTTGATCAGACACAAGGAATAAAAAGGTTATAAAGCCCAGTTAATGGTGAAGGGAAATGACCATCATTTTCCCAGTATAAATGTCTTAGGATGAAGGGGGAAATAGTTAGTGTGGGTTCATAGTTTTCTTTTCTTCTATCCAATATCAGAGGCAGAATGACAGCAGTGGCAGTCTCATACAGGAGATACCATTAGCAGGTAACATGGATCATTATTGAGAAAACAAGTTTACAACCACATAAATATGAGAAGTGCCTAAAGATTACTCAACAGTGTAACTAAATTGGTGCTAACTGAGACACTAGCAATTCAAGAAAGGCACATACAACCCTTGACTTATGAGAAATAGTTTGGTACCATTCATGACATAACAATACTAACATCTACTTTCTAGAGAGTGTCAAAGCATTGTGGGCTTCTTACGTTTAAAAAATTGAAATCAAGAACAGACAGTAGAAGTGCACTTACTCAGTCGATTTTAATTTGATTGAATGCATACGTAGCTTAATTGCCAAATTTGTGCCATTTTAACATACACAAACAGATAGAAGAAGAAAAATTATACTCACCTCTGCACAGAGCTCCTCAATCTCATGATGGAGCTTCAGGACATATTCTGAGCTCACATCCATGTTGTTCAGCGCAGTCGCAATCTCCTCCCCAGTCTTCTGAACTCCAACACCACCTAGGAAGAGCTTTGCACCCAAGTTTGGCTCCCTCATTCTCCACTGCAGTGCCTCCTGGTACTCATTGCTCAGGAGGCTCGTTGCCCCACCAAGCACAACAAGTACCGAGTTGATGCTGGCAGTGGATGCTGCCCGCAGGCAGCAGCTCTGCAGTACAAAGAACGCATCGTCCACCATCGAGGTCGTGGGACCATCAGGCACCGGCTCATCAATCCGGATGGCCTTCCTTACATTTTCCACCATGAAGAACTCCTCCAAGATCACATAAAATCCAGTCAAATCCTGCTCCATTTTATTAAAGCTACCATTACGGAAGGCTTTCATTGCCTGCGGCCCAAGTTCAGGCTTGACATCTCGCAATCCACGGATTTTGTTCACCATAAACTCAGTATAGTCTTCACCAAGTTGTGTCAATGCAAGAATCTCCTCAAGATAAAGCTCAACCTCTCTGGGGTCAGGCCCTTCGTTACCTCCTGCAGAGTTGGCCACAGAACCCACAACCGAGAGAAGGTTCTTTGTATAGGAGTTTATATCCGATGCAAGACGGGTAAGCTTCCGGTAATCAGCATACCGGCGCAGGATCTGGGTGCCCCTTGAGTCGCACTCCTCCTGCAGCTCAATGATAGCATAGGCGACACCATCGTCACCTCGGAGCTCACGAAGCACAGCATCATTCTCCTCAACAGCGAGCACAATGTCCTTGAAGAGACGGGTGAGGCAGCCGACGAAATCAGGACGCTCGGCGGTAGGCTGGGTTGCAGAGGTTAGCTCGGCGAGGTGCTCGAAGTCAGCGAGGGCGCGGAAGGCGACGACCTTCTTGAGGTAGGCGACGTAGACCTGTAGTCCCTCGTCAGCGAGGGCGAGGAGGGGGAAGATGCGGACGAGGCGGAGGACGGCGGGGTGGTCCTGGGCGTCGACTGCGGCAGAGAGCCTTCGTCGCGCGAGCCCCTCGAGTCGGCGCTTGATGTCTAATAGGTCGCGGTGGAGGTCGTCGTCAGTGGGGAACCGCACATCAATGGCCAGGAATTCGTGCGCGGCGCTGGCAGCGGCTGTGAGGTCGTCGGCCGCCAGGGCTCGCCGCGCGGCATCGAGCGCGCGAGACCGGTCGAGCGCCACCTCGGCGCGCGCGAGCGCGGTCTCTGCTCTCGACTGCGATGCGTCGAGGTGGCGGACGCGGGAGGAGAGCGCGTCGGCGAGCGCCGCGGTGGACGAGGACGACTCCCTGAGCGCGACGGCGTCGGACGCGGCGAGCGAGAGGAGCGGCGGGGCGGAGCGGAGGAGGGACGCGGCGGCCCGGTCGAGATCGGGGCGGCGGGCGAGGAGCACGTCAAGGCGGGCGTCGAGGGCGCGCTGGTAGGCGACGCACTCGTGGACGAGGCGGGTGGCGGCGACGGCGTCGGTGAGGGAGCGGAGAGCGACGAGTGAGGCCGGGTCCCCGAAGTCGAGGGATGGGGGGATGTCAGCGGAGGCGTCGGGGGGTAGTGCAGCGTCGGGGCGAGGGGTGGGCGAGGGGGAGGGCACGGCCATGGCCGCCGCGCGCTGGGGTGGATCGGTGAGATCTCGGTCGGAGATGCGCGGGGTCTGAGCGTGGACCGGTGGATGGTGGTGTTGATGCAGCGGTAGAAAAGGGGATTATACTATGGTTGGGTAGAATTGTACACCGCAGCGGGAAGCTCGAAATGTTGTGCTCCCGTGGAGATTTACAAAAATGTAGCTGGGAATTAACAAAATATATATTTTAACGGTGACAAGGTGGCAGTGCTGTAGAGCTAAAGCTGGCCGACGAAGCCCGACCACTATGCTACAAGGGACCTGCCGCTCGACCACCGTGCAGTAAGCCTCCTGCCAGCTGACCACTGGACTCCGGGTGCTTAGTCGTCTTATTAATTTGTGTAAAGGAAGTGGCTTGGCCTAAATAAATTACCTACTGTATAGTGGACGTGCGCAGAGATTTGGCACCGTGCAGTAGGTGCGGCCGATGTGTTTTTTGGTTTGTTTTTAGTCATTTTAGTACATGATGCTAACCCTAGTGGGCCAAAGGCAAGACATTTAGTTCTATCCGTGCCATACGCAATGAGAGAGCAAACCACCGAAAGCGAGGTGTCGTTGTGTCTGCTCCCCGCATATATTTATTTTCTGTAATTATCACGCCCTCGTTATCGGGGTGTCGTTAGCACGCCCTCGTTATCGGGGTGTCGTTAGCACTCTCGTAGCCTTCTCTCGCAGTCGCTCTCGTAATTTTTATCGCAGTCACTCTTGCAGTGCCGCAATTCATGTGTAATACATATATGTGTGTGCATACATATATATGTATGTATATGTATATTTATGTAATTATTTATTTCATCGTAATTTTTAATATGTACTATTGTACTGCCATTATATATGCATACATGTATATGTATATTTATGTAATTATTTATTTCATCGTAATTTTTAATATGTAGCATTGTAATGGCATTATATATGTATAGGTATATGCATATTTATGTAATTATTTATTTCATCATAATTTTTAATTTGTAGTATTGTACTGCTATTATATATGTATATGTATATTTATGTAATTATTTATTGCATCGTAATTTTTTATATGTAGTATTGTACTGCCATTATATATGTATATATATGTGTGTGTATATATGTAATTATTTATTTTATTGTAATTTTTAATTTGTAGTACTGTACTACCACTATATATGTATATGTGTATATATATATATATGTGTGTGTACATATGTGTATATGTATGTATATATTTCTATATATGTGTGTGTGTACATATGTGTATCTTTACTACCTAAAAAGAAGTAGTTGGTGGTTGATCCGTCGTTTCTCATTTTTTTAACCATTCGATCTGATTATGAGATAAAATCCGAACCGTCAATCTCGCAGTCCCCGCCCTCCCACCCTGCGCGCCGCCTCCTCCCTCCCCTCCACTCTGCCTCCCCCCGCGCCGCCTCCCTCCCACCCCGCGCCGCCCCTCCTCCCCCCGCGCGCCGCCTCCTCCCGCGCCTCCGCTCCGCCTCCGCCCCCCACCCCGCGCCGCTCCTTCCCCCTACCTCCTCCTCCTCCCCCCCTGCCCGCCGCTCGCCGCCGCCTCCTCCTCCTCACCTGCTCGCCTCCTCCTCCTCCCCCCGCTCCTGCAGTGCGCCTCGCCTACTCCCCGCTCCTCCCTTGCCTCGAATCGGATCCATCTCCCGGCGAGCACCGATCCTCGAGTCGGACAGAACGAGGCGAGGCGGCGGCGACGCCACCATCACCATGCTCGGGGTTGCGAGCCGCGCATCTCTTCGTCCCTCGCTGGCGCCAGCGCGCGGCCGCCTCGAGGGCCGCGCCGCGGCGCTCTCCCGGCGATGACTCCTCCCACGACCAGAAGCCGCGCTTCGCCATCGACTACCCCTTCTTCGCCGCCGCCAGAGGTATTCCCCGGTTGCCCCATGCCTTTCCATCTCTTCGTAGCTCCCTCCGATCTGCAGCCCCCGTAGGTAGATTCGGGAGGTGGGCTACTGCTCCTAGGGTTTCGGACGGAGCTCCCGGTGGCCGCGGTTGCCTGGTCCCTGTATGCCTGGTGTGTTGTTAGTTCGTACCTTATGAGTGCCTGATTGGAATCTGATTGTAGCTACTGGGTTGGATGGCTGAAGATTTAAAGTATTCTCTTGTGTAGATGATTGAACTTATGCTTTGGGATCTTGCGGTCGTGAAAAAATTCCCTACTTTTCTTTGTGATGGCTGTCAGAAACACATCAAAGACGATGGCTTAGTGGCTTTTGGGCTGCGTAGCCTGTAACGTGTATTTGTCAATATAGTTTGAAACGTTTAGTAAGTCCTTGCAAATTTTCTTCACACGAACACTATCCCGATTATTCACATTCAAACGACGTAATTACTTATGGGAGCTAATCGATCCCCTCTGGTTGTTCTAATATTTAGTTACGTTCTTAGTGCTGTGAGGACCAACATGTTATTAAAACAAATTAATGTGCATGTCAATCTTACATAAACATTGTTCTTAAAATTTCCCATGGCTACACAACATCATATTTATGCGATGGTAGAGTCCATATAATGATAGTTTCAAAGCCAATAAAAAAAATCTCCTTCGTATCTCAATTCGGTATGGTCATAATTCCAACATTAATTTATCTATTCCGAGCTAATCTCACATGAGACTTTCCTATAGTTGTATCGGCGTGTAGATGAGTCTGTTGTTTTCTTAACGCCTTATCACATTGTAAAAAAAACTTATTAGCTCTTTAGTTTCTCTATTGAATGGTGTGCTATGGTAAATTTAGTGAATTTTTCATTTACAATTGTTCTGTTGCAATGGTAAATGTTTCATTTTCAGTACTGTTTTGTTCAAATTTTACCATGTTGAAGTAGGAATTTGCATTGCTCATACCAGACCATAGAAGTATTAGCTATATCTTTGCATGAACACTTTCCTAAGTAGATAATGTGCAATTGAAGATATTAGTTATGCAGATCAACATTAATGTATAACTTCTGATACATTGTTCTGGTAGGTTGAGCATATGCTTAATGACAAGTTGGTGCAGTTTGTGGACATTGATTTGCATGATGTGAAGGTACTGACATAATTTGCTATTAATGTCTAATCTATAAAATTCACATTTGGATTTGTATATGGTATCAAATTTGATAACATTTGTTCAGGATGCCTGGAAGCGTTTTGACAAGCCTTCTGTATGACCAGGTAATATTGTTTTGAAGCCACTTCAAAATGACAACATTAAACATTTTTCAAGGTTGTTCTGCAGCCTGTATGATTCAATGTGTTGGCTTATTGTGACTAAAACATGAAGGGTTCTATTTCCCCTTATTTTCTGTTATGGCGTTTGTTGACTTTGTTCTCTTTACCTGCCAGTATGATAGCTAACTTGCACTGGAATCAGAAAGATTCCATTGGCCAATTACGTGCACGTGTTGTTTGTATGCTCTTCTATCTACTGACTGCTAATTGATGACAAAGTGATTTATTCTAGCAAATAAATTAATCTAGGATAAGCTGAGTCCACTTTTGTTTCGTGGGGATAATTTTACTGCACTGCAGTACCAATATTGGTAGCTTTGTTTCCTTTCTGCTATGTGCTAGCATGCTTAAAATTTGCACTTGATGATGCATTTTCGACAAAAGTCAAGTTGATTTTTAGAAAGTCTATTACCACCAGATGGAGCTGTACATCAGATGGAGCTGTACATCAATCAAGCAACTCTTTAACCGTGATCTGTCCTTTCATGTTGCTTGTAGTGCTACAGAGGGGAGGAGCGCACGGATTCGGTGGGGCGGAGGAATTAAGAGGGGAGGAGCGCACGGGTTCGGTGGGGCAGAGAAATCCGTCAGTCAGCATAGTTCTTTTGTGAGAAGGGGGTGGGAAAGGCCGTATCAACCACCAACTCCTTCTTTTTAAGGAGTAAAGATACAATGAATTTATGATGTTTAACTATTTGTTTTCCATTTTGTAGAGTATGCTTGTTTTCTCTTTCCTTGACAAGCTAGAGATGAAGATAAGTCTTCCAGAAGGATGGTGCATCAGGTTTATTTTAAAATTCCTGTTAATGTTTATGCCATGATGTCCTATTTATTAATTGGTTTGCTAATCTCCAAGACAGTCTGACAGTTATTTATGTATTAAGAATACTATAGAAAAATATTATTTACTATCATTTCTGTACATATTGTTGTATGGTATACTTATTCTATCATGCTTCACTAATATGATGCTTGATTTATTTACGAGCATGAACATGTATATTTTGTTTGATACATGATGACGTAAGAAAAAATTAATATTTATTATTCAGTTTGAGATCATATTTGATAGTATGCATCACTTTTATTTGGTTTTTCGTTGCAACGCACGGGCACCTTACTAGTATATATGTATATGTAGGTATATATGTATATATGTATGTGTGTACATATGTATATATGTACATATATATAATATAATACATATATATATGTACTATTTATTTTATCGTAAATTTTAATTTGTAGTATTTTATTGTCATTATCAATCTTCGCACTAATATTTCATCTATCCCAGTTGTTGCAAAGTAGGTCTTTACCGAGCTTCTTGAAGAGTTCTACGAGGAGAACCACTAGTGCTAGTTGTGGATCGCAGGTGATAATGCTAGCCCTCTGCCCTTCAAGCTACAAGAAGGGAGGGATCATTGAGAGCTGGACGATCGCTACGTCCCAATCCTGTGGGCCACGGGTTTGTTGCCCTTTCCGAGGCTGGTCTCCATCAGATACTAGTTCACCCTAGACAGCAGCTTACTATTGGCACTTGTGGACAAATGGAGGTCCGAGACACACGCCTTCCACTTTCGGTAGGTTGAGATGACTGTTACTCTGCAGAATGTCTCATTCTTGACCGGTCTCCCTATCCGGGGTGAGGCACTTGTTCCAGTCCCTCCACCGGCTAAAGTGAAATATACCATTGTCAATTGGATACTAAGGTGCTTAGTTTAGAGAGTTTGAAAGAGTTATATATTACTAATTGTGATTTTGTTGAACCCTTTACTCGCTATTCACATAGGAAAGGATGGGATAAATTTCATGTTTATGATGGGTTCTTGTTTTGCGCTAACAAATTTTGCGTTCTAGATTCGTCTGTTCATTTATTCCTTGTGTAGCGCATTATAGAGGATTGATGGGACATTTCGAGCGTGAGAAGATTTGAGCATGCTGGCTGATCACTTCTACTAGCGAAGGTGAGCCATGGCATTGAACGATATGTACAATGGTGTGTGACATTGAACTAAATCAAAGCTAAATCCACATGGTTTGTATACTCCTCTTCTAATTTCTACATTCCTTAGGAAGACATTAGTGTGGATTTTATTATAAGAATGTCTCGAACTAAGAGAGGGAGAGATTCAATATTTGGTGTTGTGGATAGATTCTCAAAAATGACGCATTTTATTTCCTGTCATACGAGCAACGATGTATTGCATATAGCTGACTTATTTTTAGGGAGATAGTGTGTTTGTATGGCATACCAAAGATTATTATTTATAATCATAATGTTAAGTTTATGAGCTACTTTTGGAAGACATTGTAAGCTAAGCTTGGCATGAAGTTGTTGTTCTCCACAACTTATCATCCATAAATTGATGGGCAAACTGAAGTGATAAATCATACTCCTGGGATGATGTTGCGAACCATGATAAAGAAGAATTTAAAAGAGTGAGAAGATTTACCATATGTTGAGTTTATATACAACAGGACGGTACACTCTACAACTCAACTCTCTCCATTTGAAGTTATTTATGGTTTTCAGTCACATATATCATTAGATTTATTGCCATTGCCGTTCACTGAAAGAGTTAATATTGATGCGACTAAACGTGCTGATTTTGTAAAATGCATCCATCTAAAAACTAAGGAAGAAATAGAGATAAACGCATGTTATATTGATAAAAAACAAAATAAAAATAGAAAACAAATGACCTTTAAACCTGGTGATCTTGTTTGGTTGCATCTTCGCAAAGACAGATTTCCTGAGAACAGAAAGTCTAAGTTTAATGTATCATGGAGATGGTCCATTCAAAGTGCTTGAAAGAATAAATGATAATACTTACAAGTTAGAACTGCTTGGCGAAGATTACGGTGTTAGTGCTACATTTAATATTGTAGATTTATCACCTTTTTGTTGGTTCTACTAACCCTGCAAAGTCGAGTTCGACTCCTTTTCAAGGGAGGATGATGAAGACATCACTATTATGAAGGCTTCATCTATACAATCATCATCTCTATCATTAGATTCAAGTAACAATGACAATGATAAGACTAGTATTGGTCCAACGGCTGAATCTTTGTAACAATTGTACAAGAGACCAATCACTCGAGATAGAGTAATAGAACTCACTAAACAGGTGAATCTGATGCTAAATTCCTTTGATTTCACTGCAAAGGGCAACTTGCTACCTAATGCTTCCACTCTGTGTATTCTTAGGTTATTAGGTGAGTAAGAACTTGGCACTACTAAGTGGGCGGTGAGAGAGGACGATGCACCATGAGAACTTGGTGCTACCAAGCCAAGACAATCAGTTCGCCACTTCTTATTGCTTTCAGTTTAAGTTAAACAAGAGTTACCTAAATTAAGAAGATAGAATTAGAATTAGATTTTGAGTTTTTTCCAACTTTGAGTCTGGCTAGGCTTGTTTGAGGATATAAAGCCTTGGCTACGTCCCATGTAACCCTCAAAAATTAATTTTAAGCCAAAGCAATTTCTTGCTCTTTGGTTTATGTTGTGCGCTACCATGAGAGTTGGGAAGCTGACTTGTTAGCGTTCCACAAAATTACCTATTACCAGTGTTTGTATTGTTCCTCACAGACCAGCAATGTCATCTATCTTGGTGTGGTGAGAAGATAGAGACCCACAGTGTGTTGCTAGTTGAATTTCGGTACAGACAACTGTGTGCTTTCGTTCATCAGAATTCATGGGATTTCAGGTTAGCCATATATTTACCCTTCAATTGACATCCTATGTTGTGAAGATTGAGCACCCCCGTATCAGCTCTCCTCACATAGAGTCCCCAATAGAATGGAGTTGTAGAGAGAAATAATAGAACCCTAATTGAGATGGCTAGAACCATGCTAGATGAGCATTGCACCTCTCGGAGGTTTTGGGCTGAGGTAATTTCTACTGCTTGGTATGTCTCCAATAGGGATTTCTTGATATCGTCCTTAGGCAAGACTTCTTGTTCTTGAATCTTAAGCTAATAATATCCATAACGTAAATCTATCTTAGAAAATACTCTTGCTCCTTTAAGTTGGTCAAACAAATCATCTATTCTTAGTAATAGATATTTATTCCTAACGGTCATTGCATTTAATCCTCTATAGTTGTAACATCCTGATTTTCAAAGTGTTTTGGAAGTTTTCAAATAAAATTCACCATTTACATTTTTGGGAATTAATTAAAGCTTAAATGGAATTTTTACGAATTAAAAATATTTAATGTTACTAAATTGAACTTCATTTTTTGTTTAAAGTATTTTATTTAGGTGCCTTGTGTAGGAATTTTTCAAAAATTTTCCTGGTTTATTCGCTATTTTCTAAAGCTCAAAAGAATTACTCTCAATTTTTGAAATTGGAAAAGTCCTCAAAATTCCCTAAATAGCCTTTGGGCTGAAGCCCATTTCCCTCCGACTCAGTCCGCCCAACCAGCCTGCGCGTCAATCACCTTGCCTGCCGGATGGATGATGTGTGTCATCCATCGGTCAGCCACTGTTCATTGAATCTGAGCCGTCTGCACCAGCTAATCCAACGGTCTTTACCTATGCCATTCTCTGTCGGCTGTTGTGCCAGGTGTCACGCATCTAGGACCCTATGCACTATTCTTCATTCCCGATGGGACTCCATCGTTGTGGCCACCTTAGAGTAAGCGCTAGCCATTTTCACCCTAGACTCGGCATCCATGTCAAAGCCGCCACTGTCCTGTGCCGTCCGTGGACTCTGGGCTTCCATGCCTTAAATAGCCACCGTGCCCACGTGCTTTGCATCTCTTGAAGCCACCACCTTTGTCGTCCTTGTTGCCGAGCTCGCCGTCGCAGCCATTGTTCTTACCGCTGCGGGAGTCACCGTCTTCTTCTTCTCTAGCACTGTCAGCCCTCGTCGGCCAGTCGCCCTCAACCGTCACCAGTAAGTCACCATCTCGTCACTAGTAACCACACCGCCGCTCGCTCCATTGTGCGTCGCCTCACCGTCAGTCAGCCAGCTCGCCCCTTAGTCATCCTCACCGTTTTAGTTCTTGCACCATCTATTCGAACCCCGAAAGGCCACCTTGGTTTCTGGACCCACTGATGTTAGACCGCACCCATGCCTGGTCGCCAGTTCACCTTCTCCATGGACCAAGTCCATTATGCACCGAGCCTCTGACACCCTAGGCCCATCTACCAACTGCATTGTTCCATGCACCCGTAGACCATGCCATGCAAGTAGTCGAGTCAACAGCCACATCAGCGTCCACGTCAGCCCTAATTCGACGTGTTAGTCCACATCACCACCACGTCAACACCATTGAGCCATCGCATCATGCCACATCAGCTGCCACGTCACCCTACCACCTCAGTAGCCACGTTAGCCCTAGCGCCCATGTGTCACACCGCATGTCATGCCACATTAGCTCTAGATGCGACATCAGCAAACCTCACCACTTGTGCACTATTTCATGAGCTAAGTTCACTATAGACCTATCCTATTCCATGCACCCAGTCGACAACACAGTAGTATTTTTCAATTTCTAGTAGTTTCTCAACCAATTAATGTTCCAAGAGTATGTTCTTCTTCGTCCTAGTTTTGATTGATCCGATTTTTTTTGTAAATTCATCTAAAATTAAGCTTTATCTTTTAGTTCTAGTTTTGAAATTTTTGGAGTATATTTAAATTTATTTATATCTCATTCGTTTTCTCTTTTATTAGATAACGCCTTCGAAGGAGCTAAAACAAGATCTGAAGACCAAGGGTTGTTAACTGAGCAAGACCAAGGTAAGTCATGTCCTTTGATTATGTTCAATCTAGTTTTCAAATCTATTTGTTTATTATTTTGTTTTAAACTATCATGCACTGCTATTTGATTACAAACCGTTGCATCTGGTAGTTATTGTCCAATTTGATTAATCCCTCAATTGATAATTTGAATGCCATGATTCTATTCTCACCGTAGGATGGGTATTTATCTAGTGATGTAATACTAGTTATTGTCCAATTTTATTAATCCCTTAATTGATAATTTGAATGCCATGATTCTATTCTCACCGTAGGATGGGTATTTATCTAGTGATGTAATACTAGTTATCATATGAGTTGTACGTTTGTTATGATTAGTCATGTTGTAGTACATTAGGCTCATAATCACATATTAATTAATTAAATTTGACTTAAAAAGTTATTGAATCGTGGTGGTTAGTTGTAGTTATAAAATTTGAGTACCATGACTTGTGTAGTGTCATTAATGTTGGTTATACAAAATAGTTTTTACTTGGGCGAGTGATTGGGCAGTAAAGGTGATACGGGGTCGCCCGATCTTCTCGATGTAGGATGGATACTCGCGGGAGTCTTGTTGAATCGCAATGATCCTCCAATGCCAATGCAAGGGACGAACACTCTTTAATCCGTCAAAACACACTCGTGTCGATTTCGCCACCACCAGCGAAGATCTATCGCACCCAATTCCAGCGGAAAGGCTGAACGATCTTGATTGAAGAACACTCCTAATTCCTCACGGAATTTCAGAATGATGATAAACTCGAACAAAGTTCAATAGATTGATTATTCTCAAAGGTGGTCTGAGCCCTTAGGCTGCAAATACATGGCTTATATAGGACCTTGGGACGTCCATAGAGTCCACAAATCTAGTACAACTCAACCCTACATGGTTTTAGATACGAACTCTCACAAAAAGGAAACTAGATTTTACAGCCGTCACATTGTTTCGGCCATAACTTTTGATCCGTGACGAATTTGATGTTGGGACCAGATCCATTGCGTAGCCCTTGAAAATATCTTTCCAAGGAGTACAAGAACACCCAAATCGGAGTCCGATTGTGAAAGTTATGACCTTTTTAGTAAGCGCCTGTCAGGCTGTCCCGAACCGAATCCGAATTGAATTCTGAGTTGAATCCGAGTTTGAATCCAATTGGCCTTGTGGGAGGTACGAATTTTGCTTGAAAATCTTATCCAAAACTTGTAGTTTAAGTCCTTGGGCTTCTCCCTTTTGCTCTCCCACTGTATGGGCTTTCTTCCTTCATGTCTTTGGCACCTAATGTCGTTATCTTCTTCCTTTTGTCTCTCCATTCCTTTGCCATTGACAAACCTAAGAATGTACCATTTGATAACATGAGGTAGTATTTCATTCTTATGAGTAATAACATAATATTTTATTTGAAATGAGTTCACCTGGCAATGTTTCATGCGGCTCAATAGTTCCTTCCAGTTGAATAATATATTTAACTGAAAAGTACAAGACACGTGCGTATCCGCATCAAAAGGGGGAAATATGGTTAGCATTTCTGGGATATGGATATCTTGCTTAGGTAATATCTAAGGACTTAACTTTGTACGCTATTGATGTGAGCCTTATCGTACAACCACATGTCCAGTATGGGAAAGATCTGGCTAATTAATTTATGATATTTCAATTTTGGTTTCGCTATTGGTATGTCAGTGGGTGTCGGTTAGACATTTTTATGGGGAGTAAGAGGGATCTGTTGACTAGGTGGTTAACCTACTCGATGTGAAACCGTAGTAGGCGAAACTGAGTTGAGATGAAACTTTGTATAACATCCTTGTTATGATCTTATTGGTCAGCATGCCTAAGGAAGCGTGTTTCTCTAGTGTCACTATGAGATGATCATATCATGTAGGTAAAGTTATGCAATCTCTGCAGAGTGTAAAACTACTTAAATAACCGTATCTTAGGTCATGGACAATGCTTAGTGATTTCACACAAGGGATAGATATTTCATAAAACCTAATTGAGTTAAGTTTGTGAAGTGAATGGTTAGTTCACGGGTGATTAATTGGGTGAATGGTCAGTTCAATTATGGTTTATTCAATTTCTTTGATTATTTACTTATTAATCATTTTCTAATATTCGTTTTCAATCTATTTATTATATTTAATTTAAATTACTGCTTTCTGTAAAATAACCATTCAGCCATCATTTGGTAAGCCTTGCATATTAGATTGTATTCTTGTTACAAACGACTTGTTGAGTACTATATGTACTTATGGCTATATCCACATATGCTCAATTGAAGAAGAGGAATAATATCAGCCAAAGGTACATGAAGGAGGACATTTTGATGACTTCTTAGATTTGGGTCCTACTTCTCAGTCGATTGCCTATGAGCATGTTGAATAGCCACTTTGTTTTTGTTGTGTTTTCACTGCTACTTCTATTAGCCCTTCTGATAATTATTAATATTTGAGTCGGTTCTTCTTTCATCGTGAATATAGTTGATATTACATCTATATTTCTATTGTGTGCACTAGCGTGATTCTAGACTAGTGTAGAATACACAGAGAGTCTGGATTTGCATATTCGAGTCTCGACAATAGTCAACACACATTCTCAAGCTTTCATCTTTTTTCTTGGCAAATAGCATTGTGGTTGACCATGGAGAAACACTTAGACGTATGAACTCTCTCTATTAATTAATCTAACTGCTTCTTGAGTTATTTTAACTTGATAGCTAGCATTTGATACTTATGCTTTGTTGTTGGTTTAGTTCCTGGAATCAATTCTATAACAAGCTCTATCTATCAGGTGGTCTTCTAAGCAACTCTTCTATAAAGACATCTGGATATTCTTGGACTATTGGTACTTGCTTATGCTATGAACACTCTTTTTTATTTGAGAAAATTGATTCTATGCCACTGAATAGCATCCATTTCTACAAAATGCTACTAAAAAATACTTTCTCTATTATATGCCATTGAAATGCACAGAAATTCAACTATATGCCATTGCCATTAGTTAGCCTCTATTTAGCCTTGAAAAAGATGATTTTGCCCTCAATTCAAAATCTGTCCCTATGATAACAATTAAATATATGGCAAATTGGCTTAGCCAAAAATACTAAATTTTTTCTGAACATTGTGGTAGTGTACAACTCAAATATAAAATTTCATGAACTGACCCTACAATTTGATCTATTTTTGAAATTCAAATCCAAAATCAGCCTATTTGAGCAATTTTGTAATTTGGGACAAATTCACTATATAAAAATTCAAAATAATAATTTTGGGAGCTATGTGATATCTTAGGAGCATGTGCGAATTTTTTAAAAATTTGTAGACCACATTTATTCTCTATTTGTGCATTGCAACTTTTATTAGCATTTAAATTAAAAATCTAAAAATTTTCTTTAAACAGTGCCTTGAAATATTTTTCTAGCTCTCTTGCATATTGGTCAACACCTTTGTGAAGTTTCATAATGTTTGGAGGTTGTTTGTTATTTTAAATAAATTAGATCTTTAGTCTTTTGGTAGGGGCATTTTGGTCTTTTTTAGAAGATAACAGCCTCCAATAATAGTGCACTGCCTTCAGTGGCACATAATTGAATTTTGGTACAATTCAGTGGTATAAATAGAGAGAGTATTTTTCAGTGGTATTTTGTAGAAGTGGACGCTATTCAGTGGCATAGAATCAATTATGTCTTTTTATTTTCTCAATCTGAGTATGATCTATCTTTAATATTACTTTCTATCCTTCAAAATTGTTTAATGTCACTAACATACTTTCACAATCGACCTTGGCTTTGTGCTTGGTTAACCAAGTCATTCCCAATATAACGTCTAATCCCTTCATCTCCAATAGCAACCGGTTGGCTTTAAATTTAATCCCTTAGATTTCTATGTCCAAATCACTACACCCAATACGAGATTCTATCCTACTTCTAGGTTTTTGAAATGCATAGGACTTTTGTAAAGAAGTAAATGGCTGTTGGTTTTTCATAGTAAAAGCCAACAAAAGAAGCAAATGTGTAGCTCTAGGGTCAAATAAAACCGATGAGGGCTCTGAATGGATTAGGAACATACCAACGATAACATTAGTAGCTCCTACTACTTCTTTAGCTAAGATGTGATTTACTCTTCCTTGTATTGGTCTCGGTATACATCTGCCTCTTCCTGTTGGCATACCTACTAATGTTCCAGTGGGGACTCCTAGTGGTCTTACTACGGGTTATCATGCCTACATGTTTCCCTTTGTTGTGTTGATGCGGGGATGATTGGCCGAGGAATTGGTGGCTGTGTCTTAACTTGAATTTTTTCCACTTCAGAGAGTAATCCTCTCTTTGGACAGTTGTTCTTATAATGATTGGTTAATCCACAATGGAAATATGCATCTATCCTGCGTGAGCAATATTGTTGGTAGTGGTTTCCTCCAAACATAGGACACTGTACCATTGTGGGTGGGACACATTACATTTAGATCTTGGAGTGGCCACCACTTGTTGGTTTTGTTGGTATCGGAATTGTGGTGACACTATCATCATTCCTCTAGGTGTACCCAACAACGATATTCTCTGCACTATTTTCCTTTTTTAGGTATCTTCTAATTCACTTCTTGCTTCTTTAGACATGATTAACTTTTTCACTATTGCTGATAAGTCCTATAAGTCCATTGCGGATATATGGTACTTTAAGGATTTCTGTAATCCCTTCTTAAAATGTTCCATTTTGTTTACTTCTATTTTAACATCATTCGGAGCATAGTGGGCGAGTTGGTTAAATTGATGGAGATACTCTATCACAAAGTGTTCTCCTTTTTTAAGAGTGAGGAACTCTCGGCGCCTGGCTTCAATGACTCTAGTGGGAAGGTGCGCTTGAAAAAAAGACTTTATCTCCTTGCCTTCATGCATGGTTTGATAGTTTATCTACCAAGCGATAGCTTAGCCCTGGAGTTGTCGGAAAGCAAACAAAACTTTCTCTTTGTCACTACATTGAATTGTATTTAGCTTCCTCTTAATATCCTTGATCCAATCGTCGGTAGCAATAGGGTTAGGCAAAGTTGAAAAGATGGGTGGTCCGGTCTTTTGAAAATCCGACTGCTTAGAATTGATTGCCATTCCTCCCTAATTGATTGGTACTCTTGATGAATTTCCTCCTACGTTCTATGATCTTACCATTATCTGCTCTAGTAATTCTATGTGTTGTTCCATCATTCTAACTTCGTTCTACTTTGCTTGATATCTATTCTGCTCCATCATTGCAAGTATGTTTGCTAAATTGGGTTGGGGGTTTGCTGGGTTGGCCTCACTGGCATGATTGTTGCCTTGGTGTTGTGACCATGTGCCTGTCATTATGGTTTCTATTGATTGGGATCTGAAGTTTGTTCTGTAGTGGTTTTGAGAAGGTCAGATAGATGAGTAAGAGTGGAAATTAAATATGAGAGTAGAGTGAATAAGGTAAGGATTAGAGCGAATATGGGGGAAGTGAAATTTTGAAGAGATGAAGTATAGATAGTAGTAGTAACCAAATTAGGAGATAGCAAACATAACTTTTATTTATTTTACAAGCTGAATACACACCATACATAAGACATATATTACAACTCGTGTTACACACACAAAAGACCACTACTCAAGGTTCACTTATTCTATTCTAGCATAATTGACATCACGACTTAGCTTTATCTATTTCAGTTCTCATTTCCTGATGGAGGATTGCTGGTTGTGTACCACACCCTTTCCTCTGGATCTACCTCGTCATCGATCAAGGGTTTTTTTGCCCTTCCCTTGGTCTTCTTCAACCTTGATCTTCTTACTTTTACGGGAGGGCGATTCATTTAGGCGACATTGGCGAGTAGTCATCCTTTTAGGTGATTTCTTCTTCACTGGTGCGGGAACATTGGGTGATTCCCTGCAACCTGATATCTCACCTTCTTCTGACCTCTCATGTTGTTGGAGATACCTTTGCAGAAAATAGATCTCCTGTTGGGTTAAGTACAACTAAAGGTGAAGGTCCTAACATTCTTCAGTGTCCTTGAATATAGTGCCTCTTGGTAGGCAATATAACGTGTTGCTTCTTCTAAGTGGGGGTCATCCTCTGATTCTAGCTGTGGGACGGAGAACTTGAAGCCTTCTTCATCATCTTGTGAGATGAGGTGAAATGGAGAGTCATCAAATTCCTCATCACAATATCTCTGAAGATAGAGTACTACTTTGCGAGCAGTGTCTTGTATAACATCTTTCTCTTTAATTCTGTAAGCACTAAATTTTTGTTGCCTGTCTAGTCTGATAGGTAAGGCTATCAAAGAAACCCAAGCTTTCCATTGATAATGCTTGCCCTTGATGAATTGTCCTTGCGCATGGAATACCGGGCGGTGACAATTAGTTGCATAAAGATATTATTGCATTTTCCATAACAATTCTACCCATTCTCTTAATTCCTCTGGCTTGGTGTAAAGATAACGCACCATCTGTTCAACCACGTTAATTTGAGATTAGAGAAGGATGGATATAAATCCTTTTGAAAAACAAAACTGAACTTGAGACAATTCTAAGATAGTTAAGATAGCGTTGAGAGAGAGCGAGAGAGAAGATGACAATAAAACTTATATTTTGTGAAACTCCTTTTTGATATTTTTGAAACTAGATTTTGTAAACATTCCTAGTGTAACTTAGGGTCTTATCCTATAGTCAAGCAAGTGGACTTTGATACCACTCTATAACACCCTGATTATTGGGGTCATTAGGTTTTCTTGCAACTGCCTAGGATGTTCAGCTATGAGGTAATGTAGTTGAGTGTATATCATGCTAATATGAGCTTAGTCTATAGGATGTTTCATTTCATTAGCATATGGTTTAGACATTTGATTGTAATTAAACACCAATCTTTCGAACAAATGTGTCTAAACGGTAAGGAATGACTCATTTTTAGCTAATGACTTAATCTTTATTGTAGTTTAAGGTCTGTGACATATATCACTCTTTGATGAAATGTTCCATTTAGATAAAAAGTGTTGTTTGCCAAAATGCAAATAGCATTTTGTTAGCACTACTACATGTTTATCCTAAAGTCCTAAGAACTCTCCAGTTGTAACCTAAACCTAAACTTGAGGGAAGTACATTTGCCAATTTTAGGGGATCTTCAAGGATGTTTCATGCAATCTTTGTCGATGACAAAGTATTGGTTTTCGTACCTCAAATGTTGACACTGATTTGACATGGGATACTAATATTTATTGTTACTATTGTAGGAGTGAAATATTATAACTTAGATATACTCATCATTTCTATTTTTTGGAAATCTACTCATCTCACTACCTTCATACGTTCAATCTAATTACTACCCAAAAAATTTGGTCAAAATTGAAATGGTTTGGTTGTGCTCTACCAACAGTGGCACTCTTTTATGATTATGCAATGTGTTGATGTGTAATCTTGTGTTGACCTGAGATATATTACAAGTTTTAGAATCATCTATCACAAACAAATAATGCACTTGATCTATCCTAGGGTGCTGAATTGTTAGGATTTATGTACCTTCTTGATGTTGTTTATAAATTCAAAATCCAATAGTAACAGGACAATACATGATCATGAAACATATGAATCAGTTTTGCTGTATGCATTGGCATGTCACTACTACAGAAACACTATTAGTAGACGCCAAATCACAGATGGTTTCACAAAACCGTCTGTGAGGAATACTATTACAGACGGTTTTCATTTCGAGACTGTCTGTGTTGTTGCTATCAGCAAAAACTGTCTGTGAAGGATTAATATCTCAGACGGTTCTTGGTTGTCGAAGAGCATATGTTGAATAAGAGAGTGGAATATATGTATTATCCATGCATTGACTGTGAGAATTTAAAGATGTTTAAGAACTGAGAGCAGATTGAAGTGCACTTGATTCGGAGCGGTTTCAAAAAAGGGTATACGTGTTGGACCAGTCATGGTGAAGTCAATGATATGCCGCTGGATGATATCGCCGGTGAAGTCAATGATATGCTGCCGGATGACATCACCGGTGAAGTTAATGATATGCCGCTGGATGATGTCTATTGTACTTCGGATTCGGATAGGCTGTACGATGACAATTTGGATCAGATGCTTAGCGATGTAGAAGAGAACTATGATGAGAGAGAGTATGTTAAATTTTGGGACTTGATGGAGGACTCGGAAAAACTTTTGTTCACGTGCTGCAGTTGTCAAAGTACACGAGGTTGTCAGTTTTGCTTGAACTGTTGAAATTGAAGGCAAGCAACGGTTGATCCGACAAGAGTTTCACGGTACTGCTAGGTCTTTTAGCGGGCATGCTTCTGGAGGGAAATGAGTTGCCTAAAACCACGTATAAAACCAAGAATGTTCTTTGTCCATTGGGAATGGAAGTAGAAAAAATACATGCATGTCTGAACGACTGTACCTCTACCGTAAAAAGTATGCAAACATACATGTATATTCGGTATGCAATGCATCTCGATACAAACGTAACAATTAATCAGATGATGATGGCGAGGGAACAAAGGTGAAGAAAGGACCTACTGCAAAGGTGGCATGGTATCTTCCTATAATTATCTGTTTGAAGTGGTTTTTTGCGAATTCAAAGGAGACAAAACTGCTGCGCTGGCACTCGGAGGAGTGCAAGAAGGTTGGAATGCTGAGACACCTTACTGATTCTGTCTAGTGGAGAAACATCGATAAAAGGTTTGTAGATTTTGGTGTAGAACCGAGGAATATAAGGTTTGAATTGAGTACAAATAGAATAAATCCTTTCAGTAGCATGAGCAGCCGACATAGCACTTGGCCCATGACTCTTTGCATCTATAACCATCCTCCTTAGTTGTGTATGAAGCGAAAATATATTTTTCTGTCGATATTTATCTAAGATCTAAAACAATCTAGAAATGATATCGATGTATACATAGTACCGTTGGTGGAAGATCTAAAAGTACTGTAGAATGAAGGGGTACAGTATGTGATGCATACAAATGAGAAAACTTCATTTTGCGTTCCTTATTGTTTTGCACCATAAATGATTATCCTGCCCTTGTTAACCTGTCAGGCCAAAGTATAAAAGGTGCCAAAGCTTGTATTCACTGCTTAGATGGTACCGAAGAGTGTGTGGCTGAAACACTCACGTAAAACTATGTACATGCGTCATCGCCGGTTCCTTCGAAGGGCTCCCCCATACCGCAAGATGAAGAAACAATTTGATGGAGCGAAAGAAGACGGTTCAGCTCCAAAGCATTTAAGCGGAAAAGAGGTTTATAATATGGTTATATTGTCCTCAAAGAGGGACGTAAATTGAGGGCTCATAAGAACATTTGAAAGAAGAGATCAATATTTTGTGACTTAGCTTATTGGGAGTACCTAGATATTCGACATTGCATCGACATCGTGCACGTAGAAAAGAATGTATGTGATAGCTTGATTGGTCTCTTACTGAACATTCATGATAAAATAAAGGACGGTGTCAACACACGGCTTGACTTGGCTGATATGGACATCAGGCCTGAGTTAGCACTGACAAAAAATAAATAATAGACAAACGTACCTTCCTCCTGCGTGTTACACTCTGTCCAAGGCCGAGAAAAAATAGAACTGTGTCAGTGCTTGCATGGTATCAAAGTTCCGTCTGGTTACTCTGGTAACATGAAGAAACTTGTTTTGATACAAGATTTGAAGTTAAATGGCATGAAGTCTCATGATTATCATGTGCTGATGACACAGATACTCTCTATTGCAATTAGAAATATTTTACCGATCAAAGTCCGAAAGAAAATCATGAGGCTGTGTTATTTCTTTAACACAATTGCTCAGAAGGTCATCGATCTCGAAGGACTAGATGCTTTGCAGGACAAGGTGGTTATGACTCTATGTCATCTTGAGATGTATTTTCCTCCTTTATTTTTGATAGTATGGTCTATCTCATTGTTCACGTTGTATGAGAAATAAAAATATACGGGCTCGTATTCCTACGTAGCATGTACCCGTTTGAGTGGTTCATGGGAATTTTCAAGTCCTATGTACAGAATCGATCTCGGCCGGAGGGCAGCATCGTCGAAGATTATGCAAGCAAAGAGGTCATTGAGTTTTGTGTCGATTATATAGTTCAGATTAAACCGATAAGTGTGCGTCAATCTTGTCATGAGGAGAGGCTCATGGGTATCGAAACTATCGGAAGGAAAGCAATCACACCAGATATGGACGCGTATGCTCAAACCCATTTCACGATCTTGCAACATATGACTGAAGTGGCTCCTTATGTCGAGCAGCATAAGGATGTGCTTCGGCAACATAATCTGGAGCGGTCAGATGTTTGGATCATGTGACAACAGAACAGTCGGTTCAACCAATAGTTGAATGAGCAAATCGCTAGGAACTTGTCAAGTGAGAGGTTGACATGGTTGGCAAAAGGGCCAACATTTATAGTTGTGACATGGCAAGGATATGACTTAAATGGGTACACATTCTATAGACAGGATCAGGATGTAAAGAGCACTAATCAGAACAGTGGTGTCTGTATAGATGCGTTCAGTACCGATGGGTTGAGAAACTCGTACTATGGGTTCATAAAAGAGATTTGAGAGCTCTACTATGTGGTTTTCAAGATTCTCTAATTTTAGTGCCGTTGGGTGTATCTCCCAGGTGAAGGTTGATAAGTACGGTGTCACTATCGTGGATCTCCAACGTGTTGGGTACAAAGACAAACCATTCGTACTCGCCAACCAAGTTGTTCAAATTTTCTATGTAACCGACCCGACAAATAAGAAGCGCCATGTAGTTCTTCACGGAAAAAAGAAAATTGTTGGAGTAGAAATTGTAGTGGACGAGGAAAAATACAATCAATTTGATGAGTTATCTCCTTTTGGAAATGGCATAAGGATCGACGACGAACAACGTGATGAAACTAGTTGCATACACATTGATCATCATGAAGGGCTATTTTTTTAAAAGAAATAAGCAAGTGGAAGGAGAATGTGCGATATATATATATATATATATATATGAGAATTTGTATTTGTATTTATGTATATAACAATACATGTGTGTGATGTATATGTGAATTTGCATTTATGTATATAACAATGCTTGTGTGTGATGTATATGTGAAAATATGTAATATATACATGAATTTTCATTTATGTATATGAGAATGAGTCATACATATGTGATTTTATATTTATGTATATCTATCTTCATTGGGCTGTTGTAAAGAAATACACTCTGTGAGGACTTATTACAATGCCTGCTGGTTGGTAGGTAATAACTCCAGTATGCGCAAAGGAGAAGGGATTATTACATACAGTTCTAAAATAGAACCATCTGTAATAAGCCTTCATATATATGTATATATATATATATATATATATATATATCCTTGAGCTAGGGTTTTGTGCGTACTGTGGAGTTATTAGCTACCAACCAGCAGAGAGACCAGTAACATCGCCGCTCTCCTGAGCCCATCGCAGCCTCTGTTCCCCGAGTCCTCCTCCTTCCCCGAGCCCGGTGCCACCTCCCTCAACTCCAGCGCCCTCCTCTCCCGCGAGCACATCAGCCTCCTCCTCCCCCTACTCCGACGCGCTTGACCTTCCCCACGAGCACATCAGCCTCCTCCTCCCCTGCACTGTGAGTATCACCTGGGTGATTTCGAGTATCACCTGCACTATGAGTTCTCGGTGACTGTGTTTGTAGTTTGTCTTGCGAGCACATCACCCTCCTCCTCCCCTAGCTCAATGAGGATATTATTGTCTCATGCTGAAATTGAATGATTAAGATTGAGCTCTAAATATTCAGCTTGAGAATGATTTGGTAAATTGTGGGTTCGATTCCCTGTTCAGTTGACCGAAAGTATATTTTCTAAGAATTAGATTGATATTTAGAGCTCAAAGTTTCAATCTTCTTTTGGCATATTCAATTTGTGAAGAGTATAAGACAATAGTAGCGGGACGGCCAAGTTTTAACTTGTGTAACCCTACAATCTGAGACACTAATCACAAATTAATCAATTTTGAGCTTAATGCTAAATATGATGACTTTCTTGGTCTATTTGATGGGCATATGCTTATATGGAATTGGCTTAAAAAGTGCTCATGCTTATGTAGTAGCTAAGTCTTTTATATGTCTTTTGTACATTGCTCTTGTCATTATTGATTATATTGGAATTAAATGTACGTATATGCTTATACCGCACTATTTATGTATATGCTTATACCGCACTATTTATGGATATGCTACATTATGGTTACTTTTTATATATGAGAAGGCCAACATGTCATCCGCACGTTCCTCAACATCATCGCCGAATGCGTTCGCTCCAAAATCCAAACGCTAAGGAAGAGGATTATCAAAAAAGCCTGAGGGCCAATTTACCATCACAGTGGTTGATGGATCTAGGACCCCTCTCCTTCATCGCCGAGCAGCATGCACATTTTGAAGAATGGTTGGAATAGTTGCACGAGAACGAATTGAGATCACATTCGATTCGTGGAAGACCATGACTGAGACTCGAAAAGTGAGTGGCTAATAGAAATTTTTTGCATTGTTAAGATCCCAGAAGAACACCACGATTCCGTGCAATGACATGCCTTGCTAACGGCGTGCAAAGCATGGAAGAACTTCAAGAGCTTGCTTGTCAAGTAGTACGTGAAGAAGGAACTAAGCCCTTTCATAAGTACCCATTCTTGGAAACACAATAGGAAGAGTTTAAGGTGATGAAGACGATCGAAGATTTTAGAAGTGTAAGTGCGGTGTACAAGGCCCTCTAGGCAAAAAAACACACACCCTACAGACTCGACATAGCTGGGTATGCGGGTAAAATCCCATAGTGGAGGAAGGAGGACGAACAAGCAATCCTGCGGGACACCGACCCGCCATTTGCTACGATCCCGGATGAGCGCGCTTGAAAAATTGGATTAGAGAAAGGTCATCTACCACGTCGTCGGGGGACATCTCCTTCCGAAACCTTGCAAACCAGGAAGTGTCCCACCACTTGGTAAGATATTGAACTATGTAGTTTGTAATTACTCCACAACTTCATAGGAAGTGAAATAACATGTCGGACTCTTGCAGAAAGCGCTGACTGTAGAATCTTCCTAGGGATCATTCCAGGCACGTAGGGAGAAAGATATACTCTCCGTGGCCCTAGGAAAGAAGGAGCACCCATGTCGTATGAGAGGCATTGGGCTTTATGATCCTTGGAAACATGGTTTCTGAAATGACTCCAAATTGTATCGGAGTACGAAGAGAACCAAAGCCGAGCATGAGGCACAGCTATGAGAGGAGATCAAGGCATCTCTTAGAGAGGAGTTGGCTGATTACGTTAAAGATGAGATGCGAAGATATACAGAAAATCAGTAGGTCGCTGCTGCCTCTCCTTTGCTAGCTACCCCCAACCATTGGAGTAGCTGCGCGTCCAATCCTACGATGGAAAGTGAGGCCAAATTTCCTGTGGACGATATCTTGGTAATAATTATTATCTCTAGAATGTTCGATCCGTTGATAAACCTATTGAAGTAGCTAATTTTGTATCATTATGTAGGAGCCTACGAAGTGCAAGCTCCAAGTGAGATATGCTTCCGTTCCCTTGTGCGCTGCCTAGGGCCAAGCATATCCGTCTAGTCATGGGGCCATGGTGCATGGTACACCTTTAGCACCAGGTTACGAAAAAGTTAATGTAGATGGTGTGCATGCCAATTTTAAGGTCGTTCCGCTACTAAAGCCCCCAACGAGCTCGTGACTCTAGGGTAAGCCATTATAACATTCATCCAGTGGCCCAAAAGCAACATCTACCTAGAGGCTTCTTCACCGGTAGCAAGTCCACAAGGGCGATCCAAACCAGAGCTACATGCACTGGTGCCATCTCCACAAGGCCTATCTCCACCACCGCTACCTGCACTGGTGCCATGTCCACGGGTGCTCTTCTCGGTGAAGCAACTTTCATCGGTGCTACCTTTATAGTCGACTACCATGAAGTTAACCTACAGCCGAGACAGTATGGGCAAATCAAAGAAGACCGATGATGATATTTCATACCTGCCATTGGCCCACAAATTCGTGGTAGACGAGCCGTTGATCGTCCCGGCAGAGCTCCTCCTAACCCTAGGACTTAGTTGCCAAAAATTACACTCTTGGTATATGGAACAGGCCAATAAGCCATAGGAAGAACGGCGCTCAGGTATCATTGTCAAATTCAGGTCGGATCATTTATAGCACGAAGTTCATGATTGTGTTTTCGCGGTGACCTTTGAGGATTTGTTTGATCTTTTTACGCTCAATGCTCTCAACGCCTCACTCGTTCGATGCTAGACGCTGTAAGTGTGTACAATCACAATCTAAATTCATGTAATACCGATAAATGTCATATATAATTTGTTGCTTTTGTGTATATACATAGACACGTGGTGACTAAAACTAGATCATCCAAATCACCAATTGGTTCCTTAGACCCACGCTTGGTTGCCATGGATACCATCAACGAGGATGCATCCTTCGTCAAGAGGTACATTACAACAGCACTGCTGGCTCACCGCAATAAGGAATTTATACTTATGCCCTACAATAAGGGGTTCTATCGGATTTTAATTGTAATTATACTAAAATAGAACAAGGCAATATACCTTGACTCTTTAAGTAAGAACAAAACCGACTACATAGTTATCGACCGATTAATCGATAGGTAAATACATTTTCTCCATACATAACTATATTGTACTCTTTCTTTCCTTCCAAATGACTAAGCTAACCTTTTCGAATCATGTAGGTCGTTCACCACGTACGTTGCAGAGGCACATGGCTCGACGATAGGGGCCAATGCCCTGCGACATGTTTAAAATTTTCGGTTATTCGCTAGTACACATTAATTAATCCTATACAACACTTGGTAGTAATGCCTCTTAAGTTAACACATTCTATTTTTGCAGTACCACCAGCAGCCACTGGACAACACGTGTGGATTCTACATTTGCCACCATATGAGACTATTACTCGATTCCTCGAAGATCACCAATCCTAAGGTTTGTCAATCTTCCCATAATTATTTCATACTTATCAAGTTGTATATGTATGCACATTGATATTTCTATCGATAGGCTACGCCCATCCCTACAATTGCGTTGCAACAGCCTGACCTTGCACGAATTCGAGGAGAGTGCGCATTCTTTTTGGTGTCTAGAGTCATAAAATTAGATGGAGAGTTCCACAACTGTAACATCCCAAAATTTTATTCTCCTTTTTAAGTGATTTATTGGAATTTTCTGATTTTTATTTCAAGCCTTGATGTTAGAAAATTAAATTATTTCATTTTATAAAAGTCAAAATAAGTGCATTTTATTTTCCTAAGACATTTATGTATTTTTAGAAATTTTTAGAATTTTCTAGAAATTAAAATGTCACTTTTAAGGCTACTTTGTGATTTTACAGTAATACTTTCATAAGTCAAAAATATTTTTCTTAAGTCCAAAATAGTTTCAACGGATTCTATGAATTTTTCTAAAATTTTTAAAATTTATTTGGTATTTTTCTAAGCTTTTTAGGGCCTCCAACCATTTCTCAAAATCTTTAAAAAGAAAATAAATCCAAAACCTCCCCGAAGCTTACACTTGTTGCCCATGGGCAAACTCCCCGCCGGCCGATCTAATCCATGCCGCCCACTCCAACTTACCGCTTTGCCCGCCTTCCTCTCTCCTCTGGCCGACACGTGGCATGCATCGGAGCCGATCCCTGTTGTTGGATCTAATTCCAGCCGCCCGATCTCACTTACCGCTTCACCGAAATCCAACGGCCTTCCTCTCCCCCTTTTGCCACGTGTCAGAAAGATCTGAGCCGCCGCCTCCTCCTTCCTTTCTTTCTCTCTCACTGATCGACGGGTCCCACTCGTCAGGCCCGTCGTCCCCGCTTCTTTCCTTCCTCCCCGCGCCATCACCGCCGCCG
This sequence comes from Melocanna baccifera, assembly GCA_036346265.1. Lineage (NCBI taxonomy): Eukaryota > Viridiplantae > Streptophyta > Magnoliopsida > Poales > Poaceae > Melocanna > Melocanna baccifera. The sequence continues at coordinate 16,650,486 of CM070680.1, forward strand.
CTGCTGCCATTAGCGCTGAAAAACTGAAGCTTTAAAAGCTTCAAATTCTTCCTTTTTCTCTCCCGCACTTATGCGCATTTACTCCTTCGTGTCCACCTTACCCAAATTGACGGTTTCCTTCCTCTTTAAACCCCCATTCATCGTCGCATTTGAAGTCTCCGCTGTTTCAATCCAGCGAGCCATTACACGGCCGTTACTCCTCCTCCGCCTATATAAAGCCATCTCCGAGGACCCCCTCTCCACACCTCACCTTTACCCTCTCTCAATTTGGCTCGATTGCGCCTATAGCACCGTTGCCTCGGGCATCCTCTCCCTCTCTCGCCGGAGTAGCTCCGACGATCGCCGCCGCCTCAAGCCTCCCCGTGCCTCACCGACCTCACCAACACCTTCCTCGCACCTCGGCGACCGTCGACCACTCCTTCCCCGAGCCCTTTCGCCGCCGAAGCTTCCTCGCCGCCGATGACCTCCCTCTGCCGCCGCTCCTCGCCGTCGCCAGCCTTCTCCGGTCGTCCTCGAGCCCCACACCTGGTACCAAAGCATTCCCTGCGCCCTCCTTTGTCTTTTGGTGCACTCGCCGAGCGCCGCCGATCATCGGAGGTCCGGTGACCCTAGGTTCCCATGCCGCCGACATCGTCGGCCGTGCCACGTCAGCCGGCTACGCCCGCGTGACAGCTGACATGTGAGCCGCATGGCTGCCACGTCCGCTTCGGACAAGCCACGCCAGCGCCACCCGCATCCCGACGGCCGCGTGGCCACGTCAGTCACGCCCAGTCCATGGACTCAGTCCACCATGCATTGGGCCCACATGTCAGCCTTAGCCCGATTTTTAAATTCCTAGGGCTGACGTCATGCTTACGTTATAAACCCATTTTTTCTGTTTAAAAATAATTCAGCCGAAATTAAATTATGATGCTGACATCATAATCATGTATTTCCTTCAGTAAAATAATTCATGCTGATGTCATAAATACTTTTCGGTTTAAAAATAATTCCAGAAATTGGTCTTTTTCTTTTTCTTTGAATTTAATCTTTAGGAGGCCATAACTTCTTCATTTTAACTCCAAATTGACCCGTTCAAAGTTCTTAATTTTTCTAAAATCATGAACTTTCTATTTCTGTACTTCCTTTGAATATTTGAATTTTATTTGAATTTTGTTTTGATTTTGAATTTGATTCTTCACGTATAGATTTCGATGATTCAGGAGAGTTCGATTTCGACGACGATTCGTAGCAAAATTTTGAGCAAGACAAGTTACACCCTTGATCATATTATTCCTATTATTTTAAATTATTTATGTTATTTTACTGTATATGCATACATACTTTTATTCAAATGTAGTTTAAAGATGATTTAAACTATAGTTATTCCCATGATCCTTTGTGTATAGCCAATTTGATCTCAACTTCACATACCTTGTCAACCTAGCTGTAAACTAGTTGGTACAGTAGTATTAACTAGCAAATTTTTAGTAAATTGCTTAGCCGTGCTTAGAAGAATTTAGGTGGGATAAATTGTTTCACATGAAATGATGATTTTTCTTGACTTTGGTAAGTCAAGAACATTTTATGAAATGGTTTTAAAATGAAAATAGAAAACTATGGTTTAGATTTAGGCTATTGGTTAGGTGGTGAGGTGCTGGAATGCTTCGTGTTTGGTGACACGTAGTGGATTGTCGAGCACGTGGGTTTGTGGTTGAGCCTAAGTCGGATTAAGGACCATTTCTGTGATTTACTTTTACAAAGTCACATCGTAATACTACAAGTTCGGTATGGGACGGACCTGGCTAAGTAATTTGTAACATTTCAAACATAGATATGCTATAGGCTGAATGTGAGCATGGCGTAGGCCGTGAGAAGTCTCATATGGCACAAGGGGGACTCCAACTTGTGAATTCAAGTTGTAGTGAAACCTTAGTGGCGGCGTGACTATTTCAGCTATTGAGCATTGTAACAGTCTTGTCGTGAACTCCTCGCCGCACACCTAAGGAAGTGTATTGATCGCGTGGCTCAAGTGGGAGAACACATCTTGTGGGTAAAGTTGTACACCTCTACAGAGTTTTAGTCTATCCTAGATAGCCGTGTCCACGGTCATGGACATGCTGAGTAGAGTTTTCACATATTAGACTTGGTTTTCATAAAACTTGATTTTTGGACGAACAACAATGGTTTTGATAATGGTGTAGGTCGGAGCCTACACTAATGTTAATTATTTATTAAAATATTGTTTCATATAATGTATTAAAATTCAGCTTTTGTACTTATATTATTGTATTTCAATCTCAGTATTGCTTTTTCGCACAAATGACCATATTAAGCTTTCCTTGAAATTCCTTATGCATGTATCTATTCTGTTATATTTCTTGGTATAACTTGTGGAGTACTTTAAAGTGCTCACCTTGCTTAAATCTGTTGTCAGAGTACGACTCCGATGACTATGGTGAGAACTTCGACGAGTAGGCCGCGTTTTATAGTCATTCGCTATGAGCAGGCAGGATGGGCTGTTCTTCTGCTGCTATTTCCGCTGCTTTTGTTTCAGTTGGCCACGAGCCCTTTATTGTAAAACTTGGCCATAAGGCTCGTACCTTCGCTTTATAATATTTTGTGGTTATTATGCATGATATGTATCACTGTTGAACATGTGTGTACTACCTTTTTCTGGGATAGTGTGATTACACAGAGGGACTTGGAGTTGTTGTTCCGGGTCCCGACAACAACGTAGAATGATTTTTTGTTTAGGATAAGATTGATATTAATTATAATTATGTATTTTTAATGGATATTTTATTTCATTTCAATTAATTGATTTGTGAAATGGATGTTTTTGTTTGTGAAATGAATTGAGATGTAAATTGGATGTATACATGTACATGTTGATCTGTTTGTTTCAGAGGGCATGGCTAGTATTTCCTAAGGCTAGCCAATAAACAGAAATAGTTTTAGGGGTAGAAAAAAATATCACAGACGGTTTTTAGTTAAAAACCGTCTGTGATAGTTGATAATCACAGATGGTTTTTAACTAAAAACCGTCTGTGATATTTACATCACAGATAGTTCGAAAGCCGTCTGTGATGACCTCGTATCATTACTGACCCATTAATTCAGACGGCTCACTAAATTGTCTATGATGACATTTTTCAACCATCTGTAATACGGTTTTCTATAGTAGTGTGTGCACCAATTTCTCCTTTTTAATTGTTGCTATGAACTAGCAATGATGAAATCAATAAAAGAACCAGATGCAATTGCATTAATCACAACAATGCTGCATTTACTATGCAGGAATGGACTAAGATGGTCTAACGATGGTTTACAAGGCAACACCTTGAATTTCAGTAAAGAAGATTGGGTTAGCAAAGAGACATGGTATGATGTTGCTACTCTCTTCTCTCCCAATACTTTGCTCCCAGGGTAAAAAGGTAAAAAGAGCTTATATGGGGGGAGTCAATTTGGAGGGAGGCAGCTGGCTGGCTGCATGTGCATGACTTTGGGGTGTTGACAATTGTAATGTATGTGGCAACATGCACATGTGTGTCGCTTGGGGTTCTAACACTTGGACACTAGGTGTCTTGCGCTCCTTCCTTGCATGGTTTTGGGACCTAGGTGGCATTGTAGTTGTCCGTGAGAGGTTTTTAAGTGCTAAACAAGGATTTAATTTTACCTTTGTGAAAGCCTATGGTCTGAAGTGTAAACTATTCAATTATTTTGTAATTATGTTAAGTATCAGGGACTGAATGTAAATAAGTATTGTGAAGGACTGAACTAAAAAGTTATCATGTGATGTTTACTACTATTATTGTTTTAATTATCTGATCATGGATATAATTAAGGACATGTGATTATTTGCGTTAATCATGAGATAGTTTTTTGAATTATATTTGCTGATATTTGTTTGTTTTGTTGACAGTGCCAATTTATTGTTTTGAATGCAAGTGTTTTTTTGTATGCTTATATATGTGTGGAGGAGGGTTAATGTGTTAGCATGCATGTACATGGGGCTTGAGAGTTTGACAAGTGTACAAATAGGTGTCATCTCATTTCAAGCATAGTTTGATGACCTATGTGGCAATATGAGATGCTGCCACCTATATCCCCAAGTGGCAGCTCCTTGTAGACTTCTTAAGAGCTAAGAAAGGGACTTGGTTGCTATTATCTAAAGATTGAGGGATCTAAGTGTAGAAACATTTGGTTCTTTGTAAATATGTAGAAGCATAGAAGTACAAATGTAATCTTATATATGAATGCAAATATGAAATGAAATTTTTGTTTGAATTTTGAAGTGTGAAAGCATGCAAATATGAGATGTTGCATATATGAATGCAACTATATGTTGGAGTAACCTATGTCAAGATTTGGCTTTGTTTAATTTGACTAAGCCTCTTTCTATTCTCGATTACTATGACTGACGCTTCACGGGTTCCAATGACATTCATGATTAGTGGATGATCATTGAAAAAAAGAAAAAATACAATGTAAATAGTTAAGAATGTGCTAGTCTTGGGTGTAAACAAGTCAAGTTAGGACTAGTTTTCACAACTAAAATGATATATTGTGCAATCTTTGTCGACAACAAAGTCTTAATTTGACAAGGGATACTGATAGTTATGGTTGCTATTGTATGAGTGAAATATTATCTCTCAGATATACTCATCATTTCTATATTTTTTTTTCAGAAAGCTACTCATCTCATCACCTTCATACGTGCAATCTAATTACTACCAAAAAATTTTGGTCAAAATTGAAATGGTTTGATTATGCGTCGGTAGTGACACTCTTTTATAATTAGGGGAAGTAATTTTCAGCAAAAAGAACTCCATTCTAATTTCATATATTCAAGAGAACCAAAATGCTTCAAGATTATATATGTTTTTTTTATAATTATGAACTTGCAATGGTAGGACAATAGCTAAACTTAATCCGTTGAGCTAACATTTCTTACATCGATTCAGGTAAGTCTAGAGCATAAACAAACATCTACAAAACACGGAGAACTAATTAAAGTAGCTAAAGCGGCGAGCCTACTGACTCAGAGGGGAGTGTATTTTTAGCTTGAGAGTACTCTGCCTCATCAATACATTTCGCATATCATCGAAAATTAATATAAGACCTTTGCTGCCTATCTTCCCTACCTCATTGATCAAGATACTATACACTATACATGGGTAAGGAGTATATGATTGTGAAGTTGGGTAAGCCAAAGAGAGCAAAACCCATGTGCCTATAAGTAGCATCGTGAAGTGTCAGGTGAAGGTGAGACAGCCTAGCACAACGGTTAGGGATATACTACCTAGGTGGAGGTATACTGTATGAAAATAAGGGACACAACTAGGTACTCTAATTTGGGCATCACATCTAAGGAAATGCGAACAAACCGATTGCAATTAGTTAGAGTAGCTATGGGTAAATGATACCAACCTACACAAGATTTTAAATGTGATTCATGCCTATCTTCTGGACTGGAGGCTACGGGGGCCTATCAGTGGCCTTATCTTTGAATACAAGTGATTAGTAAATTTATAAACTTAAATTGAAACTTTTTACCATATAAAAACTTACTTTCAAAATGATGATGAATGAGATAGTATTGTTGAGTTGATGAATTATTGGCATGAAAATTGCATGTTGCTATTAATGCTTACTGAGTACTATTGTACTCACTCTTGTTGTTAACCTCCTTTGTTTAGAGGTAAGTCAGTCAGGGGACCTGTTTGGTCCTGGCAAAGTCTACACAAAGGACTACAACACTGAATGGAATGCAGTGGACCTAGAGTATGTCACGTATGAGATGGATGCCCTGTATGGAGGCTGGGATGAGTAGGCGGTCTTTGTACTTGTATAATTATTAGTCGGTACCACTCTATTTCTAAGCATCGTGATATTCGAACAGAACTTGTTAAGCCCTATTAAAGACTCAAGCCCTACGTGGTAATGGTATTGTAATAAGATTGTACTACCTCTAGCTATTGTTATGTTGCAACATTGTGATGTGGCTTATTATTTGATAAAACAAAAATTTATCCTATTTTGTTGGGTAATGTAGGACCCGGATTTTCAATCCAGAATCCTCTGTGATTTCACCGCACTATTCCCTGGATCAGTAGATAGTGCTCACAGATACAGTACTGAACATCAGAGTACATATTAAGCGGAAGCGAAATATAATAAGATACTTACACAAGGGCCGATTAGGCCAAAAGCGACGAAAGCAGCAGCGAAAAATGAAGCACACAAGTGAGACCCACAGAACATGCCCACAAGCAGCCGACTGGGGGTTCGCGACCTAGTTCTTGGCCTTCTTGTTCTCTTCATCATCATGGCTTGGCCCATCTTCGTAGACGTAGTGATCCTGCCCTCCTTCTTCTGGATTTGATTATGCGAGTGTGAGCACTCCAACCCCGTGCTCAGCGAGCCAATAGACATAATGCAATTATATAACATGTATGGCTTGACAAAGGTAGGCTTAGGTTATTTTATTTGCTAGAAATTGTGACTTCGAAAGACTTAAGATTAAATATGAACAATCCCTAACTTAGCCATTGGACCAAAATTTATAATACCTTTGAACAAGAAATTTTATTGAATAAGTGCAAATCTCATCCATCAACCCAGGTTGTTTGTACCACAAACCAGTTTTCAGCATTATAGCTACTTAACTTACCACTGGGACGACACCCAGCACAATTCAAACCAGGACAGTCCTTCGTCCTTCATTTTCGCATTCCCGATCCCAATCTTTTAAAAATTGTTTTGAAACAGAACTATATCAGAGTTAAGTTCCCATGTCCGCCCTTGACCGTGGGCACGGCTATTCGAATAGTTTTGACTCTGCAGAGTTTGTACACTTTCACCACAAGAGACAATCCGCCCATTGCCCCGCATGATTCCTTGGTCATGCAGTCGAGTAGATTATCACAGTAACTTTTCAACACTACCTAGCTTCAGGGTCTCATCTCACCCTATGGGTCTACCCCACTTGCGGTGGGACCCATTCGTTTGCACGGGATGTTAATCACTATCACTAGCACCTCCAGGCTCCACTCCCCATAGTGCTAGTAAGACTGAGAAACAAATCACCTACCACCGGTGTCCCTTCACCCCTCCTTGCCATAGCCTCTCTCCCCGGTTTGTGAGATGAGTCCAAGTTGGTAGGATTTACTTAGCCAAGTTGCACTTTGCAGACTTGTGGTTGTACTGTTTTACAATGGGAGGTCATGACCCGATTCGGTCCTTGTATTTTCTGGGCGGTTCTACCACAAACCCACACTCTCGTGCACCCGATGCACCACACCCCCGAACCATCCGCCCAGACACACCCAGAAGTTTTGGGGATTTTGGGGAGCATGAAATAATAATCATTATAAACATACCCCACTGTTCTCAATCACCACTTTTCCCAAAATTTGCTCTTTGTATTTGCATATGATATTGGAATATTGTAAAGACCTCCGAGACTAAGCAATGCTATGCCAAGTAATATAAATGTAACTGATTCTTTTAAAACTCGTACATTTATAAGTTTTCCTAGGGATAACAATGTTCACAGTATAAATGTGCCTGGAAGGTATAATAGTAGCACTTGTTAAATAGGGTAGCTAACTAAAACATGAAATCCAACATATTATAGCACATAAAATAACAGCATGCATCTGATAATTTGAATCGAAATAATTTTCAAAATGGGTATTCAAAATGATCAAAGTATTGACTCGCCTGGCGCGGTTTACCGCGGTCTTGAGCTTACTCAAGGCTTTCTCGTTTGTTGATCTCGAGCTTCTGGTCTTCGTCTTTATTTGGATCGTGATTTTGCTGGATCCACTGATCTTCCGAGATTCCAATCTCTAATTACGCGCTAAGCAATAGAATGCAAATAACTCAAAAAGATTCAAGCAAATCCAAATAAACTCAATTTAACTTTATTATGAATCAAAGGTGACTTTTGGGTTGGATTGATCGGATACGGAGAACTGATGGAGTCAACAGGGTTAGAGCAGAGCGATGAATGGCGAGAAGGAAAAGGAATGACTATGGCGGAAGGAATGTTCACAGGAATACTCCGCTTTGGGTTTAGAGATGGCTAGGCGTAGCCGACTGTAGAATACCAAGGCTCGCCCTATTTTATTTAATAATCTTCTTTTTATAATTTTATATTTATTAAGGAAGTTCCATGAGTTAGGGCATAAGTATATGAATTTAGCTGAGCATTATTTTATTGGAATTAGCATTTACATGTTAAGGCATATGCTACATACATAAGGTATACGATTATTTTGTTTTACTATATTAGTCTTATAGTTTATATTTCTAGTAATTGAAGGCATATTATTTTATGTGGTCTAAGTTTTTAACTTGTTTATTAAAACATAATTGGCTCAGATTATTTTATTTACCGATGCTTAGGGAGGGGGTTATAAATAGATGCATCATATGATTTTTTTTAATTTATGCCAAACATTCAGACTGGGGAGAGACTGGGTGTTTTAACTCTTCAGTTTGTCGAGGCCTATCCATTAACGTCGAAAATGATCTTTGCATAGATTTAAGGTTTCAAGCTTACAAGAGCATATACCTATATCTTTACATTAATTGTTCTTAAACAATTGTCTTGCTATTCCTCGGTTGGCAATCATTCAGGATTACTTTTACGATCCTTTTAAATAAATATTATTGATTACATTCCTTTTCAATACACGACATCTACTTGCTATCTGGGAGAGAAATCCATGCATGATCTGGTTTTAGTTAACTTTTATGTAAGGGTTAATTTAATAATCTTCATTGTCATAACATTTGTGTCAACCCTGTTCCTTATAATTCCAAGGGTCATTAATTTTTTAATCATATTAACATATAGTTTTTGCCAAATTTAAATCCTATTTGATTCTTACTCATTTCTTCCTATTAATTATCATATATATATATATATATATATATATATATATATATATATATATATATATATATATATATATCTATACCTATAGTTATATTACATGCCATTATACCCCTTTATTTAGGTTTATGCAAGTTACTTGTATTAGCTACCATTTGAAAGGGCTTTTCATGATATTTAAATATGATTTAGATAATGTATAAATAAGTCATACCTCTTTATGTAATTATACGCAGGATGGTCTCGGATTGTGAATTACAGTGGCTCAATAGTCAATTCAATTAGTCAATATCAGAAAACAAAAGGACTTTCATGAAGCTGAAATATTAGTTATGGTTTAACCTCACATTAGTTAACTCTACAATCTTTACTCATTTGTATTTTATTCCTTATGCAACATTTGATTTTATAGATACATTCCTATGCTTCAAATTACATAGCATACTTTGGGATAAATTCTTGGATTTAGCAATGTAGGAAGGTATACACTAGTAGTCATTTAGCTGGTTGTTATGTTAAATGGGGCCCACATGCCATCTTGCTAGTCAAAAGAAGAAGCATTACTGAGAGGGCTGGTCTTGGCGGGACTATCTGAACGAGCGAGGCTCATTCGGCGAGGGACAAGACAGAGTAGCACGAGGCGGTGGCGCAGGCGCTGGCGCGGCGTCGATGGTGAGGCCGGGCCGAGGCTCGACGGTGATGGCCAAAATGTCTTCTTGGGAGGTGGTAGAGCGAGATGGCAGCGCATCGGCCGGAGTGGCAATGGATGCCATCGGCGCGGCTCGGACATCCGGCGGCGGGGCCAATCGGGAGCGGTGGATCCAGTGGGGAAAAGGAGAAGGGAGGAGGAGCATGAGGGAGAGCGGGTACTGGGGTGCTTACCAAGCCGACGGCGAGGTCGTGGAGACGCAGGCGGCCCAGCGGCGTGAGCATGGGGGCGCGGTGTGGACTCCGGTGCGGCGAGGTGGGGTGGAGATGAAGCCCAGAGGTGGTTTGGGAGGCCGAGGGCGTCGGGTGGAGCTCGGCCGCAAGGAATTAGAGTGGGATGGACGAGGAGGAAATGGCATGGGGCGCGGCTTTGGCGAGTTGGGGAAGGAAGCCCGTGCGACAAGCTTTGCTTCAAGAAACTTCAATCGGTCGTCGGACGAGGTCCCAAGGAGGGAGGGGCGCGCCGTGACGCGGTCGGCGAGGGCAGGGCTTCGTCGGAGCGGCCGAAAGAAGTGGCGGCGGTGCTGGAGCTCGCACGGGCGAAGCCGAGCGGGTGAGGAGGAAAAAGGCGCAGGAGGCAACAGCGGCTTGGGGCTCTTTATAGCCGGGAGGAGGGGAGAGAGGGCTTGCGGCGCTGTCGTCGGAGCAGTGCTTGGCGCGGCCTTCGACGCACGGCCGGAATGGGCGGCGGCAACGTGTGAAGCCGCATGTGTGATAGCAGGGCAGCTGCACATGGATGGGAGGGAGAGCTGGCAGCGCGGCGAGCGAGCGCCAGCGCGAGGGAGAAATAAGGAGGAGCTGCCGGGTGGCGCGCACGGGAGGAACAAACCGGGGGCGCGACCGGGGAAGAAGAAAGCACGAGGGAGAGAGAGGAAAGAGGATGGGGCGCGGGCGGAAAAGAAAGGAAAGAGAGGAGGCGTGGCGCGCGTGGAGGGAAAGAAGGGGCCGGTCGGGCCAGGTGGCAGGAGAAGAGGGGGAGAGGTGGGGGTGTGGGACCCACTGGGCAGTGAAAGAAAAGGGGAGAGGAGGGGCTGCTCAAATAGGAAAAATCCGAGTTTTTGATTTATGACTTGCTTTCTCCAATAGATTTCTACAGTATACTTATATACATAAAATCTCAGATAATGCTCTCTCAAGTATTTGTGCTTCATTTTAGATATACTCTTTTGTTTTTAATTGTTATTATTTGTACTTTTAAGATGCATATATGCATATACTTTGCTATTTGTATTTTTAAAACTTGTGTGTGGATATATTGCTATATATAATTTATGAAATTTTCAGACACCCAACTTTGTTTTCTCATATAGTTGTGTTTCTATTTATTTTGCATCAGCTATGTTTTATTTATTATATGATTTTATTATTACTATTATTTTATCTTTAGGGAGTTATGCCCTGATATTAACTTGGCATAACACAATTTTGAGAAGAACTCAAGAATAATTGCAGAAGAAATTCGATTGCCAATAAGTTGTAAATAAAAATTTTAAATTCTTTGAAATTTGGCTTACTTCAAAATTCAGGATGTTACAGGTAATAACCATAGACTAGCGCCATTACCTAAAGTAGTGATGGCATGGGTCATCAAATCTTCCGACAATGACACTCTTATGATTATGCAATGTGTTGATGTGTAATCTTGTGTTGACCTCAGACATGTTACAAGTTTTAGAATTATGTATCACAAACAAACAATGCACTTGATCTATCCTAGGGTATTGAACAGTTAGGATTTTATGTACCTTCTTGATGTTGTTTATAAATTTAGAATGCAGTAGTAACAAGACAATACATGATCATGAAACATATGAATCACTTTTGTTGTATGCATTGGCATGATTAAGTAATATATGTGCCAATTTCTCCTTTTTAATTGTTCCAATGAACTAACAATGATGAAATCAGTAAAAGAACTAGATGCAATTGCATTGATCACAACAATGCTGCATTTACTATGTAGGAACGGACTACGATGGTCTACCGATGGTTTACAAGGCAACACCTTGAATGTTAGCCAAGAAGAGTGGGTTAGCAAAGAGAGAAGGATCTGATGTTGCTGCTCTCTTCTCTCCCCATACTTTGCTCCTAGGGTAAAAAAGTTAAAAAGAGCTTATATAGTGGGAGCAAGTTGGTTTGGAGGGACTGGTTGCATGTGCATGGACTTTGGGGTGTTGACAAGTGTGATGTATGTGGCAACATGCATGTGTCTGTCACTTGGGGTTCTAACACTTGGACGCTAGGTATCTTGCGCTCCTTCCTTGCATGGTTTTGGGACCTAGGTGGCATTGTGGGTGTCCATGAGAGGTTTCTTAAGTGCTAAGTCAAGGATTTAATTTTAACTTTGTGAAAGCCTAAGGTCTGAAGTGTAAATTATTTGATTATTTTTTAATTATGTTAAGTATTAGGGATTGAAATGAAAATATGAATTGTGAATGACTGCACTGAAAAGTTATTGTGTGATGTTGACTACTGTTATTTTTTTAATTATCTAATCATGGACCTAATTAAAGATATGTGATTATTTGTATTAATCGTGAGATAGTTTTTAAATTATATTTGCATATATTTGTTTGTTTTATGGACAGTGCTGATTTATTGTTTTGAATGCAAGTGTTTCTTGTATGCTTGTATATGTGTGGAGGGTTGATGTGTTAGCATGCATATACATGGGGCTTAGGGTTTGACAAGTGCAGGGATAGGTGTCATCTCCTTTTAGGCATGGTTTGATGATCTATGTGGCATTATGAGATGCTGCCACCTATATCCCCATGTGGCGGCTCCTTGTAGACTTCGTAAGAGCTAAGGAAGGGATTTCATCACTATTATATGAAGATTCAAGGATCTAAGTGTAAAAATATTTGGCTCTTTGCAAATGGGAAAATTTTGTTCCTGCCACTCAAAATATGTGCAATATCATGTATGCCATCGAAAATTTGCTCATTTTATATTTGCCATCCTTTCATCAGTATTTATTTCATTTTTGCCACTTTCATTGAGTCAATATATTTGACCATTAAGAAATATGAAAAAATCCCAAAAATAGAAAATCATAGAAAATAAGGAAAAATTTAGGAGAAATATCCAAAAAGTATAGAAAAGTATAAGAATATCTTTGGACAAAATTTAAAAAATTTACAATACGAAAATTTCTAAAAAAATTTACATAGAGGAAAACATGTTAATCATCCTAAACTTTTATGGAATATTGCTAAAATTTTCTTGATGTAATTTTTTTGTGAAATTTTTTAAAAAATGTTTAGAAGTGATCCCTTAATTTTTCTGTATCTTCTAGTTTCTTAAATATTTTTTTACAATTTTTCTTTTTCCTATATTTTTTTCATATTTCTTGATTGTGAAACCTATTGAGTTGACAGAAAATTAGATGAAGTGGCAAAAATGAAATGTTTATGGATGGAAGGATAGCAAAAATGAAATGAGCATATTTTCAATGCGCGAAGCGATGTTGCACATATTTTAAGTGGCAGGATTAAATTTTTCCTTTGTAAATAGAAACATAGAAGTACAAATGTAATCTTATAACTAAATGCAAATATGAAATGAAAAATGTGTTTGAATTTTGATGTGTGAAAACATGCAAATATGAGATGTTGCATATATGAATGCAAGTATATGTTGGTGTAATCTATGTTGAGGTTGGGCTTTGTTTAATTCGACTAAGTCTCTTGCGATTCTCGATTCACTATGATCACGCTTCATGAGTTCTAATGACATTCATGATTAATAGAGGATCTTTGATGAAATGAAAAATTACTATGTAAACAAGTAAAGTTAGGACCATTTTCACAACTACATGGATGTTTCGTGCAATCTTTGTCGACAACAAAGTTTTAGTTTGCTTACAGCTTGTTCATATTGGTTTCTGCTTTTAACTTTTGCTTAAGAAGCTAGAAGCTAATATGAACACTTGGTTTTCCAAAGCGGCTTCCCCACTACTCTCACTCTCATCTCGCTCTGGGGATAAAATTGAGGTCATGGGTGTATCACATACTCCATTGCTCTCGTTCCTGTCTCGCGCACGTATCTCTTCCCCCACTTTCTCCACTGCTCGTCCCTTCTTTTAAAAACCACTTCTTTCATCTATTACTATTTAATTTTAACCAAAACCTATTAGACACAGTAAAAAACCATCAACCGCGGTCAATGTGAACCGGCCCTACATGGATGTTGACACTAATTTGACAAGGGATACTGATATTTATGATTGCTATTGTAAGAGTCAAATATTGTCTCAGATATACTCATCATTTCTATTTTTTTGGAAAGCTACTCATCTCGTCATATTCGTACCTGCGCCAGTGACAATCTTTTATAATTAGGGGAAGTGATTCTCAACAAAATAACTCTATTCCAATTTCTTAAATTCAAGAGAACCGAAAATGTTCGAGATTAGATTTTTTTTATTATAATTACAAACTTGCAATGGTCAGATGATAGCTAAACTTAATCACTGGAGCTAACAGATTCAGGTAAATCTACGGGCAGAAACAAACTCTCCAAAACACGTAGAACTAATTAAAGTAGGTAAAACGATGGGCCTGTCTCTCTCCTACAAAACGAACAGCTGGCCGCAACAATTTCCCACTTCGTCACCAGTCACCACCACCACACCACACGAAGCGAACAGGAGACACAGAGCGCAGGGGAGAGAGGGAGAGAGATGGAGGCCGCAGTGAGCCTCTCGGAGGGTTCTCTCGGCGCCATGCTGGAGAAGCTCCACCTGCTCGCCGCCGAGTGCTCCCGCATCAAGGGCGTGCGCTCCCAGGTCGGCTTCCTCAGATCCGAGCTCGCCAGCATGCACGCACTGCTCCGGAAGGTGGCGGCCATAGAGGACCCCGACATTCAGGTGAAGGCCTGGGCGCGGGAGGTGAGGGAGATGGCGTACGACATCGAGGACTGCGTCGACGCGTTCTTGCACCGCCTCGGCGGCGACGAGCCGCACGGGTGTTGGCCCCAAATCCCTACAGCACACACAAATGGAGAGCGCACACACACAAACTCACGAAAAAGATCACAGAGAAGACTGCTCCTTCTTTATTCACTCTTATTCTCTCATACTACTTAGCTCAAAGAAGATGGTACAGAGAACACTTGAGACTTGTCATCTCACGGGAAGCTCTGCCTCATTTCTGAGACTTTCTGTGCCTTTTATAGGCTGCTTGAGGGGGAGTTTGTTACATGTATGCAACAGCCAAAAAACGGATCCCTCGGATCGCATCACCCACGACCTGGCCTTCAGGTTTGAACACCAAAAATAGCCTGAGTGAGATCTGGTCACTCGGACTTATTCCTGCAGACTAACATGCATGTATGAAAGCAACTAACTAACAAATACAAAGTCAAGATTAAACTAACAATCTCCCCTCTAATCTTGACTTGATAAACTCATGCTTTGGCTAGTTCTAGTAACCCATACGTGCACTCATCTCCTAGCTGCTGATCAACTCACTACGCACTATTGATCTGGCCACTTTGCCATGCTACACGCTTTAATAAACTTGAACTAAGCCTACTACACTGACTCGGCAACATGCCATGCAATTAAATTAGACATGAAAGACACTAGGACAACAAGATTAATCTAACAATGGGCAGGGGCAGGATGTTAGAGCTTTAATCTTGTTTCGTGTCCGCAACGTATAAGGATAGAATACGTATACGAGTTCGCTTGCCGCGTATACGTATAGGAGTGTTCGTGTCCGTTTCCATGAAAGTCCTAGTCCGTGTCCGTACCAATTGATGGTGTATGAGTATATATATGCAACAGAACGCTAAGCATAAACAGCAAGAAAAGCAAGCTTGAATAAAAAAAAGAGAGAGGGAGGGAGGTGTTCCCAGGGAAGAAATTTCACGTGCTGTGTTCTCGTGATTTTTGAAGGAAAACTGATAGCAAGGCATCACGTAGAAGAAGAGGGAGACGAGGTGCTATCGTGAAGACTAGAAAGCTAGTACTGCTGCTGTCTTGTGCTTGCGACGCCAAGAGAAAGGACATGAGAAGCCTCGTGGGTTCCAACATTTGGTATCAGAGTCAGAGACCTAACATCTTCCAGGATGCGGTGTGCACAAATCCATATGGAGGGGGAGTTTCCCAGGAGTGCGGTGTGCATAATCCATATGTGAGGGGGAGATTGTTAGGAAAATAATAGTCCCATATGGATTGTGGAAGAGGAACAAGTATAACCTATAAGTGTGAAGGGATCTCCACCCATCAGACTAGTCTTTTGAGGGAAGAGGCCCAATACCACTTATAAGATTGTTGCTTGGAGGGCTTGCTAGTGGGCAGCCCGTGGGCTTAGTGCGCAGGGAGCGCATCCCATTTAAGAAAGAAGAGACTGAAGAATGGATTCGGTAGGACCAGGGTGGTCGCCGGTTCCAACATTTGGTATCAGAGCCAGGTTGATCTTGATGGTACCTGAAGAATATGAGCGAGAAGACGAAGGCCCAGGGTGGGCTAATCTCCCTCCAGTATCCTCTTCTGACGACCGACAATTATCTGGTATAGGCAATGAAGATAAAGGTGAACATGCGCGCCTAGGGAGTCTGGGGTGCAGTCGATCCGAAGGGGAAGGACAAGGAGCTGGAAGATAAGGTGGATCAGGCGACTTTGGCTATCATCTACCAAGCGGTGCCAGACTTGATGATGCTTCAGCTCGTCGAGAAGGAGACGGCACGAGAGGCGTGGGAGACGCTTCAGAAGATGCACGAGGGAGTTGATCGTGTGAAGGAGGTGCGGCTCCAGAATTTACGGAGCGAGTTCGAGAATCTCCAGATGGGAGAGACTCAGTCGATAGATGAGTTCGTTGGTAAGTTGACTTCACTACACAATCAGATGGTTTCTCTTGGTAATAAGATGGAAGAATCTGTAGCTGTGAAGAAGTACCTGCGCGTGCTACCAGAAAAGTATGTTCCTGTCGTCACCACGCTCATGTACTCCCCTGACTTGGAGAAGAAGAAGATCGAGGAGATCACCGGCTCTCTCAAGGTGCACGATGTGGGACCTTGGAGTAGAAACTCCCGGACCCCCCTGTGTATTGCAATACTAGTCCCAGATCAAAGCTAGTACACACAGATAATCAGACAAAATGATACATTGCCAACAACGCTTTATTACAATAATAATAGAAATACATAAGTCCTGGCCCAAGGCCTTACAACTGCGGTTCACTGAACCACTTACACAAAATAAAATAGCGGAAGCAAAATATTCAGATAAACGGCCTATCAATCTGCCACAGGCAATTGACTTGAGCAACGAGACCTAGTCCTCCGGAAAGAATCCATCACAGCCGCAAGCGGAACAATAGTCGTAATCTCCTTCCTGAGCTTCAACCTCCTCTGAGAATTATTTTGAAGGGTTGAACAAAGGAAGGCTATATGGCTCTTTTGCACAAATCCATTTTTATTAAACACTTAATTTTTATAATCTGAAGTTTAATAAGTACTTTAGTGAAGGTTACAACCACCATCACTGTTAAATAGGCTATATCCGCCAAGATTCAAAATAGAGGTTAAAACCACAATCAAGTTACATCCACGGACCAAAATCACGAGAGTTCTATCCACTCTCTAGTTTTTCCAAAACCTTTTCTTTTTAAATTCAAAGTCAAATCTCTACTATGTGAATGCATTCTTTGTCTACCCTTGACCGTGGGCACGGCTATTCGAATAGTTTTATTACTCTGCAGAGTGTGTACAACTTTACCCACAAGAGATATATTATCCTAACAGTCAATATGCTTCCTTTGGCATAAGACCCAGATAAAATATCACAAAGCTTTTCACCTACTCTAGTATAGTTTTATATCACCCGCTCAGGTTTCACTGCTGAAGGGTTAAATCCACCACATTCAGAAGCCAGCTCTTGCGCCATGTGAGTGCAGTAAATCCCTGCCCCTCACTTTGAGTAATCAGTAAATCCCTGATATCCACTTTCCAATAGTGACACAAAAACTAAACTATTATAGGTTAATTAGCTAGGTTGTACCCATTTTTACTTGTGGTTGTATTGTTTTACTCAGATTGGACAAACACAAGGATCGGTCCTTAGACGACTAGGGTGGATCATTCACAAACCCGTTATCTGTGCTAATCCGCACCAGCCAAACATTCCATCCACCCTCGTCAAATTTTACCTTGAACTTTATTTTTATTTTAAATTTACAGTGGTAATATCTATTACCACTTTTCAAACAAAACATTAAATCACAAATCACTCATTAACCATTTTTCTCATATGAGCATTTTTACATTTATCAGCTAGACTAAGCAATTGCTAATAATTTAAATTCAACAAAAATAATACTAACTCATTATTGAGCCAAAGATTATCCTAAGTTGACAAGGGTACATGGTACATAATTTCCAAAAGAGGGCATAACAAATTGGGTGCTTATCTAAATTTTAGAATTTAAATTATCAATTTACTAAACATAGCAATGCAAATAATTTAAAATAATTGCAAAAACTATTTATAAAACATAGGAGCAAAATGGTCAAGGAGACTTGCCTTCTGGAATTAAGTTGGAATCTTCCCGCAGTTGTTCTTGAAAATCGTCAGACAGATCGGATTCTACACGAGAAGCGAGAAGAACCAAATAAATAAAATAAAATAAAAACTCAAAAATTAAAAATAAATATACCAAATGAAAGTTTGGAATTTTAGATGAATTTAGAAATTTGAATGGGTTAATTTGGAGTTAAAATGCAAAAGTTATAGTCTTCCAAAGTTTAAATACAAAATAAAAGAAAAAGGCTATTTTCTGGATTAAATTTTAAACCGAAAAGCATTTATGACGTTAGCAATAATTATTTTCCTAAAGGAAAATCTGGAATATGACGTCAGCAAGAGAATAGATTTTCGGTCGAATTATTTTTATACTGGAAAATCAGATTTAGTGCGCCAGCATGACGTCAGCAAGGAATTTTTGGATTTTAATTAAAACAGGTAGGGCTGACGTGGCAGGAGGGGCTGACGTGGCCTCCACGTGGCTGACGCGTGGTCGCCGCGTGGCTGCCACGTCACGGCTTTTTGCCGACGTGGCCGCGCACGCGCGAGGTGGCGGGGAGGTGCTCGGGTGGCGCTGACGTGGCGCCGATCTGGCCGCCACGCCTGCTGCCACCTCAGCCCGACGGCTGATGGGGCTGGCGGCCGACGGTGGCGCACGGGGACCGAGGGTCGCCGGAGCTCCGGTGATCGGCGGCACCGGCCAAGGGTACCGAAATGAAGAGGAAGATGCAGGGAATGCATCGGTACCTTGCGCGGAGGCCGAGGGTGACCGGAGGGAAGAATCGACGAGAAGGGGCGGCGGTCGGAGAGGAACCTCACGGCGGCGGAGGAGCTCCGGTGACGCAGCAGCTCGGGAAAGGGGTCGCCGGAGATCGCCTTGGCACCAGCAATGTCGGGGAGGCGTCGGCGAGGAACGAGGAAGCCTGAGGAGGCCGGAATTGCTCGCCGGAGTACTTGAAGCCGCGGGAAAGAAATCGGGCGTAGGGAGGTCTCTGGCGCTCGGGTGGTTCGCTTGAGAGGTGAGGGAGGAGCGGCAGCGGTAGAGGGACCTCGGAGTGCGGGTTTTATAGGCTGGGGAGGGGTGTAACAGCCGCACGAAGTTCGCCGGAGCAAAAACGGTCGGGAAGGATGAATGCGACGGTGAGGAGAGGCGTAACGCGCGTCTTTATGCCAGAAACGGACACGGTGGAGGCGGGGGCTTAATTTGCCGCTGGCACGGGGAAGTAAATGGGAAGGAAACCGAAGCAATCAAAGCTTCGGTTTCGGCTTTAATGGCGGCAACTGGCGGCGATCGCGCGAGGAAGAAGGAAGGTGGCGGGGGCGATGGATCTGACAGGCGGGGCCCGCGGTTCAGCGAGAGAAAGAAAATTGAAAAGGGCGGGGGCGATGGTCGGATCCGCGACGCGTGGTGAGTGGAGTGGATCGGGGCCGTTAGTGCGATGCGAAGGGGTAAGTGAACGGGGACGGCCGAGATTCGATCCGACAACGAAGATCAAATCGGGGCCGATCGGCGCTTAAGTGGGAGGGGGCGGCTGTGATTAGATATGGCAATAGGGAATGGCTCAGATGAAGCCACGTGCCGATCGGAGGGAAGAATGAAGCGGCGAAGCGGTAAGTTGGTGCGGCGGCGAGGATTAAATCGGCGCGGGGCGGATGGTCCGATGTGCGACACGCAGCGCCGACGCGAGAAGGAAGCGGGATGAGCGGGTAAGTTGAATCGGACGGCAAGGAAAGAATCCGCGGCGTGAAGAGGCCCGATGGGCGACACTTGTCGGCTCCAAGAGGTTTCAGAATTTTAATTACTTTTGATTTTTGAAATGACTAGGAGGCTTTAAAATAATCGGAAAAATACCAAATAAATTCTAAAAATCCAGAAAAATTCATAGAAATCCTGGAGATGTTTTAAACTTAAGAAAAATATTTCTAACCTATGTTGGTATTAATTTTTGGTTTTACACAGAAACTTTAATTTCTGAAAAATCCAAATAATTTGAATTAACTGGTTTAAAATTATTCTTTCCAAATAAAATCAAAATTTGGGATGTTACAAACCTACCCCCCTTAGAAAGAATCTCGACCCCGAGATTCGGAAGGACTGGAAAATAGACTAGGGAACTCCGCTCTGAGATCTTCTTCTCGCTCCCAAGTGGCTTCCGACTCTGAACAATTGTTCCACTGCACTTTGCAGAATCTTATGGTCTTGTTTCGGGTACGACGTTCCGCTTCTTCCAAAATTTTGACTGGAAACTCTGGATATGAGAGATCTTCGGTCAATTCCACTTCTTCTAAAAGTATTAGCTCCTCTGGCACTCTTAAGCACTTTTTCAATTGTGACACATGAAACACATCATGCACATCTGACAATTGGGAGGGAAGCTTTAACTGATAAGCAACTTCACATCTTCTAGCTATAATTGGAAATGGTCCAATATATCTTGGAGCAAGCTTGCCACTAACTCGGAATCGACGTATTCCTTTTAGAGGTGATACTTTCAGATACACATGATCTCCTGGTGCAAACTCTAACATTGCGGCGATTATCTCAGATAGCTCTTTTGCTCAGTGCTGTGCCGTTTTCAACCTGTCTCGAATTAAACGAACTTGCTCTTCTGCTAGTTTCAAAATATCAGGTCCAAAAACTTGACTTTCTCCTATCTCTGACCAATACAAGGGTGTCTGCATTTTACGCCATATAAAGCTTCGAATGGAGACATCTTGAGACTAGACTGATAGCTGTTATTGTAAGAGAATTCTGCATAGGCAAACTTCGGTCCCAAGCGGCTTTATTAGCTAATGCACATGCTCTCAACATATCTTCCAAGATTTGATTTACCCTTTCTGTCGACCATCGGTTTGAGGATGATAGCGATCTGAAATTTAAATTTGTTCCCAAAACTTCATGAAGCTTCCGCCAAAATCTTGAGGTGAATTGGGATCCTCTATCGATACAATCTTTTTGGGATTCCATGCAAACACACAATCCTTGACATATAAAGCTCGCCAATCTATCTCCGAATAAGTAGTCTTAAGCGGTATGAAATGGGCAACTTTTGTTAAGCGATCCACTATAACCCAAATTGAATCATAGCGGATTTTGTCTTTGGTAGTCCAGTTATAAAGTCCATTCCGATCTCCTCCCATTTCCATTCAGTATCTGCAAGGGTTGCAAAAGATCAGTGGTCTTTGATGCTCTGCTTTAACTCGTGACATATATCACATAAGGCTACATATTCGCAATTTCCCTTTCCATCTTGGTCCACCAAGAACTTTCTTTAGATCTTGATACATTTTTGTACTTCGGGATGAATTGAATATCCGCTTCATGAGCTTCTTTTAAGATTAAATCTTTTATTTCCTTTTCTCGGGTACTAGGATTCTCTTTCCAAACCAAAGAGTCCCTCTTCATCTTACGAAAATCCAGCGCTTTACCTTTCTTCATATTCTCTTTAATTTCTTTAACATATTCATCCTCTCGTTGAGCTGCCTTGATGATCGATCTTCCAGTAGGGTGAACCTTCAATGTAGACAGAATACCTTCGTTAACTATTTCCAAATTCAACATTGAAATTCTTCATGGAGGGTTATTTGCTTATCTGGAATTGACATTGTTAATATGATTCTTCCGACTCAAAGCATCGGCTACTACATTCGCTTTTCTGGATGATAGTGTATTCCACATCATAATCCTTTATCAATTCAAGCCACCTTCTTTGTCTCAGTTAAGGTTAAGTGGGTGAATATATACTTTAAACTTTTATGATCGTATATATTTCACACCGATTCTTGATTAAGTAATGCCTCCATAACTTTAGAGCATGCACTGTGACAACTAGCTCTAAATCATGAGTAGGATAATTTTCTTCATGCGATCTTAAGCGCCTTGATGCATAAGCTACCACCCTTCCTTCTTGCATTAGTACACAACCAAGACCTTGTCTCGACGCATCACAATAGACTTCAAAATCCTTTCTAGTATCAGGTAACCGCAGAACTGGTGATGAAGTTAACCTCTTCTTTAGCTCTTGAAAACTGTCCTCACAGGATTTACTCCATTCAAATTTCTTTTCTTTCTTTAACAACTGGGTCAGAGGTCTGGCGATCTTGGAAAATCCTTCAATAAAGCAGCGATAATAACTCGCTAGTCCCGAGAAAACTTGGATTTACATTACCGTCTTGGGTTGAGTCAATTAAGCACATCCTTAACTTTTCCTGGATCTACAGCTACACCTCCTGCGGAAATCACATGTCCCAAGAACTCAACTTCCTTTAACCAGAACGCACACTTGCTGAACTTGGCATACAATTGATTTTCTCTTAATCTTTGCAAAACTATCCTCAGATGTCCTTCGTGTTCTTTTTCAGTTTTGGAATAGATAAGAATGTCATCTATAAAGACAACGACAAACTTATCTAAATATTCCATGAATACTTTATTCATCAAATTCATAAAGTATGCTGGTGCATTTGTCAAACCGAAAGACATCACCAAATACTCATATAATCCATATCGAGTAGAGAAGGCTGTTTTTGGTATATCTTCAGGTCTAATCTTTAATTGGTGGTATCTTGATCGGAGATCAATTTTTGAGAAAACACTCGATCCTTTCAGCTGATCAAACAGATCATCGATCCGAGGCAAAGGATATTTATTCTTGATTGTTACTTCATTCAGGGCTCTATAATCCACGCACATACGCCGGCTACCATCTTTCTTGTTCACTAGAAGCACTGGAGCTCCCCAAGGTGAAGAACTCGGTCTAATAAAACCTTTCTCTTGCAATTCTTGAATTTGCATCTTAACTTCCGCTAGATCATTAGCTGACATCCGATAGGGTCTCTTAGCTATTGGTGCTGTACCAGGAACCAGATTTATAACAAATTCGATCTCTCGGTCCGGTGGCATTCCTGGTAAATCCTCAGGGAATACGTCAGGGTATTCACTTACTACGGACACATCTTCCAAACTTCTCCCTTTTAAGCTGGTCAATAAACTTCCCTTGTTTGAGGGTGTATTGGATTCATATCTAATCTGAATTCCATCAGAGTTTGTGAGAGTAATGGCACGATTGGCACAATCTATCTGTCCTTTATACTTGGTCAACCAATCCATCCCAAGAATTATATCTATGCCTTCGGAGTCTATTATAATAAGGTTCGCTAAGAACTTTACTCCGTTTATATCTATAGTTGCTCTAGGGCAAACCAATTTAGTCCTCAATTCTTTTCCAGGTGATTGGACTAACATGAGATTCTTTAGCGAACAAACATTCCAATTATTTCTTTCAGCAAAAACTTTTGTTACGAATGAATGTGAAGCTCCAGAATCAAATATTGTAATTGCGAGGAACTGAATTAACAAGAAACTTACGAGAACCACGTCCGTGTATCTGTCTCGCTTCGCGGTGACATGGTTGACGCGCCCTTTGTTGAATGTCCGTGGAGTCTTGGGAGTCCGAGGGCTACCACGCCCACGACCAGCGGTTGGAGCTCTTCTGGTGTAGGATCAAGGTTGAAGCGAACCGGGTTCTTGCTGGCGTTTTTAGGGACAATTATTAGCATAATGCCCCATGTTCTTACAATTGAAGCATTGCACTCCTGCATTGCGATCCTATTCAGTTGAGGTTGAGTGCATTTCGGATCGAGGAGCTTGAGGTAAGGGCGGGTGCAGAAATTGGTGTCATTGATTGGTTGGGCGAGAGGAGGCCGCTAAGCTAGCGTGTGTTGGAGCGGTGGCGAGAGCTGCTCGCATGATCGTTGAACTTGAAACTTCCTCTTTCTAGACTCGAAGAGTGTGGCTGGGCATCTTCTTGCACAAGAGCTTTGTTCACCAAATGCTGAAAAGTGGGATAGTCATTGGATACTAAGCGCACCTTGAGATTAGGATCCAGTCCTCCCATAAACCTCCGGATCTTTGCTTCATCGGTTGCCACATCCTCTGTTGCATATCTCGACAGATGAATGAACTTACTCAAGTATGCGGAAACACTAAGGTTTCCCTGCTGTAGTTGGTGAAATTCTTTCCTTTTCATTTCCATGATACTCATAGGTATGTGAGTAGCTCGGAAAGCTCGCACAAAGTCTGCCCAAACAATATTCTCGAGCATTTTGGTGTGCGCGCAATAGTTTTCCCACGGTTTGCTGCAACTCCTTGAGTTGATGGGCAGCATAAAGAACTTTCTCATTCTCATTGCATTGCGTCAAATTTAATTTCCGTTCAACCTCCTTTATCCAGTCATCTGCTTCCAACGGATCGACAGATCCTGCGAAAGTCGGGGGTCGCGTCCTCATGAATTCTCCTAACTTGGATTGGGGTGGTGGTGGTGCTTGATGAGCACAGTGAACTTGATTAGGCTAAGGCACAGAAGAAGCTGCAGTTGCATGGCCATCATCTGCTCCAAGTTCGGGCTTGGTAGCGGAGGTGGAATTGGGGCGTTATTGTCATTGGGTGCTTGGTTATTGTTGACGTTGCTCCTTGTATTCACCATCCAAGCTCCACCAAGAAAAGCACAAGGTAAGAGAAAAGCATAGATAAGAAGTGGGGTAATTAGCAATATCCCAAACCAACACTCAAGAACAAAACAACAACCAATGAAGCATAACTTTTGAAATTCATATTAATTTTTAAGAATGGTTGTACCACAAGTGCACGAGGCTCGGTACATTCCATTTATTACATCACATTATCATAAAGCGTTCTAATATCGGAAATAACTAAAAGGGTACTACTATCTAACATCTACTCATCCTCCACGATGATGCGCTCCTCAGGATCCTCCTCGGGGTCCTCCTCTGAATCTGCTGAGTGACTCTGTCCACAAATAGGGTAGTTGATCGAAGAACGGGACCGTGACCGGCTCTGGCTGAAGACAGGCGTTCTACAACGAGAACGCTGACGGCCTCGGCTAGATCCTCCGATGTCGAGGTCGGGTAGCGGAATGGGACGTCGCACACTCTTCCTCATGATAAGCACCGTGCGAGGTCCGAAGGTCCGACTAGTGCGAAGCGAGGGTGGCGGTCGGTGTAGTGATAGCAGCTCGGAGACGCTCCACCTCTGCCTTGGCAGCAACCCTTGCCTGAACTGCGTCAGCGTGAGCGGACTCACTCTGAAGCAGCTGGGCTCGGAGAGTGTCAGAGTGGTCGTAACTCGAAGTAAGCAGCATCCGGAGAAGTCCTATCTCCCGTAGTGCTCTGGCGTAGGTCGATGAAGTCGCCTGAGTAAGCTGCACCTGGTGGGACAGACGAGGGTCATCTACCACTATCTGGAAAGGCTCCGGGTGAGTCTGTCCTGCTCTCGTAGTCGGGAAGAAGCTGAAGGGTGACTGTCGTAGTTCTTCCTTATGCCTCTTGCACAACTCTGCAATCGCCATCTGAGCCGCATCCTGAATAGCATCCGGCGGTGGGTCGAGGATGCTCAATATGACATTCCACCGAGTCAATCTTCCGTCTTGGCGTAAATAAACACCTCCATGGACCATGAATCCATAGTCATAATCCGGTCTTCCGCCCTCGAAAATGGGCTGCTGAGTGTACTTCGGATGCTGCATCAACTGCCGTAGAAGACTCACAAATGCTCCCTCGCTCTCACCGTGAGAAAGGTGATCCCATGGAGCTGACGACGAAGAACCTGCCATCTACAAATTTGAAAATAGGAGAGATCAGTAAATCTTTTATAAAGTGACCAGGAAGAAAAGAACAAGATACTAAGTAAGAGAAGAGTAGAAGCAAAGAAACTTAAGTTTTTGTATATAAATTTTTATTAAACATAACTCATTAAGGCTTACTAAAACCTAGAGCTCGTCCTACAGTCAAGTTGGCTCTGATACCACTTCTGTGGGACCCTGGAGTAGAAACTCCCGGACCCCCCTTGTGTATTGCAGTACTAGTCCCAGATCAAAGCTAGTACACACAGATAATCAGACAAAATGATACATTGCCAACAACGCTTTATTACAATAATAATGGAAATACATAAGTCCTGGCCCAAGGCCTTACAACTGCGGTTCACTGAACCTCTTACACAAAATAAAACAGTGGAAGCAAAATATTCAGATAAACGGCCCATCAATCTGCCACAGGCAATTGACTTGAGCAACGAGACCTAGTCCTCCGGAAAGAATCCATCACAACCGCAAGCGGAACAATAGTCGTAATCTCCTTCCTGAGCTTCAACCTCCTCTGAGAATTATTTTGAAGTGTAGTATGTGAGTACGAGAATGTACTCCGCAAGTCTTGGGAAAAATGCATTAGATGAAGGGTTGAACAAAGGAAGGCTATATGGCTCTTTTGCACAAATCAGCATTTTATTTTAAATTTATATACTCCTTCTAAAAGCAATTTTATTAAACACTTAAGTTTTATAATCTGAAGTTTAATAAGTACTTTAGTGAAGGTTACAACCACCATCACTGTTAAATAGGCTATATCCGCCAAGATTCAAAATAGAGGTTAAAACCACCTGAACTGGTTACATCCACCAGACCAAAATCACGAGAGTTCTATCCACTCTCTAGTTTTTCCAAAACCTTTTCTTTTTAAATTCAAAGTCAAATCTCTACTATGTGAATGCATTCTTTGTCCGCCCTTGACCGTGGGCACGGCTATTCGAATAGTTTTATTACTCTGCAGAGTGTGTACAACTTTACCCACAAGAGATATATTATCCTAACAGTCAACATGCTTCCTTTGGCATAAGACCTAGATAAAATATCACAAAGCTTTTCACCTACTTTAGTATAGTTTTATATCACCCGTTGAGGTTTCACCGCTGAAGGGTTAAATCCACCACATTCAGAAGCCCCCTCTTGCGCCATGTGAGTGCAGTAAATCCCTACCCCTCACTTTGAGTAATCAGTAAATCCCTGATATCCACTTTCCAATAGTGACACAAAAACTAAACTATTATAGGTTAATTAGCTAGGTTGTACCCATTTTTACTTGTGGTTGTATTGTTTTACTCAGATTGGACAAACACAAGGATCGGTCCTTAGACGACTAGGATGGATCATTCACAAACCCGTTATCTGTGCTAATCCGCACCAGCCAAACATTCCATCCACCCTCGTCAAATTTTACCTTGAACTTTATTTTTATTTTAAATTTACAGTGGTAATATCTATTACCACTTTTCAAACAAAACATTAAATCACAAATCACTCATTAACCATTTTTCTCATATGAGCATTTTTACATTTATCAGCTAGACTAAGCAATTGCTAATAATTTAAATTCAACAAAAATAATACTAACTCATTATTGAGCCAAAGATTATCCTAAGTTGACAAGGGTACATGGTACATAATTTCCAAAAGAGGGCATAACAAATTGGGTGCTTATCTAAATTTTAGAATTTAAATTATCAATTTACTAAACATAGCAATGCAAATAATTTAAAATAATTGCAAAAACTATTTATAAAACATAGGAGCAAAATGGTCAAGGAGACTTGCCTTCTGGAATTAAGTTGGAATCTTCCCGCAGTTGTTCTTGAAAATCGTTAGATAGATCGGATTCTACACGAGAAACGAGAAGAACTAAATAAATAAAATAAAATAAAAACTCAAAAATTAAAAATAAATATACCAAATGAAAGTTTGGAATTTTAGATGAATTTAGAAATTTGAATGGGTCAATTTGGAGTTAAAATGCAAAAGTTATAGCCTTCCAAAGTTTAAATACAAAATAAAAGAAAAAGGCTATTTTCTGGATTAAATTTTAAACCGAAAAGCATTTTATGACGTCAGCAATAATTATTTTCCTAAAGGAAAATCTGGAATATGACGTCAGCAAGAGAATAGATTTTCGGTCGAATTATTTTTATACTGGAAAATCAGATTTAATGCGCCCGACATGGCGTCGACAAGGAATTTTGGATTTTAATTAAAGCGGTAGGGTGGCGTGGCGGGAGGGGCTGACGTGGCCTCCACGTGGCTGACGCGTGGTCGCCACGTGGCTGCCACGTCACGGCTTTTTGCCGACGTGGCCGCGCACGCGCGAGGTGGTGGGGAGGTGCTCGGGTGGCGCTGACGTGGCGCCGATCTGGCCGCCACGCATGCTACCACCTCAGCCCGACGGCTCCGGTGATCGGCGGCGCCAGCCAAGGGTACCGAAATGAAGAGGAGGATGCAGGGAATGCATCGGTACCTTGCGCGGAGGAGCTCCGGTGACGCAGCAGCTCGGGAAAGGGGTGACCGAAGATCGCCTTGGCACCAGCAACGTCGGGGAGGCGTCGGCGAGGAACGAGGAAGCCTGAGGCGGCCGGAATTGCTCGCCGGAGTACTTGAAGCCGCGGGGAAGAAATCGGGCGTAGGGAGGGCTCTGGCGCTCGGGTGGTTCGCTTGAGAGGTGAGGGAGGAGCGGCAGCGGTAGAGGGACCTCGGAGTGCGGGTTTTATAGGCCGGGGAGGGGTGTAACGGCCGCACGAAGTTCGCCGGAGCAAAAACGGTCGGGAAGGATGAATGCGACGGCGAGGAGAGGCGTAACGCGCGTCTTTATGCCAGAAACGGATGCGGTGGAGGCGGGGCTTAATTTGCGCGCACGGGAAGTAAACGGAAGGAAACCGAAGCAATCAAAGCTTCGGTTTCGGCTTTAATGGCGGCAACTGGCGGCGATCGCGCGAGGAAGAAGGAAGGTGGCGGGGGCGATGGATCTGACAGGCGGGGCCCGCGGTTCAGCGAGAGAAAGAAAATTGAAAAGGGCGGGGGCGATGGTCGGATCCGCGACGCGTGGTGAGTGGAGTGGATCGGGGCCGTTAGTGCGATGCGAAGGGGTAAGTGAACGGGGACGGGCGAGATTCGATCCGACAACGAAGATCAAATCGGGGTCGATCGGCGCTTAAGTGGGAGGGGGCGGCTGCGATTAGATACGGCAATAGGGAATGGCTCAGATGAAGCCACGTGCCGATCGGAGGGAAGAATGAAGCGGCGAAGCGGTAAGTTGGTGCGGGCGGCGAGGATTAAATCGGGTGCGGGAGCGGATGGTCCGATGTGCGACACGCGTCGCACGCGGAGAGAGGGAAGGCGGGATGAACGGGTAAGTTGAATCGGACGGCAAGGAAAGAATCCGGCGGCGTGAAGAGGCCCGATGGGCGACACTTGTCGGCTCCAAGAGGTTTCAGAATTTTAATTACTTTTTGATTTTCAGAAATGACTAGGAGGCTTTAAAATAATCGAAAAAATACCAAATAAATTCTGAAAAATCCAGAAAAATTCATAGAAATCCCTGGAGATGTTTTAAACTTAAGAAAAATATTTCCAACCTATGTTAGTATTAATTTTTGGTTTTACACAGAAACTTTAATTTCTGAAAAATCCAAATAATTTGAATTAACTGGTTTAAAATTATTCTTTCCAAATAAAATCAAAATTTGGGATGTTACACACGAGGAGTTACTGAAGGGGTTTCGGTCTCGTACTGAACAGAGGTTTCAATATGATAATCAGCAGGTGTTGCTGATCAAGGGAGATACAAGGAGCGGTGGGTCATCAAGCAGTCGCGGGCGATGGCACAGGTAAGGTGGCAAGAGTGCTCGAGGCAGCAGAGGTGGCAGTGGAGATAACGTTTGGTAAGACGGCAGTGACAGATTCCGTTATAAGTCACATGTCAAGTGCTTTGAATGTGGCGAATACGGGCACTACGCGTCACTGCACAATGTAAAGTGCTTCAACTACAACGAGTATGGGCATTATACTTCGAATTGCCAAAGAAAAAGGAAGAACGGGGAGGCAAATCTTGTCCAAGAAGTAGATGACAATCCAGCACTACTTCTCTCATCATATGTTGAAAAGGTACCGGTCATGGTGATGCTAAACAAGGAGAACGTAGTTCCAAAACTACGCACGAAGGAAGGCAACAACAATCACTCAAATCAGTGGTATTTGGATAATGGAGCAAGTAATCACATGACGGGAGATCGCTCTATGTTCCATGAGCTCGACGAGAAGATTTGAGGAAAAGTCAAGTTTGGTGGTGGCTCAATGGTAGAGATAAGAGGCAAAAGGACGATGATGCTGCAATGCAAGAACGGAGAGAAGAAGTTGTTGATAGGAATTTACTATATACCAAGTCTGTGCAACAACATACTTAGTCTCGGACAGATGACAGAAATAGGATGCAAGGTGGTACTACAAGATGAGTTCTTGCGTGTTTATACCAAGAGTAATGATCTGTTGATAAAGGTGAGAAGATCTCCAAACCGGTTGTACAAGATTTCATTGAAAACTTGTAAGCAGAGCTTGGAAGAATTAGGAGATGGCAGGGCCCAAGCACAAGACTCGCTAAGCATAGCTAGGGGCAGCCAAACAGGGCATGCAGAAGGCCAAGATGGTAGGACCCAGATACGGCACGTGCACGCTCAGGGGGTGCGCATCGAGAGCGGCTCAGCGCACAAGGTGGCGGCCCTAGGACTAAAACAGGTGCGTATGAAATTGAAGGTGACGCACATACAGCTGCAGACGATAGACTTCGTGCGGACGGTGGACTCGCAGGTGGAAAAAGTGCACAAGTTCCAAGAGGAAGACTTGGAGTACAAGTTGGTGCAATTTTTTTTGTAGTTTTGCAGATGGAACGCGGTCAACATTGGAGACAGGATGCACGAGCATGAAAGTGATAGGTGGTGTAGCCTTAGCTAAGATGTGCATGAAAAGTGAACGGATTTTGTCCAAGAGAGAGGAGTAGGAGGCTCTAGTAAACAACGAAGCCAAGGCAGTTGTGGAAGCAGGTGCTCCAACCCAAGCAGACGTGCAAGGAAGGATGGACTCAGTTCAGGTGCGTGAAAGAAAGAAGACCGGCGTGATCAAGATGGCGAAACAAGATTAAGGGGGTGATTGTTAGAGCTTTAATCTTGTTTCGTGTCCGCAACGTATAAGGATAGAATACGTATACGAGTTCACTTGCCGCGTATACGTATAGGAGTGTTCGTGTCCGTTTCCATGAAAGTCCCAGTCCGTGTCCGTACCAATTGATGGTGTATGAGTATATATATGCAGCAGAACGCTAAGCATAAACAGCAAGAGAAGCAAGCTTGAATAAAAAAAAGAGAGAGGGAGGGAGGTGTTCCCAGGGAAGAAATTTCGCGTGCTGTGTTCTCGTGATTTTTGAAGGAAAATTGATAGCAAGGCATCACGTAGAAGAAGAGGGAGACGAGGTGCTATCGTGAAGACTAGAAAGCTAGTACTGCTGCTGTCCTGTGCTTGCGACACCAAGAGAAAGGACAGGAGAAGCCTCGTGGGTTCCAACACAGGGTGGGATCAAGGAGTTCTTCGGCAAGTGCGCCCGCTTCCTCCTGACGCTCCGTTCTTGGCACCGATTTGCCGACCAGATCGACGAGCTTAAGTCCCACGTGGTGGAGGTGGGGGAGCGCAGGGAGAGGTGCAGGGTTGATGACCTTGCGTGCAGGAATTCCAGCAGCATGGTGGTTGATCCACGGTTGTCTGCTCTGTTTGCCGATGAGGATCACCTTGTGGGTATTGATGGACCGAGGGACAACCTTGCGCAATGGCTTGTAGAGGGCGAGAGTGGGTTGGCAAATCATCGGCAGGTGCTATCCATTGTAGGATTTGGTGGCTTGGGCAAGACAACACTTGCCAATGAGGTGTATCGCAAAATCGGGGGCAAATTCCAGTGTAGGGCTTTTGTATCGGTGTCTCAAAAGCCTGACACGAAAAAAATTCTCACAGATTTTCTGCTTCAATTGGGCTGATCATGAACAGAAGCTCATAAAAGTTATTGGCAAATGGGATGAAAAGAAAATCATTACAAAGATGAGAGAATTTCTCCGAGACAAAAGGTACCCCTTATCATTGTAGATAACTTGTTTATTTTTGAAGATTTTAGTATTGCCCTTTGAATTCATATCAACATAATACTAGAATAGGGGTAACTTCTGCTTTTATTTGAAGTTCCACAAATATTTCACTTTTTGTGTTTGTGTTAGTACTAATTTGATTTTGACTCGAAATGATATATGACGTTAGATCACACTGAGGATTTCCTTTCAATCTTTTTGATAAAATTTTAAGTTGATTTTATGCCAAAACCATAAAGGTTTGTATGATAGCAGTTGTTGACTGGTTTGTGCTCTTTTACTAGGATTATCCCTTCAGATTATATTGGCCCTAGAAACACCAGTGGAATTCAGTTTTACTTTTTACTACAGAAAATTAGATCCAATTCATTATATGCCACTGAACTATATGTTGAATATTTAGTCAATTTTCGGCATATTTTAATCCAGAAATTCAGCATATAAAACATGACATACAAAAGCATGAGTGATTCAACAATGATGTATTCATATTTGCTTATGAACAAGCTAACAGCAACACCTATTATCAAATTCATAACATACAGAAACAAATACACCAGAGAAGTGTTCATGTTATACCCTCGGGCGGGGCCAGTGTCGGTGACACCGGAGGCGCCGTTACCATCAGTCGACATGATGGTCTATTCGATGTAGTCGATCGGCGTGATGCGGGGCGGCGTGATGCGGGAAGATGTTTGCCGTGCGATCTCGCGAAACGATTCACCACCGAAGTAGATGGCGTTCTTCACAGATTGAGCGATCGCGCCAATGCGCTCCCAAAAACTTGATTGCCGTCTACCCGTGCGGTGCGCGAGCGGACGGAGTTTCGAGGCCTACTCGCCGTAACTCTTTGCACGTAAAGTTCTGGACCGGAGATTTCTTAGCACAGCACAAGACAGAACCAGAATCCTCTTTTATCATCCCGTATGGAGTGGAGAGAGTTTTGTAACAGCAAAAACGAAGAGCTAGAGTAACTGCAGCCATTAGTCACTAGTAACTGTAGCCATTACTCGAAAGTAACTGCAGCCATAATTCACTAGTAATCGAACCGTTATCGCCAATAGAGTCGATGCGTTACGATTTTCGAATAGATAAAGAAAAACGCGCACGCACCCAACACGCCTGCGCGCACGCACACGCACACGCACCGCACCGCACGGCACGGCACGGCTCGGTGTGGCGTGGTGAGGTGAGGCGAGGCGAGCGAGCGAGCGCTCGCGCGCATGTTGGCTCTTTCCAATTCCACAAGGGGGTTACCACGTTCCACCTTTTAAAGTGGTGTAACTCCCATTCAACTCTCCATATGGGACTAAACAGTTTTTCCATGTGGGCCTAAAAATTTCATTTGATTAATTGCTAAATTAAATGGACCAAGCCCAATTAATCCAACAATCCCCACCAAATTTCAAGGCACACGAGAAATGTTCTCGATTCTCTTTGTTGTTTGATATACCGTGTTTTGATGGAGACTTAAGTTGAACATCCACCTAGAAAGGAGTTACACTCATCCACAATCAACAATGGACTATGCCTTGAATTGACAAGTTTTGTGCGAACAAGCTTTACCAGTTCCTTTACTAGAACTAGGCTGCCAAAAGCATCCCCTCTAGTTGGAGCGTATAAGTCATACTCCAAGTCTATTCATAAGTATCTAGAGATCACCCAAATCTCATAGACTGTGACCAGTAGTCGAACTCATATAGGTGTGTTCCTTCTAAGATGTCCCAGAGGCCGACATCTCTCGCTCTAAATAAGCCACTCGGATCACATTGAGGTAAAAACCAACCTGCCATACGAGAATAGGAGAGAAGCGCATCATTGAAGAAATGGACCTGTAAAGGTCTCTCCTCCCAGTCAACTAACAGCTTGTTTCACCATTCTACTTCACGGGATCTCCGATCACGTAGAATAGGTTACCACTATGGTATGACTCATGTGGGTCTCAGGCCCATCTCACTCGATGCACTATCTATCACATTACGTGATAGACCCTTTGTAAATTGGTCGGCCAGATTTTTAGTTTATGCGGACATAGTCGATGCTATCACTCGGAGTTTTTCAGCTTTTCGGCGGACTTCAACCGCCTTTTAACATGCCTAGATGACTTCATGTTGTCCTTAGAACTGTTCACCTTGATAATTACTGATCGATTATCACAGTTCATCGTGATAGCGGTATCGGTTTTCAACCACCGCAAATCCATAGGAGTTCGCGAAGCCACTCGGCCTCAACGATTGCGGTGTCTAATCTTGTGAGTTACGCTTCCATGGTTGACCTCGTTAAGATGGTGCGCTTGCAAGACTTCAGAAACAGCACCACCTCCAAGTGTGAACACATATCCACTTGTGGCTTTTATCTCATCGACATCGGAGATCCAGTTTGAATCACTGTAGCCCTCCAGTACCTTTGGATACCCAGCATAGTGAATACCATAGCTCACGGTTGCTTTTAGATAGCGCATTACTCTCTCAAGAGCACGCCAATGATCATCTCCCGGATTTGAAACAAATCGGCTTAGCTTGCTCACAGCAAATGAGATGTCAGGTCTCGTAGCACTAGCTAAATACATCAATGAGCCAATGATGCAGGAGTATCTTAATTGATCTCTTGTTATTCTTGGTTTTCCTCAATAACACACTAGGATCATAAGGAGTAGAAGCAGGCTTGCGATCACTATAACCAAAGCGACTCAAGACCTTCTCTACATAGTGAGATTGCACAAGTGTAACCCCACCATCACCTCCTCTCGGTAGCTTAATGTTAAGAATCACATCAGCCACTCCCAAATCTTTCATCTCAAAACTCTTGGACAGAAAGTCCTTGACCTCCTCAACCACATTGAGGTTGGTCCCAAAAATCAGTATGTCATCAACATACAAGCACAAGATCACTCCTTCTCCCCCACCATAGCGATAGTACACACACCTATCGGCTTCATTCACAACAAAGCCAGCAGATGTCAAAGTTCTGTCGAACTTCTCATGCCACTGCTTAGGTGCTTGCTTTAGGCCATACAAAGACTTTAACAACTTGCACACCTTTCCTTCTTGACCTTCTACCACAAACCCGTCTGGCTGATCCATATAAATCTCCTCTTCCAACTCTCCATTTAGGAAAGCTGTCTTAACGTCCATTTGATGAACGAGCAGACCATGAGAGGCAGCCAGGGCAAGTAGTACTCGAATTGTGGTCAATCGGGCAACAGGTGAATAAGTATCAAAGAAGTCCTCGCCTTCTTTCTAGGTATAACCCTTGGCCACAAGCCTTGCCTTGTACTTTTCAATTGTACCATCAGGCCTAAGCTTTTTCTTGAAAATCCATTTACATCCTACAGGTTTACACCCATAAGGACGGTCAACGACCTCCCAAGTTCCATTAGACATAATAGAGTCCATCTCACTCCGTACTGCTTCCTTCCAATAGTCAGCGTCAGGAGAAGAATATGCCTCTTCCATGGTTCTTGGAGTGTCATCCACGAGGTATACAATGAAATCATCACCAAAGGACTTTGCAATCCTCTGTCTCTTACTCTTCGAGTAACCTCATTGTTATACTCCTCGGGATTTTCCATAGGTGTTTCTTCACATGTTCTATCGGCACAAAAGAATCAAGGGAAATTATAGGTTCTTGACTAGATGAGCTAGGTACATCACATTTCATAGGAAATTCATTCTCAAAAAATGTGGCGTCTCTGGACTTTATAATTGTACCAACACGCATGTCGTACTCGGTTTTATAATTAAGAACCTATAACCCACACGCTGTGCATAGCATAACCAAGAAATACACAATCTACGGTTTTGGTCCAAGTTTGCGCTTCTTGACAATTGGCACGTTAACTTTGGCCAAACATCCCCAGGTGCGCAAGTATGATAGAGACAATTTCTTCTTTTCCTATTCCTCGAATGGTGTTACTTCTTTATTCTTTGTAGGAACTCTATTCAGGACATGACACGCGTCAATATAGCATCACCCCACCATTCCTTAGAAAGTCCCGATGTCTAACATAGCGTTAACTAAATCAGTTAGAGTGCGGTTCTTTCTTTCGGCAACCCCGTTTGATTCGGGAGAATAGGGAGGCGTCCTCTCATGAATAATTCCATGTTCCTCGCAGAATAAAATAAACTCATTCGAAAAATACTCTCCCCCATGATCAGACCTTACCTGCTTGATTTTTCTCTCAAGTTGGTTTTCTACCTCAGCTTTATAGATCTTAAAGTAATTTAACGCTTCATCTTTTGTTTTCAATAAGTACACATAGCAAAATCTAGTGCAATCATCTATAAGCGTCATGAAATATTTCTTCCCACCTTTAGTCAACACGCCATTCATCTCGCACAAATCGGAATGAATGAGTTCTAATGGTGCCAAATTTCTCGCCTCTTTCGCTGCCTTGTGAGGCTTGCGAGGTTGTTTCGATTGAACACACGCATGGCACTTAGAACCTTTGACCAAAGTGAATTTCGGGATTAAACTCATATTAGCTAAGCGCGTCATACACCCAAAATTAACATGACAAAGTCGTGAATGCCAAACATTAGATTCATCATCATCGTTGCACACATGGTTCACAAATTTATTATAGAAATCCATCAAAGAAAAGCGGAACAAGCCTCCGCTCTCATAGCCTTTACCAACAAATGTTCCATACTTAGACACGACACATTTATTGGACTCAAATGCAAGCCTAAAGCCATCTCTACACAATAGAGATCCGGCGAGATTCTTCTTTATGGAGGGGACATGCTGCACATTCTTCAGCTGCACGGTCTTTCCTAAAGTAAACTTCAGATCGACCGTACCAACACCATGAACAGCTGCATGCGATCCGTTTCCCATCAACAAGGAGGAACCTCGGCGGACTGATAAGATGAAAACAAGGAAATATCGGCACACACATGAATATTAGCACGGTGTCAACCCACCACTCGGGTGATTGACAAGCGAAAGAAGCGTAGGTAAATAATTACCGTACTCGATGTTCCTCCGGCATCACTAATAACCATGTTGGCGGACTTCTTTTGCTTATCCTTGCGATCCGGACAATCCTTAGCCCATTGGCCAGAATCACCGCACACAAAGCAGCCGCCCTTTCCTTTGCTTTTCTTCTTAAACTCAATAGTAGCCTTGGGCTTGCCAATAGGCTTATTTTTCTTCTTATTGTGGAAAGCCTGAGGGTTCTTTTTCTGCACCAAATTGGCACTAGAACCTCCCTCAAAGCAGCAACTTTCTTGCCACGAGTATCTTTTGCCCTCGCCTTCTCTTCAACACCAAGAGAGCCAATGAGATCAGTAACACTAAACTCCTGCCTCTTGTGTTTTAGAGAGGTAGCAAAATCCGACCAAGAAGGTGGTAACTTGGCGATAATACCGCCAGCCACAAACTTGTCCGGTAACTCGCACTTATTGTTCTCAAGCTCCTTTGCGGCGCTTTGAATCTCATGAGCTTGTTCTACTCTGAGCGGTCATCGACCATCTTGTAGTCATAGAAGCGCTCCATGACATACTGACTCCTTGCTAGCATCGAAACTCCAAACTTGGCCTCAAGTGCATTCCACATCTCTTTGCCCGTAGGCAAATGCATGTACACATCCACAATGTTATCTGCCAGTATGTTAATAAGTGCACCTCGAAACAAGTTATCCGCTACATTGAACTTGCGTTCATCGTCGTGAGATAGAGGCTCAGTGGGCTTGCCTTGTGCAACATGAAAACATTCCATGGCGATAAACCACGAGGATCGCACGTGCGCCATCTCTTAAAATTTGAACCATCAAACGGAGGGTGCGACTTAAGCGACGCAGCAAAGCCAACTACCGAAAAAGACCTATCAAGTTTTTGGATTGTTGAATATTTAGTCAATTTTCGGCATATTTTAATCCAGAAATTCAGCATATAAAACATGACATACAAAAGCATGAGTGATTCAACAATGATGTATTCATATTTGCTTATGAACAAGCTAACAGCAACACCTATTATCAAATTCATAACATACAGAAACAAATACACCGTAGAAGTGTTCATGTTATACCCTCGGGCGGGGCGATGTCGATGACACCGAGGCGCCGTTACCATCGATCGACATGATGGTCTATTCGATGTAGTCGATCGGCGTGATGCGGGGCGGCGTGATGCGGGAAGATGTTCGCCGTGCGATCTCGCGACGATTCACCACCGTGAAGTAGATGGCGTTCTTCACAGATTGAGCGATCGCGCCAATCGCTCCCCAAAACTTGATTGCTGTCTACCGTGCGGTGCACGCGAGCGGACGGAGTTTGAGGTCTACTCGCCGAACTCTTTGCGTAAAGTTACGGACCGGAGATTTCTTAGCACAGCACAAGACAGAACCAGAATCCTCTTTTATCATCCCGTATGGAGTGGAGAGAGTTTTGTAACAGCAAAAATAAAGAGCCAGAGTAACTGCAGCCATTAGTCACTAGTAACTGTAGCCATTACTCGAAAGTAACTGCAGCCATAATTCACTAATCGAATCGATCGTCGCCGAGTCGGTGCGTTACGATTTTCGAATAGATAAAGAAAAGCGCACGCACGCACCGACACGCTGCGCGCTGCGCGACGCGCACACGCACCGCACCGCACCGCACGGCTCGGCGTGGCGTGGCGTGGCGAGGCGAGCGGCGCAGCGGCGCGCAGCGCGCATGTTGGCTCTTTCCAATTCCACAAGGGGGTTACCACGTTCCACCTTTTAAAGTGGTGTAACTCCCATTCAACTCTCCATATGGGACTAAACAGTTTTTCCATGTGGGCCTAGGAATTTCGTTTGATTAATTGCTAAATTAAATGGACCAAGCCCAATTAATCCAACACTTTACTATATGGTACAACCTACCACCTAGTCTTCGACATTTCTGTGCGTGAAACTAAAATTTTTAAAACAATGCCATTGTAGGCTCAGTTATATTTTTTTTCAAAATTCATGAAAATTAATAGAGATGCTACATGATGATAACCTTAACTTGGTTTAAATAAATACTGCCATTTAGTGATATTAGTTCGACATGCATTACTCGATGACAACCTTAAATTTAAAGCTACATGATTTTTATCTCTAATCTTGGCTGATTTTGTACTACATATGTTATTGTCATCATTTATCATTTTTGTATCAGGTACCTCATTGTAATTGATGATGTGTGGTCCACATCTGCATGGGATGCTATCAAATGTGCCTTTCCAGAGAATACCTGTTGTAGTAGAATTATAACTACAACGTGCATTATCGATGTCGCAGGCTCATGTTGTTCATGTACAGATGGCCTGGTCTATCAAATGGAACATCTAAATTATCATTACTCTAAAAGGTTATTTCTCAAAAGAATTTTTGGTTCTGAAGAGTGCCATAATCAATTACAAGAAGTTTCAGATGAAATCCTTAAGTAATGCGGAGGTCTTCCATTGGCAATCATCAGTATATCTGGCTTGTTGGCAAATAAACCTGCTGTGAAGGAAGAGTGGGAGAAGGTGAGAGACTCATTTGGTTCTGCATTAGAGAAACATAGAAATCTAGAAGGAATGAAATACATATTAACTCTGAGCTACAATGATCTTCCGCATCATCTCAAGACTTGTATGTTATATTTGAGTATATTTCCAGAGGATTGTACTATAAATAAAGATCGATTGGTCAACCGATGGATAGCAGAAGGTTTCATTCCTCAAGAGCGAGGACAGAGCCTACAAGATGTTGCCGACAGCTACTTCTATGAGCTCATCAACAAGAGCATGATTCAACCAGTGGGTATTGGCTACGATGGAAAGGCCCGCGCTTGTCGCATACACGATATGATGCTTGAGCTTATTATTTCAAAGGCAACTGAAGAGAATTTCATCACTATAATAGGTAGCCAAGCAGCCATAGCATATCCACAATGCAATATCAGGCGACTGTGCATCCAACGTGCTGACCAAGAAGTCGCATCGGTTCTAGTGGGAAAGGATGTATCTCATGCTCGGTCTCTAACAGCCTTTGGTCACGTGAAATACCTTCCTTGTCTGGTTCAGTTTGAAGTTTTACGGGTTTTGGACTTTGAAGGTTGCATTGGTTTGGATGAGTATGATTTGAATAATATAGACAAACTCACCTATGTCAAGTATCTGAGCCTCCGTGGTACGCGCATATCAAAGGTACCATCAGAAATTGTGAAGTTACATTATTTAGAGACACTAGATCTTAGGGAAACAAACATAGTAGATTTGCCCTTTGGAATTGTTCATCTCGCAAAACTACATCATCTACTCACAGGGAGGCAGGTTACATCTACCTGTTGAGGTGCATGGTTACCTCTGTCAATGCTAGTTTTGTTTACTAGGCTACATCCACCCTAATTATCACTGGAGTACATCTCTTTAGGAAAAATCCAACAAAATAGAGTACTTCTCTCTACTTAGTTTTCATCCTACCCGAAAAAGGTTTTTGAAATAGAACTAACTCGAGGAATTTCCCATGTCCGCTCTTGATCGTGAGCTCGGCTATTCGAATAGTTTTAGACTCTGCAGAGTTATACATCTTTACCTACAAGAGATAACCCAATTGTTATATTCCGCATATTTCCTTAGACATGCAGATCAACCAGATTATCACATGACCTTTACAATGTATCTAGTAAAAGAATGCACTCGCTAAGGTTTCCGTCTACAGGAACGCCATTTAGGCGCCAGCTAGACCCCCTCTTGCACCCACCTCTATCCAGTGACACGACCATCTCCAGGGCGCTTTGCGTTCAACGAGAAAAATCGTGCTTTCCCCCGTAATGCATTCATTTACTGGCGAGTACAAATTATTCAGTCATGCCTACACTTTGCCAGCTTGTGGTTTGTACTGTTATACATGAAGAGGTCAACACAGGATTAAGTCCTTAATTTGTCTGGACGGCTTCCATAGCCCAATGTTACATCCACCAACCACCCTTACCATCCGCCTAGACAGGTAAGCAAGTTTTAGGGTTTTGAGAAGCATAAGATAATCTGTACCAAAATTATCAGTCACCTACATCCAATGACTGCCCAAAATCAATTTGATTGATTGAAGAATAATGATGAGCCGGACAATTTAATGCCTAGCTCTGGACTCCTTTAGCAGTACATATGACCTAGCTAATGCTAATAGCATTATTATCTAGGGCGACAAGGATTAATTGAATCGAATGGTAAAGGATGTCATATTAATAATATTGATAGCATAAAAGGGCAATATCTACCTTACATTTGATATAATTTGCATAACAACGTAAGCATGCATTTTGATAATTTGAAAGAACATAACTTTTATAAAATGTGGGATCAATATGATCAAAGTGATGACTTACCTCAATTATTTACCGCAGCCTTGTTCTAACTCAAAGCCGGCTTATATAGCCAGTTGATAATATAATTCTTGAATCTTCACGGTAGTTTGAATCCGCTTGACCTCGTCCTCTTCAGACTGCAACTTCTAATACGCGGGAACAAAAGGGAAAACCAAATAAATTCACACAGCTGCAAAAGCTTAATTTAATTTAATTGAATTTATTTAACGTTGTTCAATAATTGAGAGTAGAGAGGGAGCGATTGGAATGGGTTTATTTGATAGGAAGGAGTTGATTAATTAGCTTTACCGTGAAGGAAAATTTTAATAAACAAGAGGGAAGTTGAGTAAAGGATTCCCGCAGGATCCATCTGCTGGGTTCAAGAAAAGGGCTTGATCTTTTCCTTATAACTTCTTTTATAATATTTTATATTTATCAAGAAAGTTCCATGAGTTAAACAGGACATATGAATCCTTAGAAAGATTGACTGAGAAGGTGATTTGCCAGATACTAGAACTTAAGTATTATTCTTTTCCCGAATTTAATTATAGTTGGGAGCTGGTTATTTATCTTATTAAGGTTAGGAACAAGGTTGATTATTTTGGTAGTTATCAACTTATGAGAGATGATTGAAGGTTGTAGTTTTAATTAAGGTGTGAGACAATTTTGAGTTGATTGCTTGCTCACAAGAATTTATTCTTAACTGAGATGATGATCTAATAAGTATTTTGGGTAAAGATGGGTTTTGGCAAAGATTCTGAGTATTATTTGCTCAAGGATTATTATTTTATGCCTTATCCTCTCGCAAGACTTGGTCTTAGGATGCATATTTGAAATTATCCTGAAGTCAGATATTGGAGGTAAAGAGTAATAATTCTTTACTTTTAATCGGAAGAAGTTTGAAGCTTTGGATTTTATTAAGGATTTGATTTACAATGCTCTTAAGAAAAGAGTCTTTTGATTTAAGAAATGAATGATCTGTTCTTGACATTTTGCGAGCACAAGATTATAGTTAAGTTAATGAGCTAATGTTTACCTTAGTAGAAATATGCTCAAGACAAAAGTAGAGTTGTCATGAGATGATGGTTCTTGGTATTATTATTTCTGAACAAGGGCTTTGTGCAGACGTTCAATATTCAAAAACAACTTCTTTTGATCTAGCTTACAATACCGCAAGGTATTTTAGTGAATCTATATTAACTTTTCGCCCGATTTAAAATCTTGTCTCTTATGACTTCATTATTTGCCTTGAGACTTAAACAAGGTTAACTACTTTTGTATTCTTAATTGCTTAACATCTAGTTTAGTTTCACAAATAAATTTTTGTCATAACATTCTCTTTTCTAGATTTAGGCTAATTACTTGAAATATTAAAACAGCACTTCTCCATTACAGAGGTAGATTTAGCCAAATTTTTATTAGCCTTTTCAAGAAGTTTACTCTAACAATCCCTATTGGTCATGGAAATATTCAAAATGCAACTCCTAGTATTTGCATAAACTTTTAATTTGGTTTCACAAGTAATTTCTTATTCAGGATTAACTTCTGAACATGCTCAGTGTGCAATTATCATTGTTCTTATTGAACTACCAAAATTCAACTAATAGGAACATGCTGACAAAGGGTTAATTTGGCCATGAGATCCTTGCTTTAAATGAATTTTCTTACAAGGATAAGTGATACTCATTGGTTACCTGCAGGCTTATTGGATTTCACAAGCACAATCTCATTCCAACAGAAATTATACACATGTTCAACCATTCACTTCAAAGAACAACCTGCAGATTTAGACTTCACAAATGAGCATGCTGCTATTTGACATTCACCAGATATCTGCAAACCTTTAGGGAGGAACCCACCGCATTCGAGGGAAAGATAGAGCGAGAGGATGTGCGCTCGGCGGAAATCTGAGAGAGGAGGAGGCGCTCGATGAGGATCGATGGCACCAACGAGGGCAGCTGGGGCGGCGTTGCCGCGGCCGTAGTAGAGAGATTGCAGGCCACGGCGGTGCTTGGATGGAGAAGTGCCGAGGTGAGCTATCGATGGGAGCTCGGGTGGCGGCAGCCGAGCTCCTCTGGGCGGTGGGTCGATGAGGGGCTCGGTTGGCGGTGGGAGACTTTGGGAGACTACTGTTGGAGCTCGGATCTTTGTGTCGGTAGAGGGTGCAGCGGCAGCGAGCAAAGCTTCGGTGGCGACGGATCACGAAAGGAAGAGAAAAGGAAGAAGTGAATATCCAAGAAGAACTCAGTTTGGGGGGGGGGTTGAAGGGAAGTGTGATGGTGAAGAAATGAACCGAACCTTCAGGTATAGGCGACGGGAGTAGAGGGCAGTTGGTCCTTATTGAAGGCGGAGCAAATGCTGAAGTAGGCCAGCGCGGGCTAGCGAGGAGGGCAGAGGCGCTAGGCGAGGCTAGAGGTAGATGCGGCGGCCTGCAGCTAGGTGAGGTGACTGGAGGAGTCTGCGCGGCATTGAAGCTGGGTAGGCGAGGCGCAATTAGGCATTGAAGTCGGCATAGGAGAGGGGCGCTAGGCCAGAGCTCGGAGGCGGGTCAAAACCAGCGGCGGCGCA
Source organism: Melocanna baccifera (assembly GCA_036346265.1). Classification (NCBI taxonomy): domain Eukaryota; kingdom Viridiplantae; phylum Streptophyta; class Magnoliopsida; order Poales; family Poaceae; genus Melocanna; species Melocanna baccifera. Next base: position 16,694,284 of record CM070680.1, read on the forward strand.
CATTGAAGAGGGGCGGGGGTAGTCGCACGGCACGGTGCAGACCGGTAGTAGGTGCAGCTAGCTCGGGTAGCGGGTGGACCCAGGCAGGGAGCGCAAGGCGCTGGCGCGCGAGCTGGGCCGAGATGGCGCGGGGAAAGCGGGGGCAGGACCGCCGGGCAAGCGCGGGGTGAGGAAGGGCCGGGTCGGAGAAGTAGGGAGAAGGAGCACAGGGCGAGGCCAGGGCTGGGGTAGCTGGGAGCCTGAGCAAGGGGAAGAGGAGGAGGAGCAGGCCAGGTGGCTGAGGAAGAAGAGAGGAGAAGGGCCTGGCGGCGGTGCTTGGGCAGGGAGGAGGAAGAATGAAGCGAAGGGCAGGGGGATAAAGAGGATCAGTCGGACGGGCCTTGCGGGCCGCAAGAAGAAAGGGGCTGAGGCCCAAGGAAATTTGTAGAGATTTTGCAGATTTTAAGAATTTTTACTGAATTGATTAAATGCCAGAGAATTTCAGACCTCCTCAAATAAGTCCTTGATTTATTTTATTTGGTGAGAACACTTTAGCAGTTAGCTTAAATCTCATTTTAAATTCTTTGCTGAAATAATTAAGTGCCCAAGAATTTGATGGTTAACATTGATTTCTAGATTAAAATACATAATTAGCATTTGTTAGAATTGAGCTTAAGGTTTACCAAAAGTTTTGAGAGTTCAGATTTGATTTTGGAGACTTAGTTCTTGATTTTAGAAAATTTATTTTCCTTAACTTGAATTTTTGCCGCTAGAATTCCAAATCAAGAACTTAAATAGACGAAATTTTGAAACTCACCAAAATAAGAAAAGATTTTTTATAAATTTTGCAAATCGCAAATTTGGGATGTTACATATCCTCACTTTGCAAACTTGGCAGCTGCAAACTCCAGTCTTTATGGATTTCTAGTCCTAATCCTAGTTCCCTCAAGTTCTTAGATTCTTGGTCCCCTCTTCCATCTTCCCTCCAAACATTTTGGATGTCCAGCATGTACGATTTTCCGAAAATTTCAAAGTGGATTGCACCCGCACTCTCTAGTCTTGCATACCTAAACATTAATTTAAGTGAAGTAACAGAGGAGGATCTGTGCATACTTGGAGAGTTGTCAGCCTTACTTTTTCTGGAATTGTGGATCAAAACACAAAAAGAAGGGCTTACTGTGCGAGGCAAAGGATTTCGATGCTTGAAGGAGTTCGTTGTTCGTAATTGGTTTCAAAGAGGTGCGGGATACCTTTTGTTTGAGGAAGGGGCAATGCCAAAGGTCGAGAAGGTTAAGCTGCCATTCTTTGTATCCATGGCAAAAGCCTATGGTTCAACTTAGGTATTGAGAACCTCCCATGTCTAAAAGATGCAGAAGTTCATCTTTATAATAAGAGTGCCGCATCTTCCGAAAGCAAGGCTGCAGCGGTTGCCATAAGGAATGAAGCAAATGTGCATCCCAACCGTCCGAGAGTAAGTATCTATTGAGTAAAGGAACACAGTGCCACTGATGAGCAGCAGAGCGAGGAAGAGAGAGACACTGATGATGAAGATAGTGACACTGATGAGGATGAGAATGACACTGACGACGACGAGTGACACTGATGAGGATGAGAATGACACTGAAGACGAAGTGAGCAAGGAAGCTGACGAGAACTGAAATGTTCCCGTCAGGTCACAATATTCTATTCCTCGTTACCAAATACCAATACAAAAGGTCCTAAACACTGTTACCTAATTTTAACTAATGAAATTTGCCCACGCTAGATTGAGTACATAATGCTTTTGTTTTTTTCCTAAACATTTATAACAACTATTTTTTCATTTTTTCCCTAGATCCATAACTTCTCTTTAGAAAAAAACGCCTCCACTGTCTTATCCAATAAACACAACATCTCTTTTTTCCATACACGTAAAAGCTTACATCTCTTTTTTCCATACACGTAAAAGCTTTCTCACATGTTCTACCCTTTTTACTCATTACAAGTGCAGGTTGATGTGCGGCTTGCTTGCTTGGAATGTTGTGCTAAAGCCTGAAGCTAGAATTCTCTCTGACTGTTGTTGCGTACTAGCGCTGTCACTACTAACTAGATTATATGAATCAAGGAGGTCGTATGTACTATATGTTTACTTGTTTAGTACTATGCATTAGTTTGTGCAGCAACAATTTGCACTAATATTTGCACATTACATCAAGAGAATGCTGATTTGCAAAAGCTTCGTAGCACTGCTGACGATGATTGTTTTGAATTAAAATGGTAGGGGAGAACAGCACTGGGATTCAAGCAAGAATGTACCAGAAATGCACTGTAGGGAAATTGCGTCTAAGATCCAGAATCACGTTATGAAAATTTTGCTTGCATGCTTTAGTAAGGTGAAATTCACCTATTTGAATGCCAGTACAGTGAATCGCTCTCCGTCTCATTTTTGTGAGTACGTGGACACACACCCTACTCGGTGTGTGTTCATTATACACGCTAGGAAATTTTGCGGAGACACAAGGGTCTCACAGAGCGCGGATACAATGAACGTAACAAAACATGTTTTCTCAATGGAAGTAACACATGTTTTCTTAATGAACGCCACACACGTATCTTGTGTATAATGAACGCACACACATGCACACCGCTCTCTGGCTCATGAATTGCTTTCGTGTGTGTCATACTATACTAACGGGAATCCTATGTGGAAACATATAGGTTAGCTAAGGAAAATGCAGATGGCACCCAAGCCCCTCGAGACTGGCGGCGAACGGATTCAGTCGCTTGTCACTTGTGCAAACAATAATTTCTGTTAGCTGTTCGACCAACTCGCTCTAGTGTTGACGTCCTCGGACTCCTGTATATATACGTCCGATCAGGCGATTATTTGCTCACTTTAGTCTTTCGACATTGTAGTTGAACTATTTAGTGGCCAAATTAGAAAAGGCAAAATTGGCTAAAAGACAATATAAATGTGTGGCACTTTAAAACCCATGTCCATTTGGCAGAGCAGACTGACCGATATAAAATATAGACCCCGCTCATATTGGTTTCTAAGAACTGCTTTTTTAACAGTAAATAACTTTACTATAGCACCTATTTTTCAAATAAAATGTTTTTTCAAGTTAGGCGAAGTCTACTAGTCGATTGTAGTATATATTACAACGACTTTATTTATATCGGCTAAAATCACATATAAGTATCTCTCTATCTATACAAATTGTTACTATTTATAAAGTTAAAGTCAAAAGTTAAAACCAAAAACCTATATGAATATACCCTATAGTGTCTAGTCATTTGGGTTAAAGAAGGGGTGTAAATAGTCCGATTCTCTTCTATTTGGAGTTTATGTCCCGCGTGTTGGAGTTGGTGGAGCGCAGAGAGAGGTGTACAAGCTTGATGACCTTGTGTGTTGGAATTCCAATAGCATGGTCATGGACCCATGGCGATATATGCTGTGTTTGCTGACGAGGATCAGTTTTTGGGTATTGATGTACCGAGAGATGACCTCACCAAGTGGATGCTGAATGGGGAGAATTGGTTGGCAAAGTGTCAGGAGGTGCTGTCCTTTGTTGGATTTGGTGTCCTGGTCAAGACTATTGGGGTACAAATAGGTTACACAGCGTAAATTAAAATTTTCTACTGCGTAAAACAGGAAGTTATGTGAGTAAAGATCATTACCACTAGATGTGCAGTACAGCAAAAGTAGAGTTGAAGCAGTCGATTCAACCAAGAGCACGTCGACGTAGTGGAAGTCGATCGTCCTTTGGTCAACCGTCTCCTCCTCGCTATCGTCTCGATCAGTGCTGTAGTCGTAGCAACGCCTCTACCAGGTCCACACGTCCAGGGAGGAAACACCGTGCATCGGTGTACTAGCATCAGCGCGCACGTCAAGAGTTACGAGAGGTGGCGACTAGGGTTTCAATGGATGTATTTCGGAATATCTCTTAGCCCATGTACCTCTCATATATAGCTTCTAATCGGATCCTTATCTGATATGAGTAGAGATCAAATCCCACTTGCAAACTATTATCCGGAACATTATCGTTCCAGCCCATTAAATGTGTAACCCTGTAGATTCATGCATATTTGGTCATGAGCCGAAAACTCCTTTCCGGTTCATAAGTCGGTAGCGGTCCCTAGCAGGACATAACGACCCCCAAATATACATAAAGATCATATTAGACGAACCTATATAGTGCTTATGTACCGATCCTTTTGGCTTATGATACCAAATCGAACTCAAGACGAGAAGCGTACCATCCTATAATAGCTCTATCCTTCACTCGAACCTGTAGTAGATTACTCAATTGTGATTGACTCTTCAACCACATTCGGTATGACCATGCACTTTCTTAATACAACCACATTGAGGGGTCCAAAGATATCTCTCCTGTTATATAGGAGGGGTAAATTCTATTTTGATCGCTCATATTTCTCCGTATGTTTCATAGTAAACCCGAAAGCTACCTTTATGACTACTCAGTCATGGAGTAGTATTTGGTAACCCATAAGTAAACTATTACACATGTTGAAAACAATGACGATCTCAGATCTAAAGATCCTACGTATACTATGTATGATATTAACTGATGACATTTAAAAATATAACAATTCCCGTAGTGTCTCATGGTAGATCAACCCAACATCATATTCTCTAACATGTATCTATATTATTGATTTGATATCTCATATTCATGATCTATGAAACATGATCATCAATCAATACATGTGCTGATTTGTAAATTATGATTGTCCCACATAATGATATAAGATCAGGAATAATTTAGAATAATATTAAACATAAATAAAGAGTTCTACGAATAAGTCACATACTTGTTAATCAATATGAAAGACATTTATTCAAGAGATAAAATAATATATTATTCAAAAGATCATAAAAATAGAACTGATATAATCATCTCTATGATTGCCTCTAGAGCATATCACTAATAATCTCTCACTTGCACTAGAATCAATCATGCAAGTATCTAATACCCATCGCTCTTGTATGTGCCTCATGCTTTAGCTGTGGAAAATGCTTTATTAACATATCAGCAATATTTAAATCCATGTGCACAAGCGCTCCTCGTGATGGGAAAAGCGTGAAAGACCTTCAAGAGCACGCTTTCATGTAGTACGTGACCAAGGATGGCACGCTCTTCATGTAGTATCCTTTCTTGTCGTCAGAAACATGGGAGGCCTTTGTGCGGATGAAGACGACGACCAAATTTCAATAACAAAGTGCGGTGGACAAGGCTCTTTAGGCACAAAATGCTCACCCCCACTGACTCAGCACCATTAGGTATACAGGTAAAATTCTGCAATAGAGGATGCAAGATAAGGTTGCAATCTGATCAGAGGACTCCCCACCATTTGCCGGGATCACAAACGAGCGTGCCCGAAACTAGTTAAGAATGAGGTCATCAACCACGCCTTTGGGCATCTCCTCTTTTCAAAAACCCATAGACGAGGAAGTCTCCCAATGCCTAATAAGATTTGTTAAACTACCTAGCTGTTAATAAGTACATAACTCCATAGGGTCTAAAATAACATGATTGCCTCTTGTAGCAAATATTGACTACCGAATCTTCCCAAGACTCCTTCAAAACAGTCAAAGAGAAGAATATACTATCCACGGCCCTGAGAAACAAGGAGCGCCTAGGTCGCACATGAGGCCTAAGGGTTTATGTACCTTAGAGCCATGGATTTCCAAATGACTCCAAGGCGTATAGGAGTAGTAAGAGATCTAAGGCTGAGCACAAGGAACAAATGAAACAGGAGCTCTTTAGAATGCTACACAGATAGATCTGGTGCACATCTTAGCTCATCATTCATCATTATGTAGGAGCCTACATTGCGCATCCTCAGAGTTAGGCTTATTGGCTCCATTCCCATTGACGCTAGGCGGGAGATGGCGTATCCATGCCTCCCAGGGATAGGAGCACGGTGCCTAGCTAGGGATCAATTTCGTGAAGGTCTAGGTGGATATGATTAATGATATTTTCAGGGCTGTCCCACTTGAGAAGCCCCCAAATGAAGAGATTATAACACTAGGGGTTGTCGTCCACACATTTATCTAGTAGACCAAGAGGGACATCGCCCTGTACCCTTCTGTGCGGCGATTTCCACACGACCATGCCTGTCAAACAGAACCCTCTATAACTTCACCTCAAGCTCTGTTTCAGAAGCCCATCGCATAAACTCTTGTAGAGATGACGTCGAAGATGTATCACAAGTGGGACGCTAAAGCCCAATCGAACAAGATTAAGGTGCCTCCCAGGCCCTGGAAGTACAAGCTCTAAGTGTCATTGGTCTCCAAGTCATAATTACTCAGTCTTAGACTAGTTTATAGGACTTTGTATGTTTAGTACATATAGAGATATAAAGGAAGCCAAATTGGAAAAGTAGATTCATTGTGAGATACACGGAGGCGCATTTCCTCCACGACTCGGGCTATTTTTGTTGTGACCTTTGGAGACTTATTCTTATTATTCAACTTTGATGAACTTGACACCTTACTTTCTACGATGCTGGACACTGTAAGTGTACTGTACAATCAAGTTCTATATTTACGTAATACCGATAAATGTTATAACTCATTGCTTATGTATATATTCATGATCCAACAAGCCCAACAACGGCGAGAACTAGTGGGTTTTCTCGACCTACACTTGGTCTCTAAGCATTCTATAAAGGAAAATGCATCCTTCATAAAAAATTACATAACGATAGGATTACTTGCTTAGAGCGACAAAGACTATGCCCTGGTACCCTTCAACTAGGGATAAGTATTTCACTAGTTACTATACAAGTTTTATTTGTACTTTATATGTAACATGAGCTTAACATTAATCACTATGACGACATACATAACTATGTCACATTAGATTTTGATTGTGATTGTACCAAAGTGAAGCAAAGTAATATATCTTGATTCGCTACTTAGGAACAACATGATTTCACCTGTGTGCAACAAGCAATTGATAGGTAAATTCATTTCCTCTAAATATAACTCCATTGTAGTTTTCCCTTCGTTTGCAATGGCTGAAGCTAACTTTTTAGAATCATATAGGTCGTTCAGCGTTTATGTTACATGAGGAGGGAGACACAAGGAATCCAGCGCCACACTGTGACGCAAGATGCAATTTCTGGTACCTGCTACAACACAACAATACTATATCACACTTCGTTATAATGCCACTAGAACTAACAATACCTATGTATGTAATTCTATTTTTGTAGTACCACCAACAGCTATAGGGCAATATATGTAGATTTTATGTTTACAGACATATGCAGGAAATCATGGGCACTAAGACAAAAGATCCAGATGTTTGTCAATACCTACCAATATTTATTTTGTGATTATCAATATATATATATATATATATATATATATATATATATATATATATATATATATATATATATATATATATATATATATATATATATATATATATATATGACTATATAACACTCATAGCGACAGGTCATAGAATTCTACTCAAGTACATTCGATCTTAACAAACTTACCGAAGTTCATGGAAAGCTCTCTGAATTCTTGATGACAAAGGTCATTCACTCGAATGGAGAGTTCAATCCCAGCGATGATGATTAGATGTTGAAATATTTGATTCAATTGTAATTAACTCAGTTGTGCTTAATCAAACAATTAATTCGATTGTACTTTATTTAGTTGTTTAAGTTATTTGTGAGATCTATGTAATGATTGTCATGTATTTTTAGAGGGCATGGTTAGTATTTCCTAAGGCTAGCCGAAAAACAAAAAATAATTTAGCTTTTCGAATAGCTATCATAGATGATTTGTAACATCAAACTGTCTGTGATATGTCAGATATCACAAATGATTATTAGTATTAGTTGTCTGTGATATGTAACATATCACAGATGGCTATATTTAAGAATTGTATGTGATATTTAACATATCACAGACAGTTTTTGGTATTAGCTGTCTGTGATATGTCAGATATCACAGACGACTATTTTTAAGAACCATCTGTGATATCTGACATATCACATATGGTTTTTGGTATTAGCCTTCTCTGATATGTCAGATATCATAGACGACTATTTTTAAGAACCATCTGTGATATTTGACATATCACAGACAGTTGTTTTGATAAATTATTTGTATTGTAACTTATCATAGATAGTTTAAGAGCCATATGTGAAAACCACCTATTATCACAGATACATAAATTTTAGATAGTTCAAAAAATGTATGTGATGATGGTTTTGAATCATCTATGATAACCCTTCTGTGGTAGTATTTGGTGTTAGTTTTCAATCTTGATTTTCATAGCTCAGAGGTTATTGAAGTAAATGATCAGTGAATATTTCAAAAAATTTTAAATGCACTATTCACCTCTTTTCTTGCTATCCTGGTCCTAAAAAACTACACCAGTGAACACGGAAGGGAATCAAAGAAGATACCTGCAGCTCCATCCTAAACTCAGCGGCAAGCGAGCTATCAGCATGCCAATAAAAAGAAACAAAATCGCTGCAAAGCCACAGAGAGAACACGGTATCCCTGAAACTCTAAACCCCTTAATGTATGGACACACAAGACCAAAAGTTGCCACTAATGTCACTCTGGAATTGAAGCGATGGCCCCCGAGTCGAGGCCGATACACTCTGAAGCGGCGATCCGTGTTCTACCATAAAGACACCCATCTGCTGAACATCTCATTAACAGCTGACTGTATAAACATTGAGAAGCCAAAAACTAATTAAAATACATTAACTTCTTAATATTATTTTTCCCCTTTACTTTACATTATCTGCATAGATATAATGTTGTTTTTCCATTTTTTATTTTTTTAATTAAATACATCCGAAAAAGTTAATAACCGCTACAGTGTCATTTCAGTCAAAAACCAAAAACTATAGCTAAAAGCCATTGCACTTTAGAACAGAGCCCAAGCCTTTGTGCCGATTCAGATATCACCAACATGTGCAGAGAAAAATGAGAATTTGCTGACCTAGCATTCTTCACATAAGAAGGAAAGAAAAAATCTTAATTAGCATTCCCCAATTACAGATATTACACCTAGAGTTCGCTGACCTAGCATCAAAATTAGCTAGGCTGTTTATGATGGTCTAAGATATTCATTAGATAGTGCATGTGGTTGTTCTGTTGACTGTTGCTATCCTTGTTTTCTTTATGATGAGGGAGAGAGGGTGGGTCCCTACGCTACCTTGGACCCACAACCACTTTGAAGCGGTGGTGCCTGTTGGAAGGTCTACCCCGAGCCAAGTTCTTAAACCAACCCTGGACAAGGTACATGAGGCCGACCCTACAAGGGCCCGGGGCTAACCCCGGGCGAGATATGCAAGGCCAACCCCGAAGGGGTCCATGACCGACCCCAGATGAGATACACCATATCAATCCTAAAGGGGTCTGAGGCAGGCCCTGGACTGACCTCGAGGTCCCAAACGTAGTAGGGCCCACACAGAGCAAATGATAGGAATATCTTTAGAATTGGGTTAAACCCTAAGACCAAAATTGTAACTACACTAGCCTCTCCCTCTATAAATTGGACCCATTGTAATGGAAAGGGAAGGCCACTCTTGAAACCCTAAAACACGCCAATTGAATACAATTGTGGTTGTGTGCTTCTCTTGAGTCCTGTTGCACCCGTGGTGGTATTCATATTCAACTGAGGGTGCTTCTAAGTTTACTTTCTAGACTCATAAAGACGGTAGCTGGCACCGTTCATGAGGATCTGAGCAAGAAGCCATGTCGCCTAAGGAGAGGGCGCGGAAGGCCATCGAGGTCAGGGGCGCAAACCCCCCTCTGAGGCCAAAGTCGAGTCATGTCATAGCCTGCGCCACCCCGGGGTCGGGAGTGTGGCTAAACACCCCTACAAAGGCTCAAGTCACTGGCAAGACCGCAGGTCCCCAAGAGGCTGACCTCCCAAGGGCCCATAAGGAAGTGGAGAAAGAGTTGGAGGACCTCCGAAGGCAGTTGAGAGAGGTGCAAAATGAGGCCCTGCAATCCACAGTCGAAGCCCGTCAAGTGGGGGCTCCAGGCATAGCTCGAGAGGGCACGAGCCGAGGCATGACCCTTGCTGACCGTTGAGACTCGAGATGTTATGGAGCTAAGGAGCCAATTGGAGGAAGCACGTATGTCGACATACACCCTGGAGGAGCCTATCTCGGCCAAGCAGGCATGAGTACGACGAACGAGCCTGCCAAGGTAGTTTAACCCGTGTGAGTTTCAAACTCGCATGAAGAAGGAGTGGACATGGTCAGCAAGGCCTTTCAGCCTCCCTCCAAGTCGGTGAAGCTTGGCACCTTGTACGCGGATGTCCCAAAAGACACGAACTGCTGGCACCCCACCAGTTGAAGAGAGGTGAGGAGGACCTCGATGGTAGCCTTCACACAGGCACGCTAAAAACCTGGCACTGACGCCCTAGCTGCCTCACCGGTTGCACTCTACCAGGTGAGCCAAGTCTCCACGATGACCTCAGAGGAGCCAGAAGGAAGCTCTGCAAAGACACCAAAGTCTTGAGCCAGACCTAGAATCATCTCGAAGGCAGAAACAACAGCGATGGCCACCTTGTCCTACTCGTCGGTGAGCTGAGACATGTCATGCGAGAGGCGCTCCATGTCAGACTCCTGCTTGGCAAGCTTGCAAGTCAACTCGGTGATAGTAGCTCGGGTTGTCTCCATGTCCCACTCTACAGTGGCTACTCAACCCTCTACCTCTCACACGGCCCTCTTGTTCTCCATCAAGATGTCGTTCTACACAGTGGCCATCTTGCGCACGACGAGGAGACTCAGGATAGGTGTTGTACAAAGCAAGCCAAGCAGGCGACCTGGGTACCTTCATGAGGTCGAACTCCACCGAAGCGAACACATGTCACTTAATCAAAGGGTCATCCTTGGGGGCCGAGTCAAGGTCGATGGGCATCACGCGTGAGACAGCATCACTTAGGAACTCAAGCATGGGCTTCGATAGAGTGAAGTCCTTCGTGGTGATGTGCCCCTAAACCAGCAATGGCGTGCTCATGCCCGTGCCCACCCAGTGCTAGGAGGTGGAGGGCACGCGCTCGGGCTCGGACGAGGGAGCCTCCGCCTCCTCGGGACCTCCGCTGTAGCCAACAGAGTGTCACTTGCAGCGGCCCTTGATGTGCTCACCGAAGCGATGCCTGTTGTGTTGGCTTCGACAGATGCTCCACCCCCACCTGAGCTCTCCGGTGAAGACAAATCGACAGGCAGAGCCCTCGGCGAGGCAAAAGCATAAGGGGCGACGGTGGGCGCAGTGACCGATGCCCCCTCACTGGTCTCTCCCCAAGGGGCTGCCCCAAAGCCGAAGACTAAGGCACCACCCGGGGAGGAAGTGGGGGATCCTGGAGAGCCAGGTGGGGGGTAGTCCATCGTGAGTCCCTTTCCCTTTTTTGGATGGCGAGGGGTGCCTTCGGCACTGGAAATCTCTATCGGGGCAAGTAGTGAGGGTTGTTGTGCCCCACCGACTCAGGAGACGGAGGTGAGTCTTCTGGGACCTCATGAGGGCACTTCGCCCCCCCGGACCCACCATCCTCATCGAAGGGAGGGCAAGTAGGCATGGCACGATCAGCATCTCGCATGCCTGATTATCCTAGGCCCCCATGATCAGGTCCTCAACGATGTCGCACTCTGTCTTCATCTTGCGCCCAATATGGCCACCACCACCTTCTCCGCCCGCGGGAGCGTCAAGCCTGCACGCCCAAGTAAGAAGTTAGAAGAGGACCATAAACCACATGCGCATAGTACCAGAAGGGGTGGGGCCTTACATTGTGACTTCGTGAAGCCTTGGAAGGCACAAATGTTACCTGATGCCTCACCTTTTGTGAAAGTCAAGTTCCAGCCCTGGCCGAGGGGTGCTATCCTCAACATGCAGTACTCCTCGATGAGGTTGAGCATGCTGAACCTTAAGGCAAGCCCTTGCAAAAGGTGTCAGTGGACCTTGTTTGTCGTGCCCAAAGAAGGCGAGAAGTGCATCGAGCGATCCACCAATGGCTTCTTCCCCATGCTAACGAGGTAAGATCCATGAGCGGGATTGTAGAACCACATGTCCCTCCACGACTCTCTCTTGGCCTTGTGAGCCTTGGTGGGGAACTCGAACTTCTGTCAACTGCCACGGAGCTGAAGGGATATCACTCCGTATGAGGAGCGCACATTATCAAAGGCATATGCCATCGTGAGCAAGGTATAGTGGAGGAAGCAGAAGAGCTCGACCGAAGGGTGCTTCACTCCTAGGCTCCACATCACCCACTTATACACTACAAGGCACATAATGGAGCCTAGGTTGAGATGGGAGACCTTGAGATCGAAGGTATCCAACACCTTCTTCAGTAGTCTGACTGGGAGATGCGGAGTCTAGCTTCGAATTGAGTGGCAAAGACAACAAGCATCCCTGACCCTAGATCAGGGCAAACCTCATTGGGCTTGTGCAAGACAGCCAAGTTGGCATTCTCAATCTTACCCTCCTTCACCAGGTGTGCTAGAAGGCCTCTCGTCATGCCAAATGGACCTAAGTGACGAGAGAACTGGAGGGTCTTCTCGGAGGTCCCCTCCCCACGCCGTGCTTCCAGGAGGCGAAAGGCCCGCCCCTCTTGCCAAAAGAGCTAACGGTCACCGCAGTATTCTTTATTGTCATCGTGCCGAGTGCCAAGGCTGCGAAGAGCAAAGAGCAACTGGGAAGGCCAGGGCGACCCGGGGGAGCTAGCGTGGTGAATACCCAGGGGAGGACGAGGCAACCCGGGGGAGGCCGGGGTAGCCTTGGGGGAGTTGGCACGACGAATACCTGGGGGAGGCCAGGGCGACCCAGGGGAGCTGGCACGGTGAAGACCCGGGGGAGGCAAGGACGACCCAGGGGAGCTGGCACAGCGAAGACCTGAGGAAGGTTGAGGCGACCCGAGGGAGTTGGCCAAGCCTTTGTGCTTATTCAGATATCACTAGCATGTGGAGAGAAAAATGAGAATTCACTGACCTAGCATTCCTCACAAAAGAAGGAAATGAAAAATCTGAATTAGCATTCCCCAATTACAGATTGTTCACCTAGAGTTCACTGACCTAGCATCAGAATTAGCTGGGCTATTTCTGATTGTCTAAGATAGAATTAGCTGGGCAGTTTATGATTGTCTAAGATATTCATTAGACAGTGGATGTGGTTGTTTGGTTAACTGTTGCTATCCTTGTATTCTTTAATACTCTCTTTGTCTAAGTTTATAAGACATATTTTCTTTTGGTACATAGATCAAGGAGATAGTGAAAATGACTAGATTACCCATAATTATTATCTGTAAATACTATATTCAACACATACATGTAGAGAATATCAAGTACAACTGCATATTTATTAGGGATATAAAGAGAATATCACACTAATTTTATATTTGAACATGAAATATACCTTATATTTATGGATAAAACCATTCAAAAATACGTCTTATAAATTTGGATGGAAGGAGTAACTTGAAGTGGTGCACAACAATGATGAGTGCATCTTGAGGGCACTCCTGCTCACGAATCTCATCATTTTAGGCAATGCCGGGTTAAGGAGTTGGTCAAATCATACAAGTAGGGTGCAATTGGAGTTGATATAGATGGACATATCATATATTCTATTATGTATTTATTCTTGGAATTAGAGTTGAACATGGATAATGCCAGATACCTATTTCTCCACTTTGTATTCATTCCATAAGCTTTCAGACTGTCAGTCAAACTAAAATTATTCACTTCTTTTGCATCCTTATATAGGACATTAGACAATAGAGTGCACTCTTAGTGAACACGAAGAGACTATCGCTGAGATGTCGAAGAAAGAGTACTCGGTATTCCCCGCCTGTTTAGATGTGTAATCTGACTATATGTTATCTTATTCCTAAGTGAAGTCAAAATAGACTTTCTCATATCATTTGACATATGGATATATACGGACGGATATCACTTGTCCCATATCATATTTCATATTTTTTTCTCAAAGTCAGAGTCGAACACTGATAGTGCCAGATACCTACTTACCCCTTCCGTATTCATTCTTCGAGCCTTCAGTCGATCGGTTGGATAACAATTATCTGCTCTATTTGCACCCTTACCTGCAAGTGCCGAGCAGAAGGGCAAGGAGCCTCAAGGGCCACTGAATTTTGCAAGCAAATAAATGATTAATTAAGCAACTCATGGTACAAAAAAAAGTGAAGTATGAACTTAGACAATACCAGGGGGCGTTCATATTGGATTTTGGCTTTGGTTGATGAATAGTAATAGCATGTAGAGAGAGACATCCGTATGTGATTTTGACCGATATAAATGAAGTCACTATAGTGTCTACTACAATCAACTAGTAGACCCCGTCTTGAAAAGATACTTCTTTAAAAAATTAGGTACTATAGAGAAGTCATTTCCTGTAGAAAAACGGTTTTTAAAAGCCAATACGAGTAGGGCCAATGTTTGCATAGATGATCAAGACAACACTTTTAGATTTTTACAAAATTATTTAATACACACCAAACATAGAACCCCAAATTACAATAGTGTACCACTGCTACAGAAAGTCTAATACTAGACGCCAAATCACAGACGGTTTGACAAAACCGTCTGTGAACGACATTAACACAGACGGTTTTAATTTGGACATCATCTGTGTTGATGGTGTCGGAGAAAACGAGTATCATAGACCATTCTTACCAATAAACCGTCTGTGATATTTCCGTATCACAAACGGTTTTTATTACAAACCGTCTGTGATAATCTGGCATTATCACAGACGGTTTTTTCTTTAAAACCATCTGTGATAAGTTGCTTATCACAGACGGTTTGTATTACAAACCGTCTGTGATAATCTTAGAATTATCACAGACGGTTTATAATACAAACCCGCTCGTGATGTTGTCTCGTCCGATGTTAATATATAACTACGTAACGGTTTGTATTACAAAGTTGCTTCTAATAACTTATAACCTACAGAACTACTGAGACAAGAGATCATAAATTAAAGGAAAATTTTTTACAAAAGTCGCACATAAAGAGATTCCCAGATTCTAATCTTCAGGGCTTCGTACGGTTCTTCTTCGACTTTGTCTGTTGGATCAGCCGCTGAGTTCTCGAACGCCGTTAAGATTGTCCTTGCCCTCAGCACTTCCTCCTCCAGCCTGGGCAAATGATCAGTAGCATAGTCCATAATCTCGTAGAGGATTGCATTGTAAGCTTCCTCGCACTCGCCGCCGCTTGATCGGCAATGCTATCCATTAGTCTGTGCAATGCCACAAGAGCTTCTTTCGCTCTGTGCACATTGTTGAGAAGAATTAGGGTGAGGGCGAATTCCCTTTCTTGAGCGGCAGCAAGACGCCTCTGTCGACGGCGGATGATCAGGTCGAGCTGACGGATGCAAGAAAGTTGGGAAAGGAGAGCAAGGCGTGTGCGGAGAAGTTGCTCCAGATGTAAATTGCTGGCCGCCTGTGCAAGGTTCCAGCCGAACAACTCTTGATGAACAAATGAGAGGAAGGAGATGATCACTGAAGCCATATTGCATGTATTGCGTTGAGAATTAGGCTGGCGCGCATATTTAACCTTTAGCAGAGACGGTTCGTATACCAAATTAATGATCGAGACGGTTCGTATGCCGAGACGCTTCGTATAACGATAGTGCTACCGAGTCCCGATGGAGCTATCACAGACGGTTTTATTTTGGAGACCGTCGTGATGAGTATCACGAGCGGTTCTTACTAACGAACCGCTGCGCGATAGTCAAACATCACGCACGGTTCTTACCAATGAACCGCCTATGATATCGGAATATCACGACGGTTTTAAACTAAAACCGTCAGGATGGTTGATATCACGCACGCTTTTAACTACAAACCGCTTGTGATAGTCAATATCGCGACGGGTTGTTTTTAAAACCGCTGCGTGATAATGCTGCTATGTATTTATTGCGTCGCTCAGACCGCATCTGTCTTCATTTTGATCCAGATCTAGCCGGTGTTGCAGCTGGAGGCGGCAAGGCTTTCAGGCCATTTTGTTTGGTGGAAGGAGGCTTATTTGGCAGGAGATTAATTCATTGAGTTCTTGGTTGCCCTAGATATGGTTAGTAATGAAATTTATTTTTGGTTGTAATATCAAAATAAGTTTGATCTAGCTAATTAATTTTCAGTGAACTGTTATATATATACTTTGAAAATCTAGCTAATTTAGATGTAGCTAGCCTCAATGCATGTGGTATATATATATGTAGTAATAATTAATTAAATTAATTTTAATACTAAGTTGTTATATATGTGCATAATATAGGACCGAAGCTGGATGTATACCGCAAACTGTGTGAGTGAAGAGTACATTAATGGTGTGTCTGCTTTTACAAGAGCTGCCGAGGAGGATATGTTGAATAAGGGGGTGGAATATATGTATTGTCCATGCACTGACTGAGAGAATTTAAAGATGTTTAAGAATCGAGAGCAGATTGAAGTGCACTTGATTCGAAGGAGTTTCATAAAGGGGTATACGTGTTGGACCAGTCATGGCGAAGTCAATGATAGGCCGCCGGATGACATCGCTGGTGAAGTCAATGATATGCCGCTGGATGACATCGCCGGTGAAGTCAATGATATGTTGCCGGATGATGATTGTGGTTCCGATTCGGATAGGCTGCACGATGACAATCTGGATCAGATGCTTCGTGATGTAGAAGAGAACTATGATGAGAGAGAGTATATTAAATTCCGAGGCTTAATGGAGGACTTAGAGAAACCTTTGTTCACGTGTTGCAGGCCAAAGTACACGAAGTTGTCAGCTGTGCTTGAACTGTTGAAACTGAAGGCAAGCAACGGTTGGTCCGACAAGAGTTTCACGGCGCTGCTAGGTCTTTTAGCGGACATGCTTCCAGAGGGCAATGCGTTGCCTAAAACCACGTATAAAGCTAAGAAGGTTCTTTGTCCATTGGGAATGGAAGTAGAAAGAATACATGCATATCCGAACGATCAGATCCTCTACCGTAAAGAGTATGCAAACATGCATGTCCTGCTCGTGTGCAACGATCCCGATACAAACGTAATAATCAATCGATGATGATGGTGAGGGAACAGAGGTGAAGAGAGGACCTCCCGAAAGGTGGCATGGTATCTTCCTATAATTCCCGCTTGAAACGATTTTTGCGAATCCAAAGGAGGCAAAATCACGCGATGGCACTCCTGAGGAGCGCAAGAAGGATGGAATGCTGAGACACCTTGCTAATTCCACCCAGTGGAGAAACATCGATAGGTGCTTTGCAGATTTCGGTGCAGAACCGAGGAATATAAGGTTTGGATTGAGTACAGATGGAATGAATCCTTTCAGTAGCATGAGCAGCCGACATAGCACTTGGCCTATGACTCTTTGTATCTATAACCTTCATCCTTGGTTGTGTATGAAGCGAAAGTATATTTTGCTGTCGATACTTATTCAAGGGCCAAAGTAACCTGGGAATGATATTGATGTGTATCTAGTGCCGTTGGTGGAAGATTTAAAAGTACTGTGGGACGAATGGGAACAGGTATGGGATGCATATAAACGAGAGAACTTCATTTTGCGCTCCTTATTATTCTGCACCATAAATGATTATCCTGCCCTTACTAACCTGTCGGGCCAGAGTACAAAAGGTGCAAAAGCTTGTACTCACTTCTTAGATGGTACCGAGAGTGTGTGGCTGAAACACTCACGCAAAACCGTGTACATGCGTCACCGCTGATTCCTTCGGAGGGCTCTGTAACATCCTGTTTTTCTGAGATTTTTAAAGTCTGGATTTTAAAAATGAATTTTTTAGAATTTTCTGAATTTAATTGAAGCTTCAAATGAATTTTTAAAGTTTTAAATGATTTAATATGATTAAAATAAACATTAACATAAGTGGAAAATATTTTATTTGTGTTTCTCAGATCTCAAGGAATTTTCTGGTATTTTTGGTGAATTTTTGGGATTTATTTGCTATTTTCTAGAGCTTTTAGAAGTTTATTTGAATTTCTGGAAAAAGAAAAGAAAAGAATTTAACCTCAGCCGCCCGATCTCCCTCTCTCCTCCACGCGTCGCCAATCCCGCGCCCGCCGCCGCCGCCGTACCCTTTCCCGCGACCGCGCGCCGCCGCTCGATCCCGCTCGCGCCACGCTGTCGCGCATCCGCGCCGACGCGGAGGGCACCAAGCCAGCGCGCCGCCGCCGCCCGCGCTCGCCGCCTCGGCTCGCCGCTGATCGCGCGCCAGCGCGATCGCAGCCGCTCCGCGCCGCGCGAACCCTAACCCTAACCCTAATCGCCCCCGCCGTCCGATCTTGCCGCGCGGGCGCATCTCTAGCCGTCTAACCCGTCCGCGCCGCGACCGCCGCTCAGAATCGATCGAACTCCTCGGTTCGCGTGTTAAAACCGCGTTCGTCCCTCGGTTCAGGTGCCCGTCACCCGAAGCTCCCGCCGCCGCTCCTCGCCGTCTCGCGCGCTTCGCGCGCGCCGCCCCGCCGCGCGTCGCGCGCTCTCGCTGCCGCTCGAGGTCGCCGGAGCTCGCCGCCGCTGCCGCCGCGGTGAGCTCCTCCACGCTCGCTTCGCCGCCGCCGCCTCGCCGCCGCCGCCGCCGCCGCCGCCGCCTCGCTCGGCGCTGCGCCGCGCGCCGCGACCCGCCGCCTCGCGCGCGCACTCGCCACGCGCGCCGCCAATCCACTTTCGCGCCGCCACGCGTCACCCCGCGGCCGCGATCCCGCCGCCCGCCGCTGCGCCGCGCGGCGAGCCGCCACGCCGCCGCCGATCCGCGCCGCCGCAGCTAATCTCCGCCGCCCGCTCGATCCGAGCCGAGGGCTCAGACCGCCGCTGCGCTCGCGCCCCCGCCGCCGGATCCCGCCGACGCCGCCGCGCCGAGCCGCCGGCTGGCCTAGCCACGTGGCAGCACCAACGCGTGCCACGCCAGCCCTAGTCCACGTGGCATGACACGTGGCATGCCACGCCGCCACGCCGCCCGAGCCGCTCCGAGCCACGTGGCGCCACGCCACCGCCACGCCGCCGGTGACACGTGGCAAGATATGCCGCCGCCACGCCACCGCAGCCCCGCCGCGTCAAGACCCTCTCTCCCGTGCATCGTTACGCGGACCGAGTCCACGGTGGACTCGGAATTTCATGGACCGGGTCCACAAAGACAAGAACTTTTCCGATTTTCCGAATTAATTTTAGAATTAATTTTCCGGAGCCCGTTCTCCTCCGTCCTAGCTCCGATTGACCCCGTTCTTTTTTCTAAATTCTTCTAAAATCGAGCTCTAGCTGCTGGTTCTGGTTTTGTGAATTTTGGAGTTCATTTTCTTGTCATTTTATGTGTTTCTTTGTTTTCGATCGTTTTCTCTCTCGTTAGATTCGGATTCCGGAGGAGCAGGTTTCGCGCCAGAAGACCAGGAGTACCCCGCTGAGCATAACGAAGGCAAGTCGTGTCCCTTGATCATGTTGAACCCAATTTTGCAAACTATTATTTAATTATTTTGCTTTAAATTACATTGCATTGCTATTTTTATTCAAACCTTTGCACAGGTAGTTATTGTCCCGATTGAAATTATACCTCCTTGACACTTTGGAATACCATGATGCCATTGTCACCATAGGTTGGGAAATTTATTAGTGATGCTAGTTTATTTATCACATGGGTTGGTACGATTAGATTGCTTAGCCGGTTTATATTTACGATTGATCTCATCACACATGTTAAATTATTAATTTGACTTAATGACATATGGAACCGTGGTTGGTGCCACGTGTATTAAAATTTGTGCCACGTCATTGGTGTGACGTTGGCTTGGTTATACAAATTGGTTTTGCACTCTCGCGAGTGATCGTGCAAGAAAGGGGGAAGTACTGGTTGTACTTTGGGGGATGTGGTAGTCTCGCCCGGGTAATGTTAAGGACTTAACTTTGTGCGCCATTGATCTGAGCTTAATCGTGCAAACCACATGTCTATTATGGGATGGACCTGGCTGATTAATTTGCAATATTTCAATTCAATTCTGCCATTGTGATGGACATGGTTGCTGATTTCCATGTGGCGCAAGGGGGGGTGTGATGCGAAACCCTAGCGGGCAGGATTGTATTGAGATAGAGCATGGTAAAGGCCTTGTTGTGATTTCCTTAGGCCTAGGCTAATCACATCGTGTGGGTGCGATTGTGCAACCTCCGCAGAGTGTAAAACTATTCGAATAGCGCGCCCTCGGTCATGGGCGGTGCTCGGGATTTCACACGAGGGTTAGTGTTTCATTTATAACTTGGTGGTTCATGTTGGGAGTGGACAGGTAGTTCACTGTCGGTTTAACTTGTGAATTGGTGTTCACAAGCGGTTCATGTTTATTCCTTTGATTATCTATTATTACTGTTTTTAGTTAACTTTCGCTTTCAAGTTATTTACTATATTTCATCGATAAATGCCTTTATGCAAATTAACCTTTCAGCCTTCCTTTGGTAAGCCTTGCATATTATATTGCATTTATTGTTACAAACAACTTGTCGAGTACCAATGTACTCACGCTTTACGCCTATGTTGCTCGATTGAGGAGAGGAGTACTATCGCAGGAGGTTCCGAAGGAGAGTTCTATGACGACTTCACGGATTAGGCTTCGTTCTCCACTCGATAGCCCGTGGCTTGTCGATTGGTCGCCACGCTTTATTTTGGATTTCGCCGCTATTTTGTTAAGCCCTTCCGCTAGAGATATTGTAAGCTTGGCCATAAGGTCGCACTTTGATATTTTATCGATATTCAAGTTTTCTTTTATTATTGTCGTGTGTATGACTCGTGATGACATCTATGTTTGATGTGTGCACTAGCGTGATCCTCGACTAGTGCAGTTTACAGAGAGACCGAATTTGCATATTCGGTCTCGACAGAGATGGTATCGAGCCATATCGATCAGAGGACTAAGCCCTAGTTAAATTGGTCGATAGCCCAAAAATTTATTTTCTAAATCAAACCAACTAAATTTGATATTTAGTAATATCTCTATCTTCTTACCTCATTCTTAAGGATTCTTGTCTCTCGCCCCAACTCTTGCAAAATTTGTTTTCCTAAAGTTATAAACTGATCTTTCCTTTATAAATGCATTAGATGTCCCAAACTTCCTACAGCCCGACAGGAGGATGGAGGTCACTTCTACGTGTTCTGTTGAGGAGCCTCGGATTTAAGAGACTGCCCGTCTACCTCACCAAGGATGAGAAGCAAAAAGGTCAACGATCGGAGCATCTCGGGCTATACTTCACCACCCGAGTCGGCAGCGTGTGCTACATCACGCTTTCAAGAACACCGTGCGGTGGGAGATGTCAAGACAAGGAGTTGCGCACAAAGCCATCCGTCGACTTTGCAAGCTATACAAGATCAACATGGCCAGACTCGTCCGGAAGTTCAAGGAGCAGTATGGAGCCACCCCGAGACTACCAGAGCCAGTCTGGGAGGAGCCCCGACCGCAGTCGCCAGTACCTCTACCGTCGCCTACACCGCCGAGCCCAGAGGAGAGACGTCAGATCACCGGAGATCGCCGCGCCTACCTCGCCGGTTCACCCCAGCCCTGGGCCGAGAGCGAGCCGCCGCGATCCGCAACTCGTGGGTTGTCTACAGCGATTCCGAGGACGATAGCGAGTACCCTATTTGTCGGGACCCGAGTGGGAGCCTTCAGAGTAGATAGTGCGAGTAGACACGTTGGATTTTATTTGCAGTTGAGTGTGATGTGAGCTGCAAATATTGCCCTAAAAGCATTATATTGCGATCATGTCAATCTTTTAATGGAGTTTATTTTTGCTCAGTTTCTTAGTTAGCCTTTTTGGCTAAGTGTTTGTTTAGGTTAGGTTTCCATTAAGCAAAACCCCCTTAGACGCATTTACCTCTTATCTATGCTTTTCCCTCTCGTCTATTACCTTTGGTCAGTCAGCAGTTGTTTTGTTTTCAGAGCAAGATGGTTGATACCAGGAACTCCTCCAGCCGCAATCAAAGCGAACCAGACCAGAGAGCAATGTCGCGGCGGTGCCACCTACCTTGATCCCGCCTCGCCGATTCTTGATGGCCTGCACTCGAGATGATGCGCACTATGATGCAGGTATGCGCGACTATGATGCAATGACAAAGACCAGAGCCGATCACCACCAAAGACCTCGTCAGCAGACCAGCTATGCAGAGTTTATGAGGACGAGACCGCCTGTTTTCTCCAGTTCATCAGAGCCTTTGGAGGCCGACGATTGGGTCTGTTCAGTTGAGAAGAAACTGAACTTGGCTCAATACACCGACAGGGAGAAGGTTTTGTATGCAAGACATCGCCTGAGGGACCAAAGCAGCAGAGTGGTGGGAGAACCTTGTGCCGCCCATGAGAACCGTAACAACATCACTGGAAGGAATTCGCTAAGGCTTTCTATACCGCTCATGTCATGGAGGGAGTGGTTGAGATGAAGAAGGATGAGTTTCGGGAGTTCCTGCAGAGGAACTCGCCGCTGAGTGAATATCTCAATAAATTCACTCGGTTGGCTCGCACGCGCTGAGCATGTAGCATGCATGCAGCTCGCTGTAAGAGGTTCAAGAAAGGCTTGAACCCAGCTTTGAAGGTGCAAGTCGAGGCAACGACTATGCCGCCAGCAGCTGGTGGATAAGGCCATTCTCATCGAGGAGAGTCACCGCGAGCTCGATGAGTCTCGCAAGAGGAGGTTGATCCAAAGGGATCACAGCCACACCAGCCTCGAGGCCTCGTTTTGGTTCCTACCACTGCACGAGTGCCCCAAAGAAGAGCAGAAGCAGCAGAGCCTTCGTGATTTGGACCCCACTGCACACGCGCCGGCTGGGCCAGACGGCGTCTGGTGGTTCCAGGGACAGCAGAAGAAAAGAGCAATAATGCAGAAAGATCCGTCACTTGCTTCAAGTGTCATGAGGTGGGACACTATGCTAGCAAGTGCCCTCGAGAGCGAGCCCCGACGCCGATTCGCTTGGACTTGGGAGCCACACCCGGCCGCACCTCTACCCCGGAGCAGGGGAGGAGCACCCGGCCTCGGGACGAGCAGCGGGGCGCGGTGGTGAGAGGTCGTGAACCACGCCACCGCAGAGGATGCCCAGCAGCACCAGACGTTGTGATCGATGACGCTTCGCATATCTGGCCTCGCCACCGCTTTATTTGATTTCGAGCTTCGATTCGCTTGTTTCTCGGAGTTTTGCTTTAAGGCAACAATTGCAAACCGTTGCTCTTGGATCTGCTTCTTTTAATCCAATCCCGGATCCGAGTTGAGATCCAACCTAGATTGTCCAGAGTTAGGATAACCATTGAAGAGTTGAGTTCAGGCCGACTGATTTTGTTGGATATGCGGTCCCTAGATGTAATCTTGGGAATGGATTGGCCGAAGCGGCGGCAAGTGTGTTAGACTGTGGAGCAGAGCAAAGTGACCTTAACCAATTCAGACGGAGTTAAGGTGCGATTCGCAGCCGATGAGTGTCACCAGAGCTACCATGATTTGCCGTGAGCAAGGTAATCCAGTTGGAGGGTGTACGGTTGTCGAGAGTACCCCGACGTGTTTCCAGATGATCTTCCAGGTATGCCACCAGAGAGGGAGGTTGAGTTTCTGATTGAGCTTGTGCGGGTACCGCTCCGATTTCCAAGAGACCCTATCGGATGCCACCAATGACTTAGCAGAGTTGAAGAAGCAAATTCAGAGTCGTTGGATAAGGGTTACATCGATCGAGTTCATCCCCATGGGGAGCGCCAGTGTTGTTCGTCAAGAAAAGGATGGTAGTCGGCGCATGTGTGTGGACTACAGAGCACTTAATGAGGTCACCGTCAAAAATAAGTACCCACCGCCCGTGATCGATGACTGCTTGACCAGCTTAAGGGAGCAGGAGTGTTCTCCAAGATTGATTTGAGATCGGATATCATCGATGAGGATACGTAAGGAGGACATACCCAAGACAGACCTTCTCGACTCGTTATGGTCTATACGAGTTCACAGTGATGTCATTTGGTTTGACTAATGCTCCAAAGATATTTCATGTATTTGATGAATAAGGTGTTTATGGAATATTTGGACAAGTTCGTCGTTGTGTTCATTGACGATATTTTGATATATTCCAAGGATGAGGAGGAACATCAGGAGCACTTGAGATTAGCTTTGCAGAAATTGAGAGATAATCAGTTGTATGCAAAGTTCAGCAAATGTGAGTTTTGGATGAAGAAAGTCGCCTTTTTAGGGCATGTGTTGACAGCAGAAGGAGTCGCAGCTTGACCCAGTGGAAAGTAAGTGATGTTTTGGATTGGCAATCACCCACTTGATTACCAGTCGAGTTTTCTGGGTATGGCAGGATACTACCGTCGCTTTATTGAGGGATTTTCCAGTGTGGCCAGACCCCTCACGCAGTTACTCAAAAAGGAAAAGAAATTCACTTGGACGCCAGAGTGCGAGAAGAGTTTTCAGAAACTTAAGGAGAGTTTGACCACAGCCCCAGTGCTTGTGTTGCCCGATATTAACAAGGATTTTGAGATATTTTATATGCCTCGCGCAAAGGTTTGGGTTGTGTCTTGATGCAAGACAAGAGAGTGGTAGCCTATGCCTCACGCCGCTTGAGACCGCATGAGGAGAACTACCCTACCCATGATTTAGAGTTGGCACCGTAGTGCATGCTTTAAAGATTTGGCGCCATTACCGATGGGTAATGATGTGAGGTTTACACGGATCATAAGAGTCCAAATACATCTTTACCCGGTCCGAGCTTAACCTCAGCAGAGGAGGTGGTTAGAGCTGATAAAGGATTATAATGTGGGCATACATTATCATCCTGGGAAAGCTAATGTTGTTGCAGATGCCTTGAGCAGAAAGGTATACTGCAATTCAGTGATGGTTCGAGAGAGTCACCACTTTGCATGCGGAATTTGAAGCTTAGCCTTGAGTTGGTTGAGCAGATTTTTGGCACTATGGAGATGCAACCTACTTTGATGGTCGATTCGCCAGCTCGATCGGATGATGAGGCATTTCAACGGATCAGAAAGAACTTAAGTGAAGGTAAAGAGTCAGGATTTTCAGTGGATGACTAGGGAACCTTGTGGTTCAAGCAGCGTTTGTGTGTGCCCAACAAGCAAGAACTAAAGGATGTGTTGTTAAAAGAGGCTCATGAGTCGCTGTATTCGATTCATCCAGGCAGTACCAAGATGTACCAGACATTAAAGATAAGTATTGGTGGCCAAGCATGAAGCGTGAGATCGCCGAGTATGTAGCCCTTTGTGATGTTTGTCGAGAGTAAAGGCAGAGCACTAGAGACTCGCAGGTTTGCTCTGACCATTGAAAGTTCCCGAGTGGAAGTGGGAAGAAATTGGTATGGACTTTATAGTCGGCTTGCCTAAGACCAAAGAGGGCTATGATTCAATTTGGGTCATTGTGGATCGATTGACCAAGGTTGTTCATTTTATTCCAGTTAAGACGACTTACAGTGGTGACAGATTGGCAGAGCTATATATGTCCGTGGATCGTCGCTTGCATGGTGTGCCCAAGAAGATTGTGTCGATCGTGGATCGCAGCTTCACCTCCGGTTTTGGGGTAGTTTCCATAAGGCTATGGGAACTCACCGAATTTCAAGATAAAGATATCATCCCCGCATGCATGGTCGACAGAGCGAGTTAATCAGTTACTCGAGGACATGTTGAGAGCCCGTGTGCTTGATCATGGGTCTAAGTGGGACAGCTTGTTTACCTTTTGCGAGTTCTCATACAACAACGCTTATCGTGCCGGTTTGCGAGATGTCACCGCTTGAGGCATTGTATGGCAAAATGCAGACCCTCTCAATTGGAAAGAGACGGGGAAGGTCGTTTTTGGCCTGCATCGCTTGAAAGAAGCCGAGGATAAGGTCCGCTTGATACAGAAAGGTTGAAAGTCGCCTGTGCCGCATGTAAGAGTTATGCAGATACCGACGCCGAGAAGTGAGTTTTGAGCCGATGATTTTGTGTATCTTAGGATCACACCATTCAAGGGTGTGAAGAGGTTTCATCTAAAAGGAAGCTTGCACCGAGGTATGTTGGTCCGCTCAGATTCTCAAACGCAGGGAGAGGTTGCTTATCGCTTGAGCTACTCGCATCCTTGATGGGGTACATGACGTCTTTCATGTGTCCCGGTGAAGAAGTGCTCGCGTGCGTGAGGAGGTTGTGCCGCTTGAGGCCGTTGACTGCAGGAGGATCTCTCATACAAAGAGCACCAGTCAAAATCTTGGAAGTGTCGAGCGAGTCACCGGAATAAAGCGGTCCATTTTTGCAAAGTCGGTGGAGCAACCATTCCGAGGAGGAAGCCACAGGAGCGCGAGGAGGATCTCAGAGCGGAGTTCCCGAACCTATTCTCTTAGTTGGCCCAGATCTCGGGGTCGAGATCTCGTTTAAGGGGGGTAAGGTTTGTAACATCCTGTTTTTCTGAGATTTTTAAAACCTGGATTTTAAAAATGAATTTTTTGGAATTTTCTGAATTTAATTGAAGCTTCAAATGAATTTTTAAAGTTTTAAATGATTTAATATGATTAAAATAAACATTAACATAAGTGGAAAATATTTTATTTGTGTTCCTCATGTCTCAAGGAATTTTCTGGTATTTTTGGTGAATTTTTGGGATTTATTTGCTATTTTCTAGAGCTTTTAGAAGTTTATTTGAATTTCTGGAAAAAGAAAAGAAAAGAATTTAACCTCACCGCCCGATCTCCTCTCTCCTCCACGCGCCGCTAATCCGCGCGCCGCCGCAGCAGACCCTTTCGCGCACCGCCGCCCGTCGCCCGATCCGCCCGCGCCACGCGTCGCAAGCGCATCGCTACCGACGCTGCGGGCGGCACTGGGCCGCGCCGTCGCCGCCCGCCGCCGCGCCTCGGCCGCTCGATCGCGGCGCCGCGCGATCGCAGCCGTCGCTCCCGCGCCCGCGAACCCTAACCTAACCCTAATCGCGTCCCGCCGTCCGATCTTGCCGCGTGGCGCATCCTAGCCGCCTAACCCGTCCGCGTCGCGACCGTCGCCGCCGAATCGATCGAACTCGGTTCACGTGTTAAAACCGCGTTCGTCCCTCGGTTCGCGTGCTCGTCACCCGAGCTCCCGCCGCCGCTCCTCGCGTTCCGCGCCGCGCCGCCGCCGAGCGCTCCGCGCCGCCGTGCCGCGTCTCGCCGTCGCCGAGGTCGCCGGAGCTCAAGCCGCAGCGTCGCCGCCGGTGAGCCCCTCGCGCCGTTCGCCACGCCGCCGTCGCCGCCGCCGCCGCGCGCTCGCCTCGCCTCGCCTCGGCGCGTCTGCGCCCGCGCGCCGCGACCCCATCGCCGCGCGCGCACTCCGCCACGCTGCCGCCGATCCACTTCGCGCCGGCCACGTGTCACCTGCGCGCCGCGATCCCGCCGCCGCGCGCGCGCGCGACGCCGCGCGGCGAGCCGCCACGTCGCCGATCCGCCCGTCGCCGCGCGCGCGCGCAATCTCGCGCGCTCTCGATCGAGCCGAGGGCTCGAATCGGCGCGCGCCGCGCCCCCGCCGTCGGATCCCGCCGACGCCGCCGCGCCCGCCGCCGCCGGCCTAGCCACGTGGCGAGAACCAGCGCGTGCACGCCAGCCCTAGTCCACGTGGCATGACACGTGGCATGCCACGCCGCCACGCCACGTCCCGAGCCGCCTCGAGCCACGTGGCGGCCACGCCACCGCCACGCCGGCCGGTGACACGTGGCGGCATAGATATGCCGCCGTCACGCCACCGCAGCCCCGCCACAAGACCTCTCCCGTGCAGCATCGCGTGGACCGAGTCCACGATGGACTCGGAATTTCATGGACCGGGTCCACAAAGACAAGAACTTTTCCGATTTTCCCGAATTAATTTTAGAATTAATTTTTCGGGAGCCCGTTCTCCTCCGTCCTAGCTCCGATTGACCCCGTTCTTTTTTCTAAATTCTTCTAAAATCGAGCTCTAGCTGCTGGTTCTAGTTTTGTGAATTTTGGAGTTCATTTGCTATTCATTTTATGTGTTTCTTTGTTTTCGGTCGTTTTCTCTCTCGTTAGATTCGGATTCCGGAGGAGCAGGTTTCGCGCCAGAAGAGCAGGAGTACCCCGCTGAGCATAACGAAGGCAAGTCGTGTCCCTTGATCATGTTGAACCCAATTTTGCAAACTATTATTTAATTATTTTGCTTTAAATTACATTGCATTGCTATTTTTATTCAAACCTTTACACAGGTAGTTATTGTCCCGATTGAAATTATACCTCCTTGACACTTTGGAATACCATGATGCCATTGTCACCATAGGTTGGGAAATTTATTAGTGATGCTAGTTTATTTATCACATGGGTTGGTACGATTAGATTGCTTAGCCGGTTTATATTTACGATTGATCTCATCACACATGTTAAATTATTAATTTGACTTAATGACATATGGAACCGTGGTTGGTGCCACGTGTATTAAAATTTGTGCCACGTCATTGGTGTGACGTTGGCTCGGTTATACAAATTAGTTTTGCACTCGGGCGAGTGATCGTGCAGTAAAGGGGGAAGTACAGTTGTACTTTGGGGGATGTGGTAGTCTCGCCCGGGTAATGTTAAGGACTTAACTTTGTGCGCCATTGATCTGAGCTTAATCGTGCAAACCACATGTCTATTATGGGATGGACCTGGCTGATTAATTTGCAATATTTCAATTCAATTCTGCCATTGTGATGGACATGGTTGCTGATTTCCATGTGGCGCAAGGGGGGGTGTGATGCGAAACCCTAGCGGGCAGGATTGTATTGAGATAGAGCATGGTAAAAGCCTTGTTGTGATTTCCTTAGGCCTAGGCTAATCACATCGTGTGGGTACAGTTGTGCAACCTCTGCAGAGTGTAAAACTATTCGAATAGCCGCGTCCTCGGTCATGGACAGTGCTCGGGGATTTCACACGAGGGTTAGTGTTTCATTTATAACTTGGTGGTTCATGTTGGGAGTGGACAGGTAGTTCACTGTCGGTTTAACTTGTGAATTGGTGTTCACAAGCGGTTCATGTTTATTCCTTTGATTATCTATTATTACTGTTTTTAGTTAACTTTCGCTTTCAAGTTATTTACTATATTTCATCGATAAATGCCTTTATGCAAATTAACCTTTCAGCCTTCCTTTGGTAAGCCTTGCATATTATACTGTATTTATTGTTACAAACGACTTGCTGAGTACCAATGTACTCACGGCTTTACGCCTATGTTGCTCAGTTGAGGGAGAGGAGTACTATCAGCAGGAGGTTCCAGAAGGAGAGTTCTACGACGACTTCACGGATTAGGCTTCGTTCTCCACTCGATAGCTTTGTGGCTTGTCGATTGGTCGCCACGCTTTATTTTGGATTTCGCGCTATTTTGTTAAGCCCTTCCGGCTAGAGATATTGTAAGCTTGGCCATAAGGTCGTACCCTTGATATTTTATCGATATTCGAGTTTTCTTTTATTATTGTCGTGTGTATGACTGTGATGACATCTATGTTTGACTGTGTGCACTAGCGTGATCCTGGACTAGTGCAGTTTACACAGAGAGACCGAATTTGCATATTTGGGTCTCGACAGGCTCACCTATACCGCAAGATGAAGAAACAATTTGACGGAGAGAAGGAGGACGGTTTAGCTCCAAGGCATTTAAGCGGAAAAGAGGCTTATAATATGGTTAAGGATTTAGATGTTGTCCTCGGAAAGGGACGTAAATTGAGGGGTCGTGAGAAGAACATCTAGAAGAAGAGATCAATATTTTAGGACTTACCTTATTGGGAGTACCTAGATGTTCGACACTGCATCGACGTCATGCACGTAGAAAAGAATGTGTGTGACAGCTTGATTGGTCTATTACTGAACATTCATGATAAAACAAAGGACGGCATCAACGCACAGCTTGACTTGGCTGATATGGACATCAGGCGTGAGTTAGCACCGAGAATAACAGATAATGGACGAACGTACCTTCCCCCTGCGTGTTACACTCTGTCCAAGGCCGAGAAAACAGAACTATGCCTGTGCTTGCATGGTGTCAAAGTTCCGTTTGGTTGCTCTGGCAATGTGAAGAAACTTATTTTGATGCAAGATTTGAAGTTAAATGGAATGAAGTCTCATGATTGTCATGTGCTGATGACACAGATGCTCCCTATTGCAATTTGGAATATTTTGCCGATCAAAGTCTGAGAGATAATCATGAGGCTATGTTATTTCTTTAACACAATTGCTCAGAGGTCATCGATCCCGAAGGACTAGATGCTCTACAGGACGAGGTGGTGATGACTCTATGTCATCTTGAGATGTATTTTTCTCCTTCATTTTTTAATATCATGGTCCATCTCATTATTCACGTTGTGTGGGAGATAAAAATGTACGGGCCCGTATTCCTACGTAGCATGTACCCGTTTGAGAGGTTCATGGGAATTCTCAAGTCATATGTACAGAATCGATCTCGGCTGGAGGGCAGCATCGTCGAAGGTTATGCAAGCGAAGAGGTCATTGAGTTTTGTGTTGATTATATGGCTCAGATTCAACCGATAGGTGTGCCTCAATCTCGTCATGAGGGGAGGCTCAAGGGTATCGGAACTATAGAAAGGAAAGCAATCACTCCAGATATGGACGCGTATGCGCAAGCCCATTTCACGATCTTACAACATATGACTGAAGTGGCCCCTTATGTCGACCAGCACAAGGATGTGCTTCGGTAACAGAATCCGAACGGCTAGATGTTTGGATCATGAGACAACAAAACAGTCGGTTCAACCAATGGTTGAAGGAGCAAATCACTAGGAGCTCGTCAAGTGAGATGCTGACATGGTTGGCAAAATGGCCAACATTTACAGTTGTGATATGGCAAGGATATGACATAAATGGGCACACATTCTATACACAGACTCAGGATGTAAAGAGCACTAACCAGAACAGCGGTGTCCGCATAGATGCGTTTAGTACTGATGGGGTGAGAAACTCGTACTATGGGTTCATAGAAGAGATTTGAGAGCTCGACTACGTGGTTTTCAAGATCCCCTTATTTCGCTGTCGTTGGGTGCATCTCCCACAGGTGAAGATTGACAAGTACAGTGTTACTACAGTGGACCTCCAACGTGTTGGGTACAAAGACGAACCATTCGTACTCGCCAACCAAGTTGTTCAAGTTTTCTATGTAACTGACCCGGCAAATAAAAAGCGCCATGTAGTTCTTCATGAAAAAAGGAGAATTGTCGTAGTAGAGAATGTAGTGGACGAGGAAGAATACAATCAATTTGACGAGTTACCTCCTTTTGAAAATGGCATAAGGCTCAACGACGAACAATGTGACGAAACTAGTTATGTACGCATTGATCATCATGAAGGGTTAATTTTTAAAGGAAATAAGCAAGTTGAATGAGAATGGCGACATATATGTGGGCATTTGCATTAATGTATATAACAATGCATGTATGGGATGTATATGTGAATTGGCATTTATGTATATAACAATGCATGCATGTGTGTGATATATTTGTGAATTTGCATTTATGTATAAGTGAAAATGTGTGATATATAGGTGAATTTTGAGAATGAGTCATACAAATGTATCTCTATGTTCATTGGGCTGTTGTAAAGAAATATACTGGGTTGTTGTAAAGAAATAACTACAACTGGGCAAAGACTTATTGAATGCTGGTTGGTGCAGTTATATTAACTACAGCCGGGCAAAGGCTTATTACAGACGGTTCTAAGATTAAAACCGTCTGTGATAATAAATATCATGAGCAGTTGCCCGAGATCGTAACCGTCTATAATAAGCCTTTATATAAAACCCAAAGCTAGGGTTTTGCGCGTACACTGCCAGTTATTAGCAATACCAACCTAGACTTAGTCGCTCTCCCGATCCCCCGAGCCCGTCCCCACCGCCGTCCCCCGAGCCTGTCGCCGGCCTCCTCCGGTCTCCGAGCCCGTCATCGGCCGCCTCCGTCCGCCCGAGGCCGTCGCCGTCCTCGAGCCCGTCGCTAGCCGCCTCCGTCGAGCCCCCGAGCCCGTCGCCGTCCCCGAGCCCGTCGCTGTCCACGCTCGAGCTCCTCTCACATCGCTAGAATCCCCTCGGTGAGTCCATCTTCAATTCTACGTATTGATCTTTTCTGTTATAATCAATATTGTTCATATCAAATGAATGTTAGATTGATTATGGTGATCTTTTCTGTTGTCCAGTAAGTTATATTCATGATCTGTTAGTTTCTTTTAATAGAAAATGTTGATTTAAGTTTAAGATCTAATATATAGTTGTCATTTTTATGCCTCTCGTGTCATGCATGTTGTATATCTAGGAAAGAATAGGCATTTGAACATATATTCTTGTTATTTCATAAATCTTATTGTTGTTAAATCTTACTGTTATGCATATGCATATGTATATGTATATATATGTTGCTAATGAACTTAGATATGTATATGTATACTTGAATATATGTATACATATATTGGAATTAAATTTAAGTATGTGCTTATACCACACTATTTACGTATATATGAGAAGGCCAACATGTCATCCGCGCATTCTTCAACATCATCGCCGGAAGCGTCCGCTCCAAAATCAACACGCAAAGCAAGAGGACTATCGAAAAAGCCTGAGGGCTGATTTACCATCACAGAGGTCGATAGATCTGGGACCCTTCTCCTTCCTCACAAAGTAGCAAGGGCATTTCAAAGAACGATCGGAATAGTTGCACGAGAACGAATTGAGATCACATTCGATTTGTGGAAGAGCGTGAGTGAGACTCGGAAACGTGAGCTGCTGACAGAGATTTTTGCATCGTTCAAGATTCCAGAAGAACACCACGACTCCGTGAAACGACATGCGTTGGCAGCGGCGTGCAAACCATGGAAGAACTTCAAGAGCGTGTTTGTCAAGAACTATGTGCAGAATGATCTAATGCCCTTTGAAAGGTATCCATTCCTGGAACCAGAATGGGACGAATTTAAGGCGATGAAGACGACTGAAGCTTTCAGAAGTGCAAGCGCGGCGCACAAAGCCCTCCAGGAAAAATACACACATCCCCACAGACTCGGCACAGTTGGGTATGCGGGTAAAATCCCGTAGTGGAGGTAGGAGGACGAACAGGCAATCCTGCGGAACACCGCCCCACCATTTGCCACGATCCTGGATGAGCGCGCTCGAAATTGGATTAGAGCGAGGTCATCTACCACGTTGTCGGGGGACATCTCCTTCCGGAACCTTGCAGACCAGGAAGTGTTCCACCGCTTGGTAAGATATCGAACTACGTAGCTTGTAATTACTCCACTACTTCTCTGAAAATAAAATGACATGTCAGGCTCTTGCAGGATGCACTGAGTGTCGAATCTTCACAGGGATCATTCCAGTCAATTAGGGAGAAAGATATACTCTCCGCAGCACTGGAAAACAAGGAGCACCCGGGTCGTACGAGAGGCCTTGAGTTTTATGTTCCTTGGGATCAAGATTTCTCAGATAACCCCGAATTGTATCGGAGTAGGAAGAGAAACAAAGCCGAGCATGACGCACGGCTACGAGAGGAGATCAAGGCATCTCTTAGAGAGGAGCTTGCTGATTACGTCAGAGATGACGTGCGAAGACAAACAGAAGAACATTAGCAGGCCGCCGCCGCTCCTGTGCTAGCCAGCCCCCCAACCGTCGGAGTAGCTGCGCGTCCAATCCTACGACGGAATGCGAGGGCAGATTTCCTGTGGACGATATCTTGTAAGCTACAAAGTGCAAGTTCCAAGTGAGATATGTCTCCGTTGCCTTGTGCGCTGCTTGGGGCCTGGCATATCCGTCCGGTGAAGGGGCCATGGTGCACCGTGCACCTTTAGCTCTAGGCTTCGGAAAAGTGTCTGTGGATGGTGTGCATGCCAATTTCGATGTCGTCCCGCTACCGATGCCCCCCAACAACGAGATCGTGACTCTAGGGTAAGCCATTGGAATCTTCGTCCAGTGGCCCAAAAGAGACATTTGCCTAGAGGCTTCTTCACCGGTGGCAGGTTCACAAGGGCAATACGAATCAGAGCGACTTGCACTGATGCCATCTCCACAAGGTCTATCTCCACCACCGCTACCTACACTGGTGATGAGTCCACGGGAGCTATTCCCAGTGCAACAACTTCCACCGGTGCTACCTTTACCCTCCACCTACAGCCGAGGTAGCAAGGACAGCCAAGGAAGCAAGGGCAAAGCAAAGAAGACCGATGATGATATCCCGTACCTGCTATTGGCCCGCAAATTCATGCTTGGAGAGCCGATGGTCGACCCGGTGAGGCGCCTCCTATTACTATCAGTTAGTTGCAATAAATTACACATGTGGTATATGGAACAATCCAATAAGCCAGAGCTGGAACGGTGCACAGGTATCACTGTCAAATTCAGGATGTGTCATTTCCAGCACGAATTTCAAGATGGTGTCTTCGTGGTGACCTTCGATGATTTATTTAATCTTTTCATGCTCAAAGCTCTCGACGCCTCACTCGTTCGATGCTGGACGCTGTAAGTGTGTACAATCACAGTCTCTGTTCATGTCATATCGATAAATGTCATATATAATTTGTTGCTTTCATGTGTGTGTATATATGTAGACACATGGTGACTATAGCTAGATCAACCAACTCATCGGTTGGTTTCTTGGACCCACACATGGTCGCCAGTTCTACCATCAAGGAGAATACTGCCTTCGTCGAGAGATACAATGCAGCAGCACTGCTGGCTTACCACGATAAGGAATATATACTTATGCCCTACAATCAGGATTTTCATTGGATTTTAATAGTAATTGTACCAAAATGGAACAAGGCAATATACCTTGATTCCCTAAGTAAGAATAAAACCGACTATACAGTTGTCCGCAAAGTAATCGATAGGAAAGTACATTTTCTCCATACATACCTATATTGTACTCTTTCTTTCCTTCCGAATGACTAAGGTCAACTTTTTCGAATCACGTAGGGCATTCACGATATACGCTTAAAAGGCACAGCCCTCGACGCAAGGGGCCAAAACCCTGACACATGATCTAAAATTTAAGGTATTCGCTAGTACATATTAATTAATCCTATGCAACAGTTGGTAGTAATGCCTCTTGAATTAACACATTCTATTTTTTGCAGTGCCATCAGCAGCAGCCGGGCAACACGTGTGGATTCTACGTTTGCCACCATATGAAACTACTCCTCGATTCCGCGAGGATCACCAATCCCACTTCTAAGGTTTGTCAATATTCCCATAATTACTTCATACTTATCAAGCTATATATAAACGCACATTGACATTCCTATCGACAAGCTGCGTCCATCTCGAAAACTGCATTGAAACAGCCCAACCTTGAAGGAATTCTAGGAGAGAGCACCTACTTTTTAGTGGCTAAAGTCCTAAATCCAAAGGGAGAGTTCCACAACGAACAATGATTTTTTTATTGCTCTTATCACTCCGGAATCGAGGTCTCGTGAAAGAAATAGATCCATAATCAACGACTTGTCAGGCTGCACAAGCAATACTTGGATGGCAATCATGCACCATCCAAGTAATGCTTATGCAGCCTGACAAGTTCGTTGATTATGGATCTGTTTCTTTCGCGAGACCTCGATTCCGGAGTGATAGAGCAATAAAAATGCAATGTTACTATCTAAGTGCAAATGCAATGTAGATCTTTTGCAATTGTGTATTGTTAATGGATATTTTACTTCATTTCAATTAATTGATTTGCGAAATGGATGTTTTATGTTTGTGAAATGAATTGAGATATGAATTGGATCTTATATGTTTCTGAAATAAATTGAGATGTGAATTGTCTGTATGTGTACATGTTGATCTGCTTGTTTCAGAGGGCATAGCTAGCATTTCCTGAGGCTAGCCAATAAACAAAAATAGATCTAGGGGTAGGAAAGAATATCACAAACGGTTTCTAACTACAAACCGTCTGTGATAGCTAGCATCACAGATGTATATATCATAGACGGTTTGTGGTTACAAACCGACTGTGATATTGATATATCACAGACGGTTTTTTTTGTTAAAAACCGTTTGTGATATGCCTATATCACAGACGGTTTTTTCTTACAAATCGTCTGTGATGCTAGCTATCACAGACGGTTTGTAGTTACAAACCGTCTGTGATATATACTCCACAGACGGTTTGAAAACCGTCTGTGATAACCTTGATTATCACTGACCTATAAAGTCAGACGGTTCAGAAAAAAGTCAGACGGTTCAGAAAACCGTCTGTGATGACGTTTTTGAACCGCCTATGATAATGGTTTCTGTAGTAGTGTACGCAGGGCAGAGCCAGGATTTAGAACGAGGAAGGCCAAACAACTCATAAGTGTAATTATGTTTGATGAGAGAGGTAAAATAGCACTAACAACAATAATATTTTTAAAATATAGACAGCTGTAGTACAAATTTATCAAAGCACGAAGGATCCCTCTCCCCTGAGTGTACATAAAATACGGTGCAGGTGGATGAGCTCGTCCCTTTATTGAAAATATAGAATTTTATTTGCTGGTTGCTTGTACTAGATTATTGTAATACTCTCCACGAATAACGAGCGTATGGTATCCTTTAGGTTGCGACTGTTTGTGAAGTTGTCATCTTGGTTATACATGAACTCCATGGTTCTCGTCAGGTTGAATATCGCCTCTAGTAACTTCTTCGGATGAGTATTGTCAGGCTTCAACCACTCGGCATTAAGATCTTTCCATGTTTCCTCTTTCAGTTCCTGTATCTTGGCACGTGCTATTTCAATTGAGACATTGTATTGCTTCATGTAGCTGTCGATTGTCGAAGCAACATGAGGCGTCATTTGCTCCCGCTGCATACACAATTAGTACTTGGTTAAACATATGCATTTGCCAGCAGGCTTCAAAGATCCAATATTAACTAATTAATCAGTGAGAAACGTTACCTCGTATGTCTGGAGATCATCTACTAGTCTCAGAATTATGCAAAGCGCCTGTACCATTTTAGGCATAGTGGAAACCCAATCAAAAGAATCCCTTGTTGCTGTATCATCCATTCCGACGAATGAAGCGCAAGTCAGCAGGTGACATGCGCCAGTCCTTGCTGAAACCTGCAGGTGCTCTTCAACGGATTTTGGGACATAGCTTTCTTCACGCATCTTCACCTCCCTATTGAAATTCTTAACCAGATCTACTGTCTGCAAATTGAAGACAAGAAGTGTATAGAGAAATTCACGTAAAAGAGAGAAATAGAAATAGTACATTTGAAACATGTTTGTGTAGATAGCATTAAGCTTACATGCAAGTCGACTAGCTCAATGGATATATATAATGGAAGGTAAGTATATCGTTTTCTGATAATCTTTTCGAGGGAGATAAATACATGATATATGTAGATGGAAAAGGTTACTCACAAAGTTTCTGAGGTAGGGCATACGGTATTTCTCCTCCTGTGTTAGTTCATGCTCGATGATTTCATAGCTGTCCAAAATTTTTCCCAACACAAATTGCATGCACTCCGGGAGATCTTGAGCACCCTTTCGATCCCAACTGGACATGAATAATTTCCACTAAATATATGAATTTATAATCCATGATGAAACAAAAATGTTAAAATTCGTAATTATTCATCAATACACTGGTTGAACTTCCAGTCATTAAATTCTCACCGACATTGAATATATACATCAAGAAAAAATTACTGTAGGAAATTGAACTCCTATAATTTTTTTTTCATACACAGCCATATATAGGATCTTAAAATGACATTACAATACAGAAACTAATGACCATTGAAAGAGGGTTTTCTTAAGTATGGGAAAAAAAACCTCTCCCTCGTTGTTGAACGAATCTTTCTCTTTACAATTAATTGTCAAACTTTTTTTGTTGAATTAACGTTTTAAGTGAATATTTTAAACGACAAGTTTTGTATATGCCTTTGAAGAAAGCATAACATTTCTATGTTCCACTGCAAAACAATATATATATATATATATATATATATATATATATATATATATATATATATATATATATATATATATATATATATATATATATATCCTTGGTGACATGGACAAACAATGAAAAACGTTTTTCCATGCCACTGTTGTGTTACTGCCCCAGCAGGGTTTCACAACCGCGCACTGGGCTCCACAATTGCCACTTCAGCTTTTTTTTTTTTGAGGAGTACAAGGCAGACACATAAGCATATACATCATCTACATATGCTTGGATTTGATCAGAGGCACTAAAGGTCTCACAGAACGTAGATACACATTTTCTCACTGAACATATGCACATGTATGAACTTATAAAATTAATGAACACTAGTGTCTAGGACAAGAACTCCGTGCTTGGTGAAAACCTCCAAGCCTAGCTAGCCAGCACTCTTATACTATTTGGGTGAAAGAGAGGAGGATGCTTTTAAGCTGATACGGGACCAGGGGTACAACCGTACAGATTGTTATTTTCAAGAAATCTGGGAACATAACCCTCCACAGAAAAGCAGATGAGAAACAATCGCTAACGATAATATAAAAAAGGTTTTGCATAAAATGTTTTGCCGGCCGGTGTCATGTATAAAATTTGGTATGGCGTTGTTACTACTAGTAGCTCGTTTGGAGGAGTGCGCTGCGAAAACCCTCGAGGTGGCCTTTTCTCAAGCGACTACGAAAATCGTGCTGGTGTATGTAAAATGATCTTCTGACTTAATCTTAGGTTTTGCATGTTCTTATGCAGGAGGTTGGATGTCTCTGTTAAATTTCTATATTTTTATGCTAGAGGACACTAATGTTTTTGGATTAATACTTGGGTACTGACCTTGGATGGACAGTGTGTTTATGGGAATACCATCAGGAATTATTTTCTGTCGGTTGATTGTCACTAAAATTCTTTTTTCGCATCTCATTCTCCTCACGATATTTCCTGACGGTTCCCCGATAGAAAAATTACCCGACAGTAAAACATTTTTTCTTCACGGTTTTGCCCCGTCGTGAAAGCTTCCTAGTGTGATAGTGTGGTATCATGTATAAAATTAGGTATCGCTTTATTACTACTAGTAGCTTATTTGGAGGAATGTGTTATCACCTCAAGGTGGCGTTTTTCTCAATGACTGTGGCATCTGGCGACAGGTTAGAGGTAGGGCCCAATGGGTAAGGTTTTGGGTTCATCGGGACACCAACTAAAGAGGGGAGGGGGCGGGCGGCCAAGAAGGTGCCATTTGGTCGTGGTAGGTAGCACAATGATAGAATCTAATGGATTAGGTTTTGGTCATATTCTTTTCAGCTTCTCAAAACAGTTTTTGGCTTTTGCTACAGTGCCTAACTTTGAAACGAAATATTTTTTTTAAGATGGAGTCTACAAGTTAATTATAATACACATTAAAAGCCCAACATCTGTACTATCCAAATTCGCAAGCGAGTATCTCTCTCTCCGTAATCTCTGTCGCCGTAAACAGTTAAGATTCAAAAATTTCAGCAAACAGCCATAAGCCATAACAAAAAAGAACAGGCCCTTTGAGGGTAGGGGTGGGGAGTGAAGGAGGTGCAGCAAAGTGGTGAAAGCACCACCGAACACAAAAGGCGGTTGGCGGTGCTAGAAGCCACTAGGAGTTGGGGTTGGGACAGTGCAAGGAGTTGGTGGAGGTCAGGACAAAGGTAAGAGATGACATGGCGAGGAGGTCAAGTAGCGTGACTAACGTCACATACTATAAAATTTGTACATTTTAAAATAGCTTGGTTTTTTTATTGTTTTCTTTTGTAACTCACGATAAAAGAAGACTCAATTTTGGTAAATGTGAATAAAAAGTTTGTCCTCAGGAAAAGCAATACAAACCTTTCTACACACTTGGTAAACAATTCACACTCTTTTCGAGTCCCATAAGAATCAAATATATCGTCAAAGAGGGTTGTAATGGCAATCACCATTGTCAATATTATTCGGCCTCGTGAATCACTTGGTTCGAAGTATACTCCTAACATCCACAAATAGCACTCCACAATTCTATCTCGAGCAAATGGGAGCCTCGATTGAATTTCTAGGTCCTTCCACCACCTGTACATTAATGGAAATATTGTTTTTAACAGGAGTGTTTTAAAACATAAAAACGAAATTCGTTAAAGGCATATAAATTTAAATTATGACAATATCTGTCTCTGGATTAATTAGGTTCAGCACTCCTTTTTCATTTGAAAGTTAACATGGAACATAAATTGAAATAACAATAGTCACTTCACCTCGTAGTGATTTTCAGCTCTTGTTGATATTGGAGTTGCATAAGATTGAAGTTCAACTTTGCAAGTTGCAATACCATTTCATGTACTGTAGCCTCTTTCTCATATGTAGAGATATAATAATTTGCCTCATATATTCCAACCCTTCTAGGGAGGGGCATCTCAAGTGCACATTTTATTTCACGTGCTAACGATCCCTCCAGACAGGGCAACGTTGATTCTAAACACTTTTGGGCGAACAGTATAGCTTCGTCAAGTATTGTCTCTCCGTGGGTCCTAAAATGTGCAGCATTGTAAAGGCTCAGTAGTTCCCCTGGAGTGTTCGCTGCAAAACTTCCCTCTTCATCTTTGAACTTGGCAAACACATCTGTGATTTGAAATCGATTTTGTTAGATATCATTATGTGAAATTAGAAGAAAGAGTAAAACGAAAAAAATCTACACTCGTCATGTGAAAGCTATAAAGAGATATCATTGCTACACTATTAACACTGGAAGTGTTAATATGAATGGTTGAGTGTAAAATACTAAAGAAAATGAACATGAACACATCACCATGGTGACAGACTGTACCCAGGAAAAAAAATCAAAGACTAGATTAATTATACAATAAAATGTCCTTAATCCACGATCATTATGCACTGCCCATGATGCTACTACATATTATCATTCAGCAGGTTTCATCTGGGATTGACAGCTGTACAGAACTAGTAGTACCTCGTTTGCTTTTTGTCCATCTATTAGACATTGACACAGTTTTTAATACACACATTAGATCATTAATTTTTTAATTATATGTTAATCAAATGAAAGTATTTTTTACAACAAATATAGTAATATAATTTCCACACGATAAATTCGGATATTTCATATATATATTAGATGTTGAAGTTTTAATTGGATGATTACACATATTCTATAATGACATATGAAAAACATAGAGAGTACAATCTTTTCACCTATTCTTGCCTTCAATCCACTCTAGACAAGGTTTTCTTTGTCTCAATTCAAGATTAGCATTTAACTTTGGTACATTAGGCCAATAACGTCCTCAGTACGACATAAAGAGTACACAATTATTCCGAATTGGACCCATCTTACCTGGTGAAACCTCGTATCCATGCTTACGAAGTAGATAAAACCACAAAGCTACCGTATGGAGATCGCAGTCACTGACATTGGCATTGTTAATTTGAGTTAACATAAGATTAATCTCCTCTTCAAAAAGATGATTTACGCAAAGACGCTCCAATGCATCGATGAGATGTAGCCTCTCGAGCAGGCTCCAAGTAGTCGAACTTGTTATCATTTTTGCCACTTCTTGTTTCAGTTTGTCTGCGTGTACCATCCATGTCTGCTAACAACAATACTTTAAGTAAGCATGTAAATTCTTGATTAATGAATGATATGCAGATTATCAAAGCATACTTATTTCTTCATTAAATTGGATATTTTAATTTATGCTTCCTCCGGTTACAAAAGAATGTCACTTTGGAATAGACATAGTTCCTAAAATACGACTTTGACCACTAGTTTCTATTAAATTATAATTATAAAACACATTAAAATATAATATTAAGAAAGTAATTTTTGAATGAAATTGCTAAAAAATATTGCATGCTTTTATGGGGAACAGTAGTCAAATTTCTGACCTTATGATTTGCTTCGAGATTCGAGCTCTGGCTGGCGAGGCCATCTTCTCCAAAAGTGGTGGTAGCCACGAGTTAGGGTCATCCCATTTTTGGGTATGTCTATTTGCTTGTGTAATTTTCAAAAGCTTGTGTTTAAATTCAAAATTTTCTTTTCAAAATTTGGTTGGAAAATTCAAAATTCGTAAAAAATTTAATCTTCCATTGGGCCCCAGCCTATTCCTTTCCCGACCTCCTTTTTTCCCCGGCCTTTCTTCCCCTCGGTGCAGCCGACCACCCCCTCATTCCTCTTCTCTCTTCCTCTCCCTCCTTGTTTCCCTCCTATGCGCGTCGGCTGCACCGTGGCGCCACTGTCCCCAGTTTTCTTCCTCCCCTTAATGCTAATTCTTGCCGCGTAATTGTGCAGGAAATTTCTCTAATTATACTAAATCTATAGTTATAGATATATCAAAAAAGAAAAAAATACTATATAAGTAGAAAAAAGAAAGGAATCAATTAACCTGTTGTTGGCAGGAAGCTGCTGTGTTGGAGTGGTAAAGAAAGAAATCTCCCCATATACAAGGGTGGAAACCGCAAGGATTTTTGCTCAAGCGATCGTCAACCTCTTCTAGTGTCGTTCCTGCTGAAAGTTGCTGTGCTTGCCAGCATTGCAGCGCGGCGTGCCGCGGCTGTCGCCACCACCATGAAACACCTCCCGGATGTCGTACGATCGGTCGTGATGCGAGATGGCAGCCTATGTTGCACTGTCGTGCTTTCAAGGAGAAGGTGGTCATCACAGCGCTCTGCATCTCCAAACTTGCACTCGGTGTATCTAAGCTACTTTGACGTACTGCCTGGGACTATTTATAGTCACTCAGAATTGTACCACGGATGGCTCTTGGTTGATTTCACACGGCGGCAAGCTGGGGTGCAAAACGGCGATCAGGACGAGGGATACCGATCGTACCCCTGCTAAACGAACAGATAGATTTGATTGGTACCTGTCATATACAGACAGAGTAAAAAAGGGCTATACCAATCATAAAAGTTGCCGTGCAGAACTCCATCGTTGCTATACATTGTACTTCAAGTCTTATGTAAAACGTGAATCATAAACCAATTATTGTTGCTGACAGCTAAATTGGTAGCGACCGACCAATTTGCAACGTTGATGTGTACGAAAAACATATCTTATGTACAAACGTGAATCTAAAACGTGAATCATAAACTAATTATTATAAGTAGCTAAATATGGTAGCGATCGACCAATTTGCAACGTTGATGTGTACGGAAAACATCTCGTATGTACAAACGTGAATCATAAACTAATTATTATAAGTTATAATATGATGACAGTTTCCATTAACAATCAATCTCAAAATATAACTTTGAAGAACGGACACATGTAAAGGGGCTAACACGATGATGTTCACGGAACATCACGCAAGGCCGCAAGGGATGTCTTCCTTAGATTAGAATCTACCACCTGATCCATCACTAAAGTAGGTCATTTCAACCACTAATTTCTATTACTATATGTCCTTATAAATTGCAGAAAGAAATATATATTATGACAGTATATTTCATCAAAAATCTATTACTACCGAATTCTTGCAGTCAACCTAGCTATAAACCTTTCTTCGTTATATATGCTAGCTGTTGCTGACAAGGTTTTATTTTTGTCAAAGTAGTTTTTCATATTTGCTGCATCAATAGTTCTCATTCGTTGCACTTTTTCCGTGGTGTTTTATGTTTTTTGCATCGGAGCAAGAATTTGTTGGAAGCTCAGGAACTTGTTATGCTTCATGAATTTTTGTTCGCGCCAGATCAAACGGCTAAGATGGATATCTTTAAATAACACCCGACTCGAGGCGTCCGATGATTTTACCCACTCCACAGTCTAGACGTCCCAACGCCAGTCAGTTCCAGCCTTTCTTACATATTGATGGCCTGTTTCACTACATGGATTCTATAGGACTAGTCGACGATGACTTTTTTAATATTTGAGTTAGCAATATAGTTTGCATGTAGGGTCGGTATGGCAATATAGGAAGGTGACTAGTGTCTTCAAATATTTCCCTAAATATTCGTCTAATCTTCACTCCAATATACGAGAAGCTATAAAGATCAAACAACAAAAAATCCAAAAAATCTCGATGCTACAGTAATTTCAGCACATGAATAATAAAAAATAGCACTATTTTAAATAAAAAATCTATGAAGCTTTTGATCTGTAGATCAAAAAGACTTAAAACTTAAACCAATGCTAGATCATGACCTTGAGAACTTATCCCAACTAATAATCTTAAAAGAACATAAAAGAATTGGGATCTTTTGGTTCATAAATCTCTACTGCACAAAAACCTAAAATTGAGTTAACTCTCAAACCAAAACTGTAAATCACTTAAAATTTGAT
Organism: Melocanna baccifera; assembly: GCA_036346265.1. NCBI lineage: Eukaryota > Viridiplantae > Streptophyta > Magnoliopsida > Poales > Poaceae > Melocanna > Melocanna baccifera. The sequence continues at coordinate 16,738,428 of CM070680.1, forward strand.
ATGCACCTTCTCTAGAATGTCAGGAACATTTTCCAATCAAAAAATCAAGAATCATTGGAACATCCTAAATTCCAGGGAATTTAAAAATGAGTACAATTTAGAACTTTTTGCATGCATCTTATTTCCTTGGCTTTTCATAAGAGTTTCTTTGGGACAATGACTTTCTAGTACAAACTTTTGCAAAAGAAATATGCAATAGATAGAATTCAAATTGAATTGAAAATCGAATCTAAAAAGATGATCCATAAAGTGGCATAGGAGAATTTATAGTAGAATCTAATTCAAAAACTCCAAAATAATTTCATGTCACTGGAAATAAAAATTTGAGCATTTTTAAACATGTTCCTAAATTTTCCTAATTCAAAATAGTGACTATCTAATGATACAATGACTTTACAGAATTTTTGAGAAAAATATAAATAATTTGTAGTGTGTCAAGAACCTCCACAAAAATTTTCATAATTTTTAGAGATCGTTTGCTATATCAAAATAATTTCTCAAACCTTTTAGCTAGGCAAATGTGCTTTCTTCACTTAACTGTTTTGCCTCCAATTTGGCGAAGGCGTATTTATGAGCTTTGTGCCTTCTCTCAACCTGTTAAAATCCCATCACTGATGAGTGGGATCGGACCCAACCCATCAGATCTTCATTCTCTTCTCAATGGTGTACCGGGGCCATGTGTCAGCTCTCTTCTTGTACCTCTTGACATTCTACTGGACACCATGGTAGTGCAGTGATGTCCCTAGTTTTGGATGCCATGCCTATGGTTTCCTGCTGCTGTCCACACCTACCCATTGCCTTGACATGATTCATCTCTTCCCCTTGTCTTCTTCTGCATGTCGCACTCCGTGGAGAACCGAGCCACTCTTCTCGTCGAAGCTCGCAAGAACTCACGAGCCATTCTCAGCCATCTCAAGCCTATAAAGCCTCATCGATTGTACCATCATCTCCTTTGTCTCACCCTCACCTCATTTTCATGAAAAGTTGAGCTTTTGCTTCATCATTTCGCTTGAAACATGCCGTCGCCACCAACGCTAGTGAGCATGCTTCGACATGGCCCGAGCCTTTCCGGTGAGCTTTCCCCTTGACACTCACGTCATTATGCACCGACTGGTCCCTAGTACTAACCCCCTCACTTAATAGAAGTTCCATCCAATGGAGTTATCGAGACCTGAATATGCAAATCTGAACTCTCCTGTGTGTTCTATACTAGTCCAAAATCACGCTAGTCTATACAGTGAAAATATAGATGAAATATCGACCATAATCATGATTAACTAAAAAAACTCAAATATTATTACTTATCAGAGTAGTGACCTTATGGCCGTGCTTACAAATAATAGCCTGAGGGTCTTAATAAAACTTAGCAATAGAAAAACAAAAGATCGACGTAGTAGCAATTCAACATCCCCATAGGCAATTGACTAGAGAGCGAAATCCTAATATGCAAAACTGTCAAAGAATCCTCTTTCAAGTGCCTTTGACTGATATGGTTCTTCTTTAGCAACTGAGCAAATATGGATATAGCTATGAGTACGTAGTACTCAATAAGTTGTTGGTAACAAGATACAATATATAATGATGCAAGGATTACCAAATGATGACTGAATGGTTATTTTGAAGAAAACAACAATTTAGAGTAAATATAATAAATAGATTAAAAACAAACTTTGAAAACAAGTAATAAGTAAGTCAAAAGAATTGAGTAAACCGCCAATGAACTGACCAATCATCCAATGAACCACATGTGAACTAACCATTTAGTTCCTAACGTAGCGCAACTTTTTTTTTATGAAATTTCTATCCCTTATGTGAAATCACTGAGCATTGGCTATAACCAGGGATATGGCTATTCAAATAGTTACACTCAGCAGAGGTTGCATAACTTTACCAACATGACAATCAAATTCATTGTCGGCAACTACAGCTTTCTTGGGCATGCAATGAAGTGATTATCACGTGGCCTTTATAATATTCCATGTCAACCCAGTTTTGCCTGCTAAGGTTTCACAGCCAAGTAGGCTGACCACCTAGTTGGAAAGCCCCCTCTTGCGCCCTGTGGGAATGTTTAACTGACACCCACTGACATCTCAATGATGAAACTGAAACTGAAACATCACAAATTAATTAGCCAGGTTCATCTCATACTGAACATGTGATTGTACGATAAGGCTCAAATCAATACCGCTCAAAGTTAAATCATTAATCATTACCTAGGTGAAACAATCACATTCCAATGTACTAATAGCACCCACTTTACTGTGCAATCATTCACCCAAGTGAAAACTATTTTGTATAACCAACACCAATGATACTACTCATGTCATGGCAATCAAATTTTATAACTGTGGTTGACCACCATGGTTCAATATTTTATTAAGTCAAAATTAATTAATTAATCAATATGTGATAATGAGGCAAATGTACTACAGGTATGGCTAAGCATACTAAATGTACAACCAAAGTGGATACTAGTATTGTATCACTAGATAATTATCCATCCTACGATGACAATGGAATCATGACATTCAAATTATTAATGAAGGAATTAATCAAATTGGTCGATAACTACTAGTTATAAGGGTTTGTATTAAATTAGCAATGCATGATTATTAAAAGAAAATAATAAATAATAGATTTAAAATAATAGGTTTAACATGATCAAATGATACGACTTACCTTGGTTTTGCTTAGTTTCCAATTCTTGATCTTTAGTTCTTGCTTCTGCTCCTTCGAAGACGTTACCAAACAAGAAAGAAAGCGAACAAAATACAAATAAACTCAAATAAAATCCAAAGCTACAAAATTAGAACTAAAAGATACAGCTCAATTTTATATGAATTTAGGGAAAAGAATTGGGCCAATTGGAGTTCGAATGGACAAGAACATTCTATCTGAAGATTTGCTAGGAAATTAATTCCTAAAAATTGAGAAAGAAAGAAGAATATTCTTTGGAATATTCCCTTCAGAATTAATTTAATAAGAGGCAAGAGAATGACAGGTGGGTCCTTGTATTTTTGGGATTTTTAAATAGAATTAATTCTAAAAAGTTGCATTAGAGCCTGACATGTGAACCACATGGGATATAGACCATGTCCACAGAACAGTGCTTGTCCACCATGGACTCGATGCATCGGTCTTGAGCTAGGGCTGATGTGGCAGCTAATTGGGCATGCGTGACTTGACATGTGTGCAATAGTGATGATGTGGCGATGACATGGCGACACATGGGTGGTGACATGGTGTTGGCGTACAATAGGTTGACACATAGGATCTGTGCATTGAGGTGGCAGGTCATGTGGTACTGTTGACTCAGGTAGATCTGATGACTATGGCTGCCATCTCTGGTGACGGCGGATGATGGTGACCGGTGGGATGGTAAGGTCACATGAGCATCACCATGGCACGGTGATCTCATCTAACGGCTTGGATGGGCTAGGGAAGCATTGCGCGGTGGTCAGTGGTGAGGTCCATGGCAAAGCTAGCTGGGTGGTGACAATTATGGTGAGGCAAGGCTCAATTTGGGTCGGTGTGGTATGCAAAACAATCTTAGGAGCAATGTGGTGCTAGAGAGCTAGGTGCGGGGACCTATGGTCGATGGCACTTACCAGTGGCGAGCTAAGAGTGGTGGAGTACATGGGTTTCACAGCAATGGTTAGCTTCGGCGAGTCCTCGGCCTTAGCAAGGTGTGGAAGGGAGAGGACAGAGCATGACAAACCTGGAGGAGAGGATGGCAAGATCGAAGGAGTTCTAATGCAGGTGCGATTGCTTGCCAGAGATAGAACCCCCGGTGGCAAGAGTAGGCGAGGAAGGTTTGGGAGGTCTTTGGCGCCCTTTTATAGTCAGAGTTGGAGGAGTTTGAGGTGGAGACAGTGAGGCAAAAATCTATCCATGGCGACTACGGTGGAGGCTCCCAGTCGATTTGTAACATCCTAAAAGTTGGATTCTGAAAAATGTGTAAATACCAAAAATCTTTTGGAATGTATGTTCTTTGTAGTTTGACCTTGTTGGTTTTTCTTGATTATTGGTTAAGGTTCCAATAAGTAAAAATAATAAAAAAACTAAATTCAAAAAGGAAAAACACAAATAATAGAAGTTAAATAAAAATAAAAACTGAATATGAAAATATGATCCAACAATTAGGGTAGGAAAACTATTAGTAATGTGGTTGTAAGTTGAAAAAAAAGACATGAGCTAATGCAAAAATTTTGGAATAAGCAAAGTTGAATAATAGAGGATTAGCAAAAATATTAAAAGAAATAAAAATGGGCCTAGCCCCAAAAACTTCTTGGCCTTTCGGCCTGGCCAAACTAGCCAGACATCTCTGTTTCTTCTACCGTGCGTTGCCACGGTAAGATTTTTTCTTCACCATCTCCACCACGATAGCTATTCCATCGAGAATAATTAAGACCGATGGTTGTTGGCCATGCCGCCGCTGCTCCTCTGCGCTGCCGAAGCTTTGTTTTCGCATTGTCACAGCGACACCGTCGCATCTAATTTTGTCTCGTTGACTGCCGCATGGTGGAAGAACAGAGAGCGCCGCTCAGTCTGTCGCAATGTAATTGTTCGAGTCAGCCACAATGGGCGCCTTTGCCATCGCAGCATGACACCTCAATCGGCCCCGTCAAGAGTTCGCTCGAGACACGCCGCTCTCGTCGGCTACAGTGCTGCTGGCCCTGCCCTGTTGCATCGCCATTAACTTTCTTTGGTGCCGCCATTAACTTTCTTTGGTGCCGACCAAAATAATGCCCATGCTTCTTGGCACAAGAACCTCGCCATTTAGTGTGGCAATCACCACCACACCCTACAACGTATCGCCATCATGACACTAGGCCTGAATCATTAAGCTCTGTAGCCATGCTGGCGTTGCATACACCATCGTGACTGCCAACCACCCCCCTTTACATGGCCAACCCTTTTCCGCTGGCTATAAAGCCTCGCCTAAGTCTCTACCCTCATCGCACCACCACCCACTTTCTCCCATAGCGAAGAATTGCATTGACATCGCCAGAAGGAGCGTAAGCGACACTCTCTTCCCCAACTTTGGTGATTAGGCAATCCGCCGATTGGAGCTTCGCCAAGCCAATTCTGCTGAACAGAAGCACCCTTAGAGGAAGGCAACACCATCCCCACCCTCGGCTAAACACATCAACGCCTGCACCTCGCCGGCGCCGTGAACCTCCTTTGCCTGTCGCCGTCATATGCCATCAGACCTCTCCCGACATCCCGAGCTCATCCAAGCATTTAGGTGAAGTTGAGTCACCCTGCAGATGCTCTCCTGTCTATGAATTGTGCTAGGACACTGTAAAAATTTTTTCCCCTACCTCCCCTATTCCGCCAACGCCATTGGTCACCGCCAACCACCACCACCATCAAACCGGTCAGCGGGACCTGTCCGAACTTAACCGGACCCACCTACAATTGGGGTAGTCCATGCAATAGTTTGGGTAGCAACAATAGTGCTGCCCAGTGGTCCACTCATTGGTTGATTTGGTGCACTTGTAGGTATCCCAACACCAGCAAAGGGGTGGTGCCATCCCTATCGGGGGCCCTTCCGGAGGGCATTTAGTGGGCATAGGAGGAAGGGCATGGCTCAACCCAAAATCATTGGATGTATTGCAAATATTACATTTATCAACATACATTCACTAAATATGTGCTAAACTAATAAGTGGCGACGCGTTACCTACATTTAGATGAGAACAAGAATGGATAAGACGATTACCATTACGCAAAGACCTTCCCTTCTTTTCAACGAGCTTCCTTCGTCTTTCTCTCTTACCTCATGAGCTCATGTCCTCTCCTTCTCTCTGTCGTCCGAGCTCCTCTGCTTCCCCCTCGTTCTCTCTTATCCTCTCGTATTGAGACTCAAATACGCAAATCCAAAATCTTTGTGTATACCGCACTATTCTAGGATCACGCTAATGCATATAGTATAAACATAGATGAAATATCGACTATATGCACAATTAACAAAGAAAAAGACTTAAATATTAATAATTATTAGACTATTACCTTATAACCAATCTTACAATTATTAGCCTGAAGGGTTTAAAAAACTAGTAGCGTAAAAATAGAAAAGTGTAGTACCCATTCGACATACCCACAGGCAATCAACCATTAGTGAACTAACCATTCACTTTTCACAGCTCTTCCAACCAAGTTTATAATAAATATCTACCTTTTGTATGAAATCATCGAGCATTGTCCATAACCAAGGACATGGCTATTTGAATAGTTTTACACTCTACAGAGGTTGCACAACTGTATCCACATGATGTGATCATCCCCGCGCTAAAAGAATCACAACATGGCCTTTATAATACTCAATCACAATTCAATTTCACTCGTTAAGGTTTCACCATCGAGTAGATTAACCACCTAGTCAATAATTGCCCCCTCTTACATCTCATAGAAACCAGCAAGGTATAGTGGAGGAAGTAGAAGAGCTCGACCGAGGGGCGCTTCACTGCCAGGCTCCACATCACCCACTCATACACCGCGAGGCACACAATGGAGCCTGGGTTGACATGGGAGACCTTGAGATCGAAGGTATTCAACAACTTCTTCAGTAGTCTGACCAGGGATGCGGAGTCCAGCATCGAATTGAGTGGTAAAGACAACAAGTATATAAGATGTCCAAGCATCGAATTGTCTAAGATAGAATTAGCTGGGCATTTTATGATTGTATGAGATATTCATTAGCTAGTGCATGTGGTTGTTCAGTTGACTATTGCTATCCTTGTATTCTTTAATACTCCCTCTGTCCAAGTATATAAGATGTATTTTTTCTTAGTACATAGATCAAGGAGACAGTGAAAATGACTAGATTACCTATAATTGTTATCTCTAAATACTATATTCAATACATACATGTAGAGAATAGCAAGTAAAGATGCATATTTATTAGGGATATAAAGAGAATATCACACTAATTTTATATTTGAACATGAACTATACCTTATATTTATGGATAAAACTATTTAAAAATACGCCTTATAAATTTGGATGGAGGGAGTAACTTGAAGTGGTGCACAACAATGATGAGCGCATCTTGAGGGCACTCCTGCTCCCGAATGTCATCATTTTAGGCAACGCAGGGTTAAGGAGATGGTCAAATCATACAAGTAGGGTGCAATTGGAGCAGATATAGATGGATATCGCTCATCATATATTCCATTATGTATTTTTTTCTTGGAATTAGAGTCGAACATGGATAATGCTAGATACCTATTTGTCCATTCTGAATTCATTCTATAAGCCTTTAGACGGTTAGTCAAACTAAAATTATCCACTTCTTTTGCATCCTTACATAGGACATTGGATAATAGGGTGCAATCTTAGTGAACATGAAGAGACTATTGCTGAAATATCGAAGAAAGAGTACTCGGTATTCCCCGCCTATTTAGATGTGGCATTCTACCTATATGTTATGTTGTTCCTAAGTGATGTCAAAACAGACTTTCTCATATCATTTGACATATGGATATATACGGATGGATGTCACTTATTCCATATCATATTTCATATTTTTTTCTTGGAGTCAGAGTCGAACACTGATAGTACCAGATACCTATTTACCCCTTCCGTATTCATTCTTCGAGCCTTCGGTCGGTCGGTTGGACAAAAATTATTTGCTCTGTTTGCACCCCTACATACAAGTGCCGAGCAGAAGGGCGAGAAGCCTCAAGGGCAGCTGAATTTTGCAAGCAAATAAATGATTAATTATGCAACTCATACCAACAAAAGAAAGTGAAGTATGTACTGACACAATACCAAGGGGCGTTCGTCTTGGATTTTGGCTTTGGTTGATGAATAGTAATAACATGTCGAGAGAGAGAGAGACACCTGTATGTGATTTTGACCGATATAAATGAAGTCACTATAACATCTATTACAATCAACTAGTAGACCCGTCTTGAAAATACAATCCATTGAAAGCTAGATACTACACAAAAGTCATTTATTGTAGAAAAACGGTTTTTAATTAGAAGTCACTACGAATAGGGCCAAGGTCTACATAGATGATCAAGACAACATTTTTAGTTTTTTACAAAATTATTTAATACACACCAAACATAGAACCCCAAATCACAATAGTGTATATAGGGCAGAGCTAGGATTTAGAATGAGGGGGCGAAACAACTGATAAGTGTAATTATGTTTGATGAGGGGGGTAAAATAGCACTAATAACAATATTTTTTAAATATAGGCAGCTATAGTACAAATTTATCAAAGCATGAGGAGATCCCTCGCCCCTGAGTGTACATAAAATACGGTGCAGGTGGATGAGCTCGTCCCTTTATTGAAAATATAGAATTTTATTTGCTGGTTGCTTGTACTAGATAATTGTAATACTCTCCACGAATAACGAGCGTATGGTATCCTTTAGGTTGCGACTGTTTGTGAAGTTGTCATCTTGGTTATAGATGAACTCCATGGTTCTCGTCAGGTTGAATATCGCCTCCAGTAACTTCTTCGGATGAGTATTGTCGGGCTTCAACCACTCGCATTAAGATTGTCAAACTTTTTTGTTTAATTAACGTTTTAAGTTATGCCTTTGAAGAAAGCATAACATTTATATATTCCACTGCAAAACAATATATATTTCCTTGGTGACATGGAAAAACAATGAAAAACGTTTTTCCATGCCACTGTTGTGTTACTGCCCCAGCAGGGTTTCACTACCGCGCGCTGGGCTCCACAATTGCCACTTCAGCTTTCTTTTTTTGATGGAGTATAAGGCAGACACACAAGCATATACATCTTAGATATATGTTTGGATTTTATCAGAGGCACCAAAGATCTCACAGAATATAGACACATACTTTTTCACTAAATGCATGCATATATATGAACTTATAAAATTGATGAACACTAGCGTCTAGGACTTACAACTCTAGTGTGCTTGGTGAAAACCCCCACGCCTAGCCAGCACTCTTATACTATTTGGGTGAAAGAGAAGAGGATGCTTTTAAGCTGACTAGAATATCGGGCGCTCATCGCGCGCCTTGCCATGACTCAATGGGCAAGATCAGATTAATTCTCCTACCGAACTCAATGGGCAAGAACTATAAGAATCAAATCAATACAACTCACGTACCTTGCCCTAGAAGTCGGAGACCTTGTCGTACCGAAGCCAGGCCGGAGCCTGGAAGGAGGGCACGGGCACCCCTGCAACACCACGAGCTTCTCCTACGACAGCTTGGCCCTGTTCACGTACACCTCCTCCGGCTGTAGTTGGTTTGCGACGCATTCCTACTCGCTCCTCATGACGAGCTCCGCTTCTGCCGCGCTGAGCAGCAACCACAACACGCGGGAGCCTCGCCGCAGCACGTCCCGCCTCGACTCGGCCACCGGCCGCCCGATGCAGCCCAGGCACTTGCGCCGCTCCGGCATGGTCCCCATCACCCGGAGCACACACCCCGCACACCGCAGGCGAGACACGCCTCCTTGTCCCCGAGGCCCCAAAACCGCCTCCCTTCCCGCATCTGTAGCAGCCCCGGGACTTGGTTCCCCTCCGGTGGTGCGCCGATTCGAAGTGTGCCGGAGAGAGGAAGCCGCTCGATCGGGCAGCCGCAGAGTGGGGCAGGGCCTCATCGGCGCCTTCCTCCTCCTCGTCTTCGTCGTCGTTGTCGCCATAGGATTCGAGGAGGGAACCGCTGGTCTAAGCAAGCAGATTAAGTTCATTTTTGTTCATTGGAGGATCAACAACGTTTACTTTCTTACATGAAGACAGGAAAGTCAAAAGAAATGACACTGCAATGTTCAAGCAATATTTGTAAACCAAAATTTGCAAGCTTGAGCTGTTCAGAGATAATGCCATCACCGCAGGACGAAAGGAAGTACTAAGTAATGCTAACTGAGCTTGACTGTATGAATTTCAGGTAACATAGCACAAAAGACAAATGAAAACAACCTTATGTTAATATCAAGTATCATTCTTAAACTTGTCTTGTTCCATGACCCAAGTTCCAAATTTTCTATGCTGGCACTAAAATCTCAAAGAAAGAACAAAAAATTTATGTAGTGTTATATATTTCTTATCTGAGTTAGGTCTAATTGCCAGTGTTTGGTGATTGTTATATGAAACCATATCAGATGATCAGAACAACTATAGATAACAAGTCTACAAAGTGTACTTCCAACAACTCTATACCATTGCACATTGCTACTCCAAAAGTTTTGCTAAAAGATATTGAACAGGCAAATTGAATTGTGTAAGGAAGCATACCTCTCCACTTTCTCTTCCATCAGTCCCCTCCAAATCCAATATAACAGTACAAGGCTCAACACCAACACAGCGTGTTATCCAGATGCCTCTGGTAGTTTGTCTCCTAACAACAGAAATAGAACATCAACATTTTTTCTCCTAAACATAAATCAGACTTTAATAGTGCATACTACAATTGAGAGCCGCAATTTCATGATAAGAGAAGGGGAAAGTGGCCAAGCGGACATGCAAAATGGCAAGCAAAGAAAGAGATAGTTGCTCAATTATTTAATCACAAGTAAATAAAATAAACAACATGATGCACACATTTATAATCACGTGAGGGAAAGAAAATGGTATATACCTTCCTCTGAATGCATCCATCTCCCTAAAATTAGTACCGAAGAGTTGGTTCAAGAAGGTACTCTTTCCTGCTCCAAAGAAAAAGTATGATGAAAATAAATCCCAACTAAATTCTAAACTACATACTGTCTATTTGCAAAAATGGGCAGAAAGTCCGCATATCAGCCAAGAATACATGTTTTAGTATAAATGTCATTACATTAATCACAAAATACATCTGTGCATTTGGAAAAATCAGATGCTATGGGACCACATTGCCCTTTATTTGCTTGAGATCTATCATTCATGTCAGCAAGTTCAGGGCTTCAAAAAAGATATGCACAAGCACGCTACTTTCAAAGACACTCACGTTAGCCAATTAAGGTTGCAAACTATCCACATTTATCAAAATAACCCTGGACAACGCTAATTGGAAAAAACCATGGTGGATCACAAATACGAAAGTTGCTAACAATGCCACCATAACTTCGTAGAAACACCAATGTCACACACTAGCAGTGCAGATTTCTATCGCTGTACTATCAAAGCAAACAACCGATCATCCAGCACATATGAGGCTCACCTACTATCAAAGCAAACAACCGATCATCCAGATGGTCATTTTGTTTCCCATTGGCAACAGGACAACAACCATTGGTCATTGTCTTGAGCGCGTGATCTGTGGATAAATCACAGAATACTGATTACCATGGTTCAAAAATAGTACTAAGGTCATCATTAGTGTAGCTCATTGCAGCTTCAAAATAGTAGCAAGGTCATCATTAATACAGCTGTAATTAAGGAATACAGTACCTAATATGTTTCTTCTTAATATGCATGTCACTATCAAGCTCAAAGAGCTGGCCTGATTTAGACAAAAGAACTGCATGTCTAAGCAAGGCAGTCTCTTTCCACCCTTTTATTAGGCAAAGAAACTGCTGTCACAAACTTTGTTTTGTATATATACACTTAAAAGCTAAGACACAAAGCCTTTCGAAATGAGCATTGAAGATTTAGATGCAAAATAGCAAGCTGAACAAACCCTTGAATAAAACTCAATACTCTTGCAAGCTAAGCCATCGATTGTGTTTAGGACAACACGACATACCAATATGCAGTAAAAAACATATCCTGACATCAACATATCTAACATGTACCTTTTCTGAAATATAGCAATATAACTGAAGAATATAAGGACATCAATGGTACTCAATCGATCAGTCTCAAGCAAGGTGACTGAGAAAGCAACAGTTCAAGTTTTTTCCAGTCCAGACCTACCAAACTGCTACTCCTCTATTTAAGCATAGTTTAAAGTTTAAACAAATACCAATGATTTGGGAGGACATCTATCCCCTTCTCTTTGCATCTAGAGCTGAACCGGGACTGCAAGAGCATCAGAAGCGACGCGCAACACAGACGGTTTTAATTTGGACACCGTCTATGTTGAAGGCGTCGGAGAAAACGAGTATCATAGACCGTTCTTACCAATAAACCGTCTGTGATATTTCTGTATCACAGACGGTTTTTATTACAAACCGTCTGTGATAATCTGGCATTATCACAGATAGTTTTTTATTTAAAACCGTCTGTGATAATATGCTTATCACAGACAGTTTGTATTACAAACCGTCTGTCATAATCTTAGAATTATCACAGACGGTTTGTAATACAAACCCGTCTGTGATGTTGTCTGTCCGATGTTAATACATAACTACAGAACGGTTTGTATTACAGGTTGTTTCTAATAACTTATAACCTACAAAAGTACTGAGACAAGATATCATAAATTAAAGGAAAATTTATTACAAAAGTCGCACATAAAGAGATTCCCAGATTCTAATCTTCAGTCCGATGTTAATATATAACTACGTACAGAACGGTTTGTATTACAGGTTGCTTCTAATAATAACTTATAACCTACAGAACTACTGAGACAAGAGATCATAAATTAAAGGGAAATTTATTACAAAAGTCGCACATAAAGAGATTCCCAGATTCTAATCTTCAGGGCTTCGTACGCTTCTTCTTGGACTCTGTCCGTTGGATCAGCCGCTGAGTTCTCGAACGTCGTTAAGATTATCCTTGCCCTCAGCACTTCCTCCTCCAGCCTGGGCAAATGATCAGTAGCATAGTCCATAATCTCGTAGAGGATTGCATTGTAAGCTTCCTCAGACTCTGCCATTTCTGCTTGATCGGCAATGCTATCCATTAGTCTATGCAATGCCACGAGAGCTTTTTCCGCTCTGTGCACATTGTTGAGAAGAACTAGGGTGAGGGCGAATTCCCTTTCTTGAGCGGCAGCGAGACGCCTCCGTCGACGGCGGATGATCAGGTCGAGCTGACGGATGCAAGAAAGTTGGGGAAGGAGAGCAGGGCGTGTGCGGAGAAGCTGCTCCAGATGTAAATTGCTGGCCGCTTGTGCAAGGTTCCGGCCGAAGAACTCTTGGTGAACAAATGAGAGGAAGGAGATGATCACTGAAGCCATATTTGCATGTACTGCGTTGAGAATTAGGCCGGCGCGCATATTTAACCTTTAGCAGAGACGGTTCATATACCAAATTAATGATTGAGACGGTTCGTATGCCGAGGTGCTTCGTATAACGATAGTACTACCGAGTCCCGATGGAGCTATCACAGACGGTTTTATTTTGGAGACCGTCTGTGGTGAGTATCACAGACGATTCTTATTAACGAACCGTCTGTGATAGTCAAACATCACAGACGGTTCTTACCAATGAACCGTCTGTGATGATGGCGAATATCACAGACAGTTTTAAACTAAAAACCGTCTGTGATGGTTGATATCACAGACGATTTTTAATCAAAAACCATCTATGATATCACAGACAGTTTTTAACCACAAACCGTTTGTGATAGTAAGTATCACAGACGGGTTTTGTTTAAAAACTGTCTGTGATAATGCTGCTATGTATTTATTGCATCGCTCAGACCGCATTTGTAGCCTTCATTTCGATCCAGATCTTAGCCCGGTGTTGCAGCTGGAGGCGGCAAGCCTTTCAGGCCATTTTTTTGGTGGAAGGAGGCTTATTTGGCAGGAGAGCTTTGAAGATTCATTGAGTTCTTGGCTGCCCTAGATATGGTTAGTAATGAAATTTGTTTTTGGTTGCAATATCAAAATAAGTTTGATCTAGCTAATTAATTTTCGGTGAACTGTTATATATATATATATATACTTTGAAGATCTAGCTAATTTAGATTTAGCTAGCCTCAATGCATGTGGTATATATATAGTAATAATTAATTAAATTAATTTTAATACTAAGTTGTTATATATGTACATTATATAGGACCGAAGCTGGATGTATACCGCAAACCGTGTGAGTGAAGAGTACATTAATGGCGTGTCTGCTTTTACAAGAGCTGCCGAGGAGGATATGTTGAATAAGGGGGTGGAATATATGTATTGTCCATGCACTGACTGTGAGAATTTGAAGATGTTTAAGAATCGAGAGCAGATTGAAGCGCACGTGATTCGGAGGGGTTTCAAAAAGGAGTATACGTGTTGGACCAGTCATGGCGAAGTCAATGATATGCCGCCGGATGACATCGCCGGTGAAGTCAATGATATGTTGCTGGATGATGATTGTGGTTCGGATTCGGATAGGCTGCACGATGACAATCTAGATCAGATGCTTCGTGATGTAGAAGAGAACTATGATGAGAGAGAGTATATTAAATTCCGAGGCTTGATGGAGGACTCAGAGAAACCTTTGTTCACGTGTTGCAGGTCAAAGTACATGAAGTTGTCAGCTGTGCTTGAACTGTTGAAATTGAAGGCAGGCAACGGTTGGTCCGACAAGAGTTTCACGGCGCTACTAGGTCTTTTAGCGGACATGCTTCCGGAGGGCAATGAGTTGCCGAAAACCACGTATAAAGCCAAGAAGGTTCTTTGTCCATTGGGAATGGAAGTAGAAAGAATACATGCATGTCCGAACGACTGTATCCTCTACCGTAAAGAGTATGCAAACATGCTTGTCTGTCCGGTGTGCAACGCATCCCGATACAAACGTAACAATCAATCAGATGATGATGGTGAGGGAACAGAGATGAAGAGAGGACCTCCTGGAAAGGTGGCATGGTATCTTCCTATAATTCCCCGTTTGAAGCGGTTTTTTGCGAATCCAAAGGAGGCAAAACTGCTGTGATGGCACTCGGAGGAGCGCAAGAAGGATGGAATGCTGAGACACCTTGCTGATTCCACTCAATGGAGAAACATCGATAGGTGCTTTGCAGATTTCAGTACAGAACCGAGGAATATAATGTTTGGATTGAGTACAGATGGAATGAATTCTTTCAGTAGCATGAGCAGCCGATATAGCACTCGGCCTGTGACTCTTTGCATGTATAACCTTCCTCCTTGGTTGTGTATGAAGCGAAAGTATATTTTGCTGTCGATACTTATCCAAGGGCCAAAGCAACCTAGAAATAATATTGATGTGTACCTAGCGTCGTTGGTGAAAGATCTAAAAGTACTGTGGGACGAAGAGGTACAGGTATGGGATGCATACAAACGAGAGAAAGTGTGTGGCCATAAATGATTATCCTGCTGTTGCTAACCTGTCGGGCCAGAGTACAAAAGGTGCCAAAGCTTGTACTCACTGCTTAGCTGGTACCGAAACTGTGTGGCTGAAACACTCACGCAAAACCGTGTACGTGCGTCACCGCCGATTCCTTCGGAGGGCTCACCCATACCGCAAAATGATGAAACAATTTGACGGAGAGAAGGAGGATGGTTCAGCTCTAAGGCATTTAAGCGGAAAAGAGGCTTATAATATGGTTAAGGATTTAGATGTTGTCCTCGGAAAGGGACGTAAATTGAGGGGTCGTGAGAAGAACATCTGGACGAAGAGATCAATATTTTGGGACTTACCTTATTGGGAGTACCTAGATGTTCGACATTGCATCGACGTCATGCACGTAGAAAAGAATATGTGTGACAACTTGATTGGTCTCTTACTGAACATTCGTGATAAAACAAAGGACGACGTCAACGCACGGCTTGACTTGGCTGATATGGACATCAGGCATGAGTTAGCACCGAGAACAACAGATAATGGACGAACGTATTTTCCCCCTGCGTGTTACACTCTGTCCAAAGCCGAGAAAACAGAACTGTGCCTGTGCTTGCATGGTGTCAAAGTTCCGTATGGTTACTCCGGCAATGTGAAGAAACTTGTTTCGATGCAAGATTTGAAGTTAAATGGAATGAAGTCTCATGATTGTCATGTGCTGATGACACAGATACTCCCTATTGCATTTCAAAATATTTTGCCGATTAAAGTCCGAGAGACTATCATGAGGCTATGTTATTTCTTTAACACAATTGCTCAGAAGGTCATCGATCCCGAAGGACTAGATGCTCTACAGGACGAGGTGGTGATGACTCTATATCATCTTGAGATGTATTTTCCTCCTTCATCTTTTGATATCATGGTCCATCTCATTGTTCACGTTGTGTGGGAGATAAAAATGTGCGGGCCCGTATTCCTACGTAGCATGTACCCGTTTGAGAGGTTCATGGGAATTCTCAAATCATATGTACGGAATCAATCTCAGCCGGAGGGCAGCATCGTCGAAGGTTACGCAAGCGAAGAGGTCATTGAGTTTTGCGTCGATTATATGACTCAGATTCAACCGATAGGTGTGCCTCAATCTCGTCATGAGAGGAGGCTCAAGGGTATCGGAACTATAGGAAGGAAAGCAATCACTCCAGATATGGATGCGTATGCGCAAGCCCATTTCACAGTCTTGCAACACATGACTGAAGTGGCCCCTTATGTCGACCAGCACAAGGATGTGCTTCGGGAACAGAATCCGAGCGGCGAGATGCTGACATGGTTGGCAAAAAGGCCAACATTTACAGTTGTGACATGGCAAGAATATGACATAAATGGGTACACATTCTACACACAGGCTCAGGATGTAAAGAGCACTAACCAGAACAGCGGTGTCCGCATAGATGCGTTCAGTACTGATGGGGTGAGAAACTCGTACTATGGGTTCATAGAAGAGATTTGGGAGCTCGACTACGTGGTTTTCAAGATCTCCTTATTTCGCTGTCGTTGGGTGCATCTCCCACAGGTGAAGGTTGACAAGTACGGTATTACTACCGTGGACCTCCAACGTGTCGGGTACAAAGAAGAACCATTCGTACTCGCCAACCAAGTTGTTCAAGTTTTCTATGTAACCGACCCGGCAAATAAGAAGCGCCATGTAGTTCTTCATAGAAAAAGGAGAATTATCGGAGTAGAGAATGTAGTGGACGAGGAAGAATACAATCAATTTGACGAGTTACCTCCTTTTGGAAATGGCATAAGGGTCAACGACGAACAATGTGACGAAACTAGTTACGTACGCATTGATCATCATGAAGGGTTAATTTTTAAACAAAATAAGCAAGTGGAATGAGAATGACGACATATATGTGGTCATTTGCATTAATGTATATAACAATGCATGTATGGGATGTATATGTGAATTGGCATTTATGTATATAACAATGATGCATGTGTGTGATATATTTTTGAATTTGCATTTATGTATAAGTGAAAATATGTGATATATAGGTGAATTTTGAGAGTGAGTCATACAAATGTATCTCTATGTTCATTGGGCTGTTGTAAAGAAATATACTGGGTTGTTGTAAAGAAATAACTACAGCTGGACAAAGGCTTATTGAATGCTGGTTGGTGCAGTTATATTAACTACAGCCGGGGAAAGGCTTATTACAGACGGTTCTAAGATTAAAATCGTCTATGATAATAAATATCACAGACGGTTCTGAGATTAGAACCGTCTGTAATAAACCTTTATATAAAACCCAAAGCTAGGGTTTTGTGCGTACACTGTCAGTTATTAGCAATACCAACCTAGACTTTGTCGCTCTCCCGATCCCCCGAGCCCGTCGCCGCCGCCGTCCCCTGAGCCCGTCGCCGGCCTCCTCCGGTCTCCGAGCCCGTCACCCTGATGCCGCCACGTGTCGGCTGGGATGCGCGACACGTGGGTGGGGCGGGGGATCGGGCGGCCGAGAGGGAAGCGGGGCGCGGGAGAGGAAGAGAGCGCCGGGATGGCGCCGCGTGGCGTCATCGGACGGCGGGGAGCGAGGCTAGGCGGGGAAGGCGGGCGCACGCGGGGGGATGGGCCGGATGGCCGACGCGTGGGAGGAGAGGGAAGATCAGGCGGCGGGGAAGTTTTCCCGATTTCTTAATTTTAGAAAATTCAAATAAAACTCTAGGGGCTCTAGAAAATAGCAAATAAATCCCAAAAATTCACCAAAAATACCAGAAAATTCCTTGAGACCTGAAGAACCCAAATAAAATATTTCCAACTTATGTTGATGTTTATTTTACTCAAATAAAATCATTTTAAAATTCTAAAATTCATTTGAAGCTTAATTTAATTCCAGAAAATTCTAGAAAATTTCTTGTGACACAAGGAACTTAATTAAAATATTTTTAGCTACTGTTGAAGTATAATTTAATATTATTAAATTCTTTTAAATTTCTAAAAATTCTTTTAAGCTTGCTTTAAATTCAAATAAATTCCAGAAATTTATTTTTAAATTCAAGGTTTTAAAAATCCCCAAAAATCTGAATGTTACAAATAGGCACTTGAACATATATTCTTGTTATTTCATAAATCTTATTGTTGTTAAATCTTACTATTATGCCTATGCATATGTATATGTATATATATGTTGCTAATAAACTTAGATATGTATATGTATACTTGAATATATGTATACATATATTGGAATTAAATTTAAGTATGTGCTTATACCACACTATTTACGTATATATGAGAAGGCCAACATGTCATTCACGCATTCTTCAACATCATCGCCGGAAGCGTCTGCTCTAAAATCAACACGCAAAGCAAGAGGACTATCGAAAAAGCCTGAGGGCCGATTTACCATCACAGAGGTCGATAGATCTGGGACCCCTCTCCTTCCTCACAGAGCAGCAAGGGCATTTCGAAGCACGATCAGAATAGTTGCACGAGAACGAATTGAGATCACATTCGATTCGTGGAAGAGCGTGAGTGAGACTTGGAAACGTGAGCTGCTGACAGAGATTTTTGCATCGTTCGAGATCCCAGAAGAACACCATAACTCTGTGCAACGACATGCGTTGGCAGCGGCGTGCAAAGTATGGAAGAACTTCAAGAGCGTGCTTGTCAAGGACAATGTGCAGAAGGATCTAACGCCCTTTGACAGGTATCCATTTCTGGAACCACAATGAGACGAGTTTAAGGTGATGAAGACGACCGAAGCTTTCAAAAGTGCAAGCGTGGCGCACAAGGTCCTCCAGGCAAAAAACACACATCCCCACAGACTCGGCACAGCTGGGTATGCGGGTAATATCCCGCGGTGGAGGCAGGAGGACGAACATGCAATCCTGCGGAACACCACCCTCCATTTGCCACGATCCTAGATGAGCGCGGTCAAAATTGGATTAGAGCGAGGTTATCTACCACGTTGTCGGGGGACATCTCCTTCCGGAACCCTACAGACCAGGAAGTGTCCCACCTCCTGGTAAGATATCGAACTACGTAGCTTGTAATTACTCCACTACTTCCCTGAAAACTAAATGACATGTCGGGCTCTTGTAGGATGCACTGAGCGTCGAATCTTCCCAGGGATCATTCCAGTCAATTAGGGAGAAAGATATACTCTCCGCAGCACTGGGAAACAAGAAGCACCCGGGTCGTACGAGAGGCCTTGGGTTTTATGTTCCTTGGAATCAAGGTTTCTCAGATAACCTCGAATGTATCAGAGTAGGAAGAGAAACAAAGCCGAGCATGACGCACAGCTACGAGAGGAGATCAAGGCATCTCTTAGAGAGAAGCTTACTGATTACGTCAGAGATGAGATGCGAAGACAAACAGAAAAACATCAGCAGGCCGCCGCCGCTCCTGTGCTAGCCAGCCCCCCAAACCGTCGGAGTAGCTGCGCGTCCAACCCTACGACGGAATGCGAGGGCAGATTTCCTGTGGACGACATCTTGCAAGCTACGAAGTGCAAGCTCCAAGTGAGATATGCATCCGTTGCCTTGTGCGTTGCTTGGGGCCTAGCATAACCATCCGGAGAAGGGGCCATTGTGCACTGTGCACCTTTAGCTCCAGGCTTCGAAAAAGTGTCTATGGATTGTGTGCATGCTAATTTCGATATCGTCCCACGACCGAAGCTCCCCAACGACGAGATCGTGACTCTAGGGCAAGTCATTGGAACCTTCATCCAGTGACCCAAAAGAGACATCTGCCTGGAGGCTTCTTCACCGGTGGCAGGTTCACAAGGGCAATACGAACCAGAGCAACTTGCTTTGGTGCCATCTCCACAAGGTCTATCTCCACCACCGCTACCTGCACTGGTGATGAGTCCACGGGAGCTATTCCCAGTGCAACAACTTCCACCGGTGCTACCTTTACCCTCCACCAACAGCCGAGGTAGCAAGGACAGCCAAGGAGCAAGGGCAAAGCAAAGAAGACCGATGATGATATCTCGTACTTGCTATTGGCACGCAAATTCGTGCTTAGAGAGCCGATGGTTGACCCGATGAGGTGCCTCCCATTACTATTAGTTAGTGCCAATAGATTACACATGTGGTATATGGAACAATCCAATAAGCCAGAGCCAGAACGGTGCTCAGGTATCACTGTCAAATTCAGGATGTGTCATTTCTAGCATGAATTTCAAGATGGTGTCTTCGTGGTGACCTTCAATGATTTATTTAATCTTTTCACGCTCAACGCTCTCGACGCCTCACTCGTTCGATGCTGGACGCTGTAAGTGTGTACAATCACAGTCTTTGTTCATGTCATACCGATAAATATCATATATAATTTGTTTCTTTCGTGTGTGTGTGTATATGTAGACACATGGTGATTACAGCTAGATCAACCAACTCATCGGTTGGTTTCTTGGACCCACACACGGTCGCCAAATCTACCATCAACGAGAATACTGAGTTCGTTGAGAGATACATTGCAGCAGCACTGCTAGCTTACCGCGATAAGGAATATGTACTTATACCCTACAATCAGGATTTTCGTTGGATTTTAATAGTAATTGTACCAAAGTGGAACAGGTTAATATATCTTGATTCCCTAAGTAAGAATAAAATCGACTACACAGTTGTTCGTAAAGTAATCGATAGGTAAATACATTTTCTCCATACATACCTATATTGTACTCTTTCTTTCCTTCCGAATGACTAAGATCAACTTTTTCGAATCACGTAGGGCAATCACGATATACGCTGAAAAGGCACAGCCCTCGACGCAAGGGGCCAAAGCCCTGACACATGATCTAAAATTTAAGGTATTCTCTAGTACATATTAATTAATCCTATGCAACAGTTGGTAGTAATGCCTCTTGAATTAACACATTCTATTTTTTGCAGTGCCACCAGCAGCAACCGAGCAACACGTGTGGATTCTACGTTTGCCACCATATGAAACTACTCGATTCCGCGAGGATCACCAATCCCACTTCTAAGGTTTGTCAATATTCCCATATTTACTTCATACTTATGAAGCTATATATATACGCACTAATATTCCTATTGACAGGTTGCGTCCAACCCGAAAACTGCATTGAAGCCCAACCTTGAAACAATTCTAGGAGAGAGCACCTACTTTTTGGTGGCTCAAGTTCTAAATCCAAAGGGAGAATTCTACAACAAACAATAATATTTTTATTGCTCTTATCACTCTAGAATCGAGGTCTCGCGAAAGAAATAGATTTATAATCAACAACTTGTCAGGCTGCATATGCAATACTTGGATGGCAATCATGCACCACCCAAGTAATGCTTATGCAGCCTGACAAGTTCGTTGATTATGGATCTGTTTTTTTCGTGAGACCTCGATTCCGGAGTAATAGAGCAATAAAAAATGCAATGTTACCATCTAAGTGCAAATGCAATGCAGATCTTTTGCAATTGTGTATTATTAATGGATATTTTACTTTATTTCAATTAATTGATTTGCGAAATGGATGTTTTATGTTTGTGAAATGAATTGAGATATGAATTGGATGTTATATGTTTCTGAAATGAATTGAGATGTGAATTGTCTGTATTTGTACATGTTGATCTGCTTGTTTCAGATGGCATGGCTAGCATTTCCTGAGGCTAGCCAATAAACGAAAATAGATCTAGGGGTAGGAAAGAATATCACACACGGTTTGTAACTACAAACCGTCTGTGATAGCTAGCATCATAGACGGTTTGTAAAAAAAACCGTCTGTGGTATAGGCATATCACAGACGGTTTTTAACAAAAAATCATCTGTGATATATCAAAATCACAGACGGTTAGTAACCACAAACAGTGGTTACAAACCGTCTGTGATATTGATATATCACAGACGGTTTTTTGTTAAAAACTGTCTGTGATATGCCTATACCACAGACAGTTTTTTTTACAAACCGTCTGTAATGCTAGCTATCACAAACGGTTTGTAGTTACGAACCGTCTGTGATATATACTCCACAGACGGTTTGAAAATCGTCTGTAATAACCTTCGATTATCACTGACCCATAAAGTCAGACGGTTCAGAAAACCGTCTGTGATGACGTTTTTGAACCGTCTGTGATAATGGTTTCTGTAGTAGTGCCAGCTGTCGAGGATCTAGAAGAAAAAATGCCAGATTGCAAAACCGTAGATCTGAGGAGAAGAGGATAAGGAGAAGGAACAGGTGTTACTGGTGAGGAAGAAGAGGACGACGGCAGGGCTACGACCGGATTGCTGGCCAGCGGGGTAGGAGCCAAAGATGACGGCCATGGGTAGTACCGGCGGGGGAGGAGAGGACGGCAGTGGGGCTGCAACCGGATCGATGGCTGGCGGGCAGGCGCCGAGTATGGCGAGCAGGCGGCGGGGTAGGAAGAGGGAAGGGGGAAGCAGCGGTTGGCGGGTGAGCGGGGGAGACGGCGGGGGAGCGGGGAGGAGGGGGCGGCTGGGGGGGGGAGGAGTGGGGAGGCGGTGGGGGAGGGGGAGGTGGCGGGGGAGCGGGGGAGGAGGGGGGACTGGGGGAGGGGGAAGGAGGGGGCGGCGGGGGAGGAGGAGGCGGCGGGGTAGGAAGGGGGAGGGGGGAAGCTGTGGCCAGCGGGTGAGCGGGGGAGACGGCGGGGAAGCGGGGGAGGAGGGGGGAGGCGGCGGGGGCGGCGGGGGAGGAGGGGGGAGGCGGCGTGGGAGGACAGGGGAGGGAGGCATGGGTGAGGCGCAGGCGCGCAGCGCAGAGGGGAAGGAGGGAGGCGGGGAGCGGGCGTGCCAGCGTCGCCACGTGAGGCCCTCGCACGGGCGTGAAGCTCTCTGATCGCAGCAACACGGAGTAGCATTTAATAACTCTAATAAGGGACCAGGGGTACAACCGTACAGAATGTTATTTTCAAAAAATCTGGGAACATAACCCTCCACAGAAAAGTAGATGAGAAACTATCGCTAACGACAATATAAATAAGGTTTTGCATTTTTACAGTGCCACAAACGAAATAAACTATTTTGCAATGGTATATGAAAAATGTTTTGCCGGCCGGTGTCATGTATAAAATTGGGTATGGCGTTATTACTACTAGTAGCTCGTTTAGAGGAGTGCGCTGCGAAAACCCTCGAGGTGGCCTTTTCTCAAGCGACTACGAAAATCGTGCTGGTGTATGTGGAATGATCTTCTGACTTAATCTTAGGTTTTGCATGCTCTGATGCCGGAGGTTGGATGTCTCTGTTAAATTTCTATATTTTTATGCTAGAGGACACTAACGTTTTTGGATTAATACGTGGGTACTGACCTTGGATGAACAGTGTGTTTATGCATGGAAGCTTCAATTTAGTGTGTGTGCGCTTCTCAATAGATGGATGTGTTAAGGACATTTCTAATGGTGACACTACATGGCAATGTCTATAGATTGTTATCTCATATAGATATCAGACTAGATATCATCCTCTCAATACACTATGTCTATCATCTAGCCCACCTAATCAATATTATAATTTAACATTTATTTCTAATTCCCTCTCTAATGCACGTTTAATGCAGTGATACACCCTCACAATGTGGTAGATATCTCTTCTCTCCCCAATAGATGTCTTAGATAATGTCTTCGTATTAGATTGTGTTCTCAAGCAATGTCTTGTATGAGACACTGCTTCCCTCTCTTCCTTTATTAATTTCCCATCCACCTTAGCACTAATCATATATGGCATGTTAATTAATTCTATAGACATTGCTTACATAGGGCTATTGAGAGTGCCCTTGATGGAAGCTTAACATTTATGGTGCTGAATTCATGATTCATATTAATGAGTGTGATTATAGATATGTGTGTGGATTAGTTGTAATTACCACAAACAAAGTTAAATTAGTGTATTTTCTTTGCATTTATTTTTTTACAATTTTATTTTTCCTGGCTATATGATTGAACCAACAGCAAAATGGCACAAGCCTTGATGGGACTAACCGTTAGAAATATTATCCATGATAGTATTTTTTGATGATAAACCATCAATAGTATTTTGGTCAAAACTTGACGTGGGAGAAATTTTCCTGTTGGTGACCGTAAGGGAATACCATCAGGAATTATTTTCGTCGGTTAACTGTCACTCAAATTATCTTTTCGCATCTCATTCTCCTCACGATATTTCCTGACGGTTCCCTGACAGAAAAATTACCTGACAGTAAAATGTTTTTTCTCCACAGTTTTACCCCGTCGCAAAACCTTCCTAGTCTGGTAGTGCCGTGTCATGTATAAAATTAGGTATCACTTTATTACTACTAGTAGCTCATTTGGAGGAATGTGCTATCACCTCGAGATGGCATTTTTCTCGAGTGACAGCGGCAACTAGCGACGGGTTAGAGGTAGGGCCCATTGGGTAAGGTTTTGGGTTCATCGGGACACCAGCTAAAGAGTTGGGGGGTGGGGGGGCAGCCCAGTGGATTAGGTTTTGAGGGTAAGGGGCAGGGAGTGAAGGAGGCGCAGCAAGGCGGTGAAAGCACCATCGAATACAAAAGGCAGTTGGTGGCGCTAGAAGCCGCTAGGAGTTGGGATTGGGATGGTGCAAGGAGTTGGTGGAGGACAGGACAGTAAGAGATGACATGGTGAGGAGGTCAAGTGGCGTGACTAACGTCACATACTATAAAATTTGTACATTTTAAAATAGCTTGGTTTTTTCTTTATTGTTTTCTTTTGTAACTCGCAATAAAAGAAGACTCAATTTGGTAAATGAGAATAAAAAATTTCTCCTCAGGAAAAGCAATACAAACCTTTCTATACACTTGGTAAAGTAAACAATTCCCACTCTTCTCGAGTTCCATAAGAATCAAATATATCGTCAAAGATGGTTGCAATGGCAATCACCATTGTCAATATTATTCGGCCTCGTGAATGACTTGGTTCGAAGTATACTCCTAACATCCACAAATAGCACTCCACAATTCTATCTCGAGCAAATGGGAGCCTCGATTGAACTTCTAGATCCTTCCGCCACCTGTACATTAATGGAAATATTGTTTTTAACAGGGGTGTTTTAAAACATAAAAATGAAATTCGTTAAAGGAATATAAATTTAAATTATGACAATATCTGTCTCTCGATTAATTAGTATCGACACTCCTTTTTCATTTGAAAGTTTAACATGGAACAGAAATGGAAATAACAGTATTCACTTCACCTCGTAGTGATTTTCAACTCTTGTTGATATTGGAGTTGCATAAGATTGAAGTTCAACTTTGCAAGTTGCAATACCATTTCGTGTACTGCAGTGTAACACCCTATTTTTCAGAGTTTTTAAAGTTTTTAAATTAAAATGAATTTTTGGGAATTTTCTAGAATCTAATAAAGCTTAAATTAAATTTTTAGAAATTAAATGGATTTAATATTATTAAAATAAATATTAATATAAGCTAAAAATATTTTATTTGGATTTCTTGTGTTTCAAGGATTTTTTAGAATGTTTGGTGAATTTTTCGAATTTATTTGCTATTTTTTAGAGCTCTTTTTGAGTTAATTGAAATTCTGAAAAAGGAAAAGCCCCAAAAAAATTTGTGAACATTGTTGGGCCGAGCCCAACACTATTCAGCGGCCCATCTCCGCCCCGCCGTCCGATCCACCCGCTGCCACGCGTCCCTTATTCGTGCACCGCACCCCGCAGCCGCCCCGCACCGCCCGATCCACGCCGCCCACGCGTCGCACATCCTGTCTGTCCGCGTGTCGCGCGGGGTGTTCATCTCCGTCCCCGTTTCTTCCACCGCGTCGTGACTGAGCCGGACATCCTCGGTTTGCGCGCTTATAAAATGCTGCCCCGCACCGCCGACGCCTCCCATTGCTGTACCTCATCGCCGTTCCCCGCCATTGGCCTCACCCATCGCCCCACTGACGCCTGACCCCCGCTGACCGGAGCTCCATCGTTGTACCCATCTTCGCCAGTGAGCCGCCACCATCGTTGCCCTCCATCCCTGCCGTCGGAGCCAGCTCCTTCGCCGCGCCTCTGCTGTGTCCGCCCGCGCCACGCCCGACCGCCGCCTGCACCCCGCCCTCAGTCCCTACGTCGGCAA
Organism: Melocanna baccifera; assembly: GCA_036346265.1. NCBI lineage: Eukaryota > Viridiplantae > Streptophyta > Magnoliopsida > Poales > Poaceae > Melocanna > Melocanna baccifera. The sequence continues at coordinate 16,764,552 of CM070680.1, forward strand.
TCCAGCGGTCACCGCCCCCGATCCCCACTGTTGATCCAAATCTGGATCAACGGCCCCGATACCACGTCAGATCATGTTGATGTCAGCACACACCACACCCCCGCCGATGGTTCACCTACTCCGTGGACGCGGTCCCTCGTGAGCCGAGTCACCGGCAGCCAGTCCCACGTGTCAGCCCACTGTGCCATAGACCCGTGGACCCGTCCCAACCGAGTCAGCATGCCACGTCAACCCTAGTGCCACATAGTAGTGCCATATTGGTGCCACGTCAGCACCACATCAGCACAACCCGAACGTCAGCATGCCACGTCAGCCGCCACATGTCAGTGCCACGTCAGCCCACCTGCCACGTCAGCGTCCCTCTTCTGTGTGCACTGTTTCATGGACCGAGTCCACCGTGAACCTATTTTTCGTGCACTGAGTCAACTGCACAGTAACTTTTCTGAATTGTCAGCATTTTCTTTAGATTTAATTTTCCGAGAGCCCGTTCTCCTCCATCCTAGCTCCGAGTGACCCCATTCTTTTTTCTAAATTCATCTAAAATCAAGCTCTATCTGTTGGTTCTAGTTTCAAGGTTTTTGGAGTTCATTTGAAATTTATTTGAATTTATTTTTTTTATTCAATTGTTTTCTCTCTCGTTAGATCCCGTCTTCGAAGGAGCCAGAGTGTCGCGAGAAGATCCTGAGTACCTCGCTGAGCATAACCAAGGCAAGTCGTGTCCTTTGATCATGTTGAACCTAGTTTTTAATCTTTTATTTAATTACTTTATTTTACTTATCGTGCATCGCTATTTTTTTACAAACCTTGTATTTGGTAGTTATTATCCCAATTGAAGTAATCCTTCCTTGATAATTTGAAATACCATGATGCCATTGTCACCATAGGTTGAGAAATTATTTATTGATACCATAGATGTCACATGGGTGGTACGATTAGTATGCTTAGCCTTGCTTATGTTACAATGGGTTCATCATCGTATGTGAATAATTAATTTGGCTTAATGAGATATGGAATCGTGGTTGGTGCCACAGTTATAAAATTTTGGCCACGACATTGATGTGTTATTGGCACGGATTATACAACACTGGTTCTCACTTGGGCGAGTGATCGTGCAGTAAAGGGGGAAGTGTGGATTTACTTCATGGGATGTGGAAGACTCACCCGAGTAATATTAATGACTTAACTTTGTGTGCCATTAATCTGAGCTTTATCATGCAAACCACATATCTAGTGTGGGATAGACCTGGCTGATTAATTTGGGATATTTCAATTTCAATCTCGCCATTGTGATGAACATGGTGGCTGATTTCCATGAGGCTCAAGGGGAGTGCGATGCGAAACCCTAGCAGACGAGATTGAGTTGAGGTTGAATATTGTAAAGGCCTTGTTGTGATTTCCTTCGATCGAGGCTAATCACATCGTGTAGGTATATTGTGCAACCTCTGCAGAGTGTAAAACTATTTGAATAGCTATGTTCTCGGTTATGGATAATGCTTGGTGATTTCACACAAGGGTTAGTGATTTCATAGAAACTTGTGGTTATGGTTGAAAAGTGAACAGGTAGTTACTATTGGTTTAGCTTGTGGATAGGAGGTTCACAAGTGGTTTAATCTTAATTCCGTTGACTATTTATTTATTACTATTTTTTCCATTAAAGTTGTTTTCAATCTATTTATCGTATTTATCTTAATATATCATTTTATGCAAATTAACCTTTCAGCCCTTCATTAGTAAGCCTTGCATATTATATTGCAAGGCTTTGTTACAAACGACTTGCTGAGTACCAATATACTCACGGCTTTATGCCTAATGTTGCTCAGTTGAGAAGGAGGAGTATTACCAGCAGGAGGTACCAGAGAGAGAATACTTCAGCGACTTCACGGATTAGGACTTCGCTCCTCAGTCAATTGCCTGTGGACATGTCGAATGGCTACTACGCTTATTTTGTTTCTTTCCACTGCTAGACTTTAAGCCCTTCGGGCTAGTGATATTGTAAGCCTGGCCATAAGGTCGTACTTTAGATATTTATTGATATTTGAGTTTCCTGTTATTTAGCATGTATATGGTTGTTATGTCATCTATGTTTAACTGTGTGTATAAGTATGATCCTGGATTAGTATAGTATACACAGAGAGTCCGAATTTGCATATTCAGATCTCGACATGTAGCCTCTTTCTCATATGTAGAGATATAATAATTTGCCTCATATATTCCAACCCTTCTAGGGAGGGGCATCTCAAGTGCACATTTTATTTCACGTGCTAATGATCCTTCTAGAAAGGGTAACATTGATTCTAAACACTTTTGGGTTTACAATATAGCTTCGTCAAGTATTGTCTCTCCATGGGTCCTAAAATGTGCAGCATTCTAAAGGCTCAGTAGTTCCCCTAGAGTGTTCACTGCAAAACTTCCATCTTCATCTTTGAACTTGGCAAACGCATCTGTAATGTGAAATCGATTTTGTCAGTTATCATTATGTGAAATTAGAAGAAAGAGTAAAACGAAAAAAATCTACACTCGTCTTGTAAAAGCTATAAAGAGATATCATTGCTACACTATTAGCACTGGAAGTGTTAAGGCTATGTTCAAGTTGGCTTAAAATCAATTTCTGTTTCTGATTTCTATTTTTTTTATTCAGAAATTTCATCTTTTCTGGTTTTTTTAGATTTTTGGGGCATTTTTACCTTTTCTTTTTTCCTATATTCCTTTACATTGTCCGTAATAGGTTAACATATTTTTTCTATTTTTATATTTTTTTAAATTTAATTATGTCAAATAAGCTAACTTAGTTACATTAAAAAATAAGTCAGCTATAGCAAAAAAAATTATAAATCAATGCTAAACTAAGTACTACCTTAACATGAATGGTTGGGTGTAAAATTCTAAAGATAATGAACATGAACACATCACCACGGTGACAGACTGTACCCAGGAAAAAAAATTCAAAGACTACATTAATTATATGGTAAAATGTCCTTAGTCCATGATCATTATGCACTGCCCACGATGCTACTACATATTATATTGAGCACGTTTCATTTGGGATTGACAGCTGTAGAGAACTAGTACTACCCCCTCGTTTGCTTTTTGTCCATCCTACTAGACATTGACATAGGGCCTGTTCTTCAATACACATATTAAACCATTAAAATTTTAATTATATGTTAATAAAATGAAAGTATTTTTTACTACAAATATATTAATATAATTTCCACACAACAAATTTGGATAATTATATATATATATATATATATATATATATATATATATATATATATATATATATATATATATATATATATATATATATATATATATATATATATATATATATATATTAGATGTTAAAATTTTATAAGGATGATTACACACATTCTAAAATGATATATGAAAAACATAGAAAGTATAATCTTTTCATCTATACTTGCCTTCAATCCACTCTAGACAAGGTTTTCTTTGTCTCAATTCAAGATTAGCATTTAGGTAGCTCTCAATATGGTGTTGATTTATGACTTTTTTTTACTGTAACTGAGTTGGCTTATTTGGTATAATTTAAATTTTAAAAAAAATTAAAAATAGAAAAAAAACACGTTAGCCCACTACGGACAATGCAAAGGAATACAGAAAAAAGAAAAGGTAAAAAAGCCCAAAAAATCTAAAAAAATCAGAAAAAGATGAAATTACTGAATAGTGAAAAAAAGCAGAAGTCAGAAGCTGAAGCTAACTTTAAACCGTTTTGAGTGGTGCCTTAAGTTTGGTACATTAGTCCAATAACGTCCTTAGTACGACATAAAGAGTACACAATTATTCCGAATTGGACCTATCTTACCTGGTGAAACCTTCATTGCTACAGACAGGTCTATCACAGACGGTTCGGAACCGTCTTCACAGATGGTTTTCGAACCGTCTGTTTTTATGTGTCAGTGATAATAGGTGGTTATCACAGACGGTTCGGGAGCCGTCTGTGATAACTTACATTACAGACGGTTTTTGACACAAACCGTCTGTGATAGTCGACTTTCACAAACGGTTAAACACAAAAACCGTTTATGATAGACACGATATCACAGATGGTTCTGTTTCAACAAATGCGTGATACACGCAATATCGCAGATGGTTCGAAAAGGAACCGTCGTGATATCGTGTCTATCACGATGGTTTTGTGTTTAACCGCTCGTGAAAGTCGACTATCACGACGGTTTCGACAACGAACCGCTGCGTGATAGCAATTGCAACAACAGTTTTATTTGCTGTTTTTTGGCTAGCCTCAGGATATGCTAGCCATACCCTCTGAAAGCAAGCAACAAGATATCACATACATTGCAGATTACACAGATCTGACAAATGAATCACATACAATATTGCAACTCAAAGTTACACAGATAAGTTAATTGCAACTTAGTGAATTACAAATGTAACAAACGGCCAACAGATCACATACAAATATAGAATGAAAATCGTCACACTGTTCTGACTAATGTTTGATTAAGCACACAACTGAGTGATTTGTACAATTGCATCCAATGTTTCAACATCTAATTATCACCATAGCCGGGGTAGAACTCTCCAGCCTTGTTTATACACTGTCCTATTAAGAACCCGGAGAGTGTTGCACGAATTTCGATGAGTTGGTTAAGATCATATGTACTTACGTCGAAGTCCACCCGTTGTCGCTAGGAGCAATAAGTCATTAATTAGCATATGTGTATATATATACATATATAATCAAAAAATAATAATTATTGCAAGAACATGACAAACCTTTGGATCATCGATCTTACTATCCATGATTTCCTTCATATGGCGGCAAACGTAGAATCCACATACGTTGCCCTGTAGTTGCTGGTGACATTGCAAAAATTGCATTACGTACATAGGTATTGTCAATTCTAGAGGCATTATAACAAAGTGTGATATAGGATTGTTGTGTTGTAGCGGATACCGGAAATCGCGTGTTGTGTTGCAGCGTGTCACTAGATTTGTCGTGTCTTCCTCCGTGGGCAACATAAGTGGCAAACAACCTACGTGATTCAAAAAAGTTAGCCTTGGCCGTTGCAAACGAAGGAAATATTACAATAAAGTTATGTATGGAGGAAATGAGTTTACTTGTTAAGTACTTCTTGCACACAACTGAAGTCGTGGTTGCTCCTAAGTAGGGAATCAAGGTATATTACCTTGCTCCACTTTGGTATAATCACAATCAAAATCCAGTGTTGCCTAGTCATGTACACACCATAGTGATTAATCCTAAGTTCATGCTGCATGTAAAGTACAAATAAAACATGTGTGGAAACTAGTGAAGTACTTACCCTTGGTTGAAAGGAAACATGACGTACTCCTTGTCGATGTGAGCACGCAATCCCCTCGTTATGTAATCTTGCATGAAGGATTCATTACCTTTGATAACTTGCTCGGAGACTAAGTGAGGGTCGAGGAAACCCACCGGTTATCGCGATCGCCGGACTTGTTGGATCATGCATCTATACATAAGGAAAGAGTAATGACATTTATCGGTATAACGTGAATGTAGAACTTCATTGTATAGTACACTTATAGTGTCCAGCAGCGTAGAAGCGAGGCGTCGAGTTCGTCGAGATGGAATAGTAAAAATAAGTCTTCGAATGTCACGACGATGTAGCCTGTGTCGTGGAGGAAATGCTGCTCCGTATATTTCACAGTGAATGCACTCACGGATTGGCTTCATGTTGGACTTCTCCATGTACCAAGCATGCAATGTATTGCAAATCATGCCAAGCCTGGGTAATTGTGACTCAGGGACCAACGACACTCCTAGAGTGAACTTCCATGGCACGGGAGGCTTATTTTTCTTCCCTTGAGTCTTATAGCCTCGCTTACGATACGTTCTCGGTGGCGTCTCGGCGGGAGCCGATGCAATATGCTTCCGAACCGGAGCTGGAGGTGGAGCCACCGGAGCCGATGTGACAGGTCCAGGGTGATATCCCTCTTGGGACACTGGAGGTGGAGATCGTGGCATGGACAAGTCGAGGGCAATGTCCCTCTTGGGCCACTGAACGAATGTGTGGACAGCTTCCCCTAATGTCTTAATCTCTTCGTTTGGGGGCTTCTCAAGAGGGACGGTCTTAAAAATATCGTTAATCATGTCCACCTGAACCTTTATGAAACCGGTCTCTACTTGTACACCATGCACCAGCGTACTTGACAGCAATGGATACATCATCCCCCGCCCAGCGTCAACGGGAATAGAGCCAATAAGCCTGACTCTGAGGATGCAAGGTATGGGCCCCTACATAACGACACAAGATGAGTTAAGGCGTCCACCAGAGAGATCTATGCAGCATTCTAAAGAGGTGCATTACCTGAATGTCATCGATAGGTAAGTGGGCGTCGCTATGTTCAGTATTTGGTGTGGACGCGCAGCTACTGCGACGTTGAGGGACCGCAGTAGTAGGGGTAGTAGGGGTGGGTTGCGATTGGTTGCGGACTTGTCTCAGTTCTTCCCTCAATGAATCTATCTCTCCTTGAAGTGAGGCAGTCTACTCTTGAAGTGAGGCAGATAGTTGTTCCTGAAGCTGAGCACGAAGCTCCTGTTTCATTTGGTCGTTACGGTACGCCTTGGATATCTTCCTATTCCTATATGTCTCGGAGTAATCTGGAAATCCGTGCTTCCAAGATATGTAAACCCCCAAGCCTCGTGTGCGACCTGGGTGCTCCTTGTTTCCCAAGGCCTGTGATAGTAAATCTCTCTCCTTGTATTCTTGAAAGGATCCACGAGAATATTCGGTAGTCAATGATTGCTGCAATAGGCAATTAATCATGTTATTTTTGAACCCATGAAGTTCAAGAGGTGTTAACAACTATATAGTTTAACTTATCTTACCAGGCGTTGGAACACTTCCTCATCTGCGAGGTTTTTGAAAGAGACACCCGAAGATGTGGTTGATGACCTCGCTCTTAACCAGTTTCGAGCACGCTCGTTTCACAAGGTGGACAATGAGATGGACCATGATATCAAAAAATGATGGAGGGAAATACATCTCTAGATGACATAGAGTTGTCACCACCTTGGTTTGCAGAGCATCTAGTCCATCGGGATCAATGACCTTCTGAGCAATTGCGTTAAAGAAATAACACAGCCTTAAGATTGTCACTCGAACCTTGTTCGGCAAAATACTTCTAATTGCAACAGGTAGCATTTGTGTCATTAGAACATGGCAGTCGTGGGACTTCATGCCAATTAATTTCAAATGTTCCATGGAAACAATTTTCTTCGTGCTGGTGGAGTGACCGGATGGAACTTTCACACCATGTAAGGATCGCGCGATTCGGTTCTCTCGGACTTAGACAGAGTGTAGCAAGCTGGGGGAAGGTATGTCCGGCCTTTATCAGTCTCTATCGGTGCTAACTCGGTCCTGATGTTCATAGCGACCAAGTCACGCCTTGCGTTAACATCATCCTTAGTTTTATAAGGAATGTTCAATAAGAGACCAATCAAACTGTCACATACATTCTTCTCTACGTGCATGACATCGATGCAATTGTGAACTTCTAAGTGCTCCCAATAAGGCAAGTCCCAAAATATTGACTTTTTTTTTCCACATGTTCTTCCTCAATTTACACCCCTTTCCAAGCACAACGTTTATATCCTTGACCATATCATACACCTCTTTTCCGTTAAAAGGTCTTGGTACTGAGTCATCTTCTTTTTTTCCATCAAATTATTTTTTCATCTTGCAGTATGGGTGATACTTTGGAAGGAACCTACGGTGACGCATGTACACAGTTTTACGCGAGTTGTTCAACCACACACTCTCGGTATTGTCTAAGCAGTGCGGACACACTTTGGCTCCTTTTGTACTCAACCCTGACAGGCTACCAAGGGCAGGAAAATCATTAATGGTGCAGAACAACATAGCGCGTAGAGTAAAGTTCTCTCGTTTGTTCGCATCCCATATATGTACCCCTTCGTTCCACAGTATTGCAAGATCTTCCACCAATGGTGCTAGGAACACATCAATATCGTTGCCAGGTTGCTTCGGCCCTTGGATAAGTAGTGACATCAAAATATACTTCCGTTTATACACAGCCAAGGAGGAAGGTTGTACATGCATAGAGTCACGGGCCAGGTGCTATGTCGCTGCTCATGTTACCAAAAGGATTCATTCCATCTGTACTCAACCCAAACCTTATATTTCTTGGTTCCACACTGAAATCTACAAACATCCTATCGATGTTCCTCCATTGGGCAGAATCAACAACATGTCTTATCATTCTATCTTTCTTACGCTGCTCCAAGTGCCAACGCATCAATCTTGCATCCTTGCGGTTTGCAAATAAACGCTTCAAACGGGGGATTACAGGAAGATACCACAACACCTTAGCAGGAGGTCCTTGTTTCACCTCGATGCCCTTTCCATCATCAGAGTCATTTTTACGCTTGTATCAGGATGCTTTGCACACCGGACAAACATTTAAGCTAGCATACTCTTTACGGTACAGGATACAATCATTCGGACATGCATGTATTCTTTCTACTTCCATTCCTAATGGACAAAGAATCTTCTTGGCTTGCTAGGTGGTTCTCGGCAACACATTTTCCTCTGAAAGTATGTCCGCTAGGAGACTTAACAATGCCGTGAAACTCTTGTCGGACCAACCATTGCTTGCCTTCAATTTCAGTAGTTCTAGAACTGATGACAACCTCGTGTATTGCGGCTTGCATCCTAAGAACAAAGGTTTCTTCGAGTCCTCCATCAAGCCCTCGAATTTACCAAACTCTCTCTCACTGTAGTTCCCTTCTGCATCACGTAACATCTGATCCAGATTGTCATCCTGCGATCCATCCGCGGCCTCATGATCAAAAGCACAGTCCACAACTGGCATATCATTGTCCCCATCGACTATGTCATAACTACCAGCTTCTTGTGTATACTTCTCTTCACCGTGACTGGTCCAACATTTATACCCTTTTCTGAAACCCCTTCGAATCAAGTGAGCTTCGATCTGCGCTGAGTTACTAAACATCTTGAGATTATCACAATCAATACATGGACAGTACATATATTTTATCCCCTTCTTTAACATATCCAGCTCGGCCGCTCTTCTAAAAACAGACACGCCAATAATGTACTCTTCACTCACACAATTCTCAATGTACATCCAGCTATGATCCATTTCCGCTAGCTACACAAGTAACAAATGGTTGCCAAAAATGATTATTACCGTAACTACATAGCATATAAATTATCATCTCTAAGCCTTACATTACAAAAACATGTATATAAGCATAATTAAAGGTAATTGAGTACTAACCTCTGATTAGATCACTAAGAAGATGGCGATATATTTTCACCCCCGAACTCCCAAAAGCTGGCCGCCTTGCTCCACCGATGCAGCACAATAAAAAAACAGATCTGTGTCGACACCGTCTAAGTATTAATAGTGCAATTTATCATAGACGGTTATTAACACGAACAGTCTGTGACAATTGATATCAAAGACGGTTTGTTATACTAACCGTCTATGATAATAGAGACATCACAGACGGTTAGTGTTAATAACCGTCTGTGATAATAACCGTCTGTGAAGTATCACAGACGGTTATTAACACTAATCGTCTGTGATGTCTCTATTATCACAGACAGTTCATATAACAAACCGTCTGTGAACTATCACAGATGGTTATTAACACGAACCATCTTTGATGTCTCTACTATCACAGACTGGTCGTGTTAATAACCGTCTGTGATAGTATCACAGCCGGGTGGCAGTATGAACCGTCTGTGATAGTTAAGCACAGACGGTTCGTATGAACCGTCTGTGATTTACCCGTTCAGTATAGCCTGTTTTGTAGTAGTGCTTGTATCCATGTTTACGAAGTAGACAAAACCACAAAGCTACCGTATGAAGATCGCAGTCACTAACATCGGCATTGTTAATTTGAGTTAACATAAGATTAATCTCCTCTTCAAAAAGATGATTTACAGAAAGACGCTCCAATACATCTCATCGATGAGATGTAGCCTCTTGAGCAGGCTACAAGTAATCGAAGTTGTTATCATTTTTGCCACTTCTTCTTTCAGTTTGTCTGCGTGTACCATCCATGTCTGCTAACAACAATACTTTAAGTGAGCATGTCAATATGCAGATTATGAGAGCTTACCTATTTCTTCATTAAATTGGATATTTTAATTTACGCTCCCTCCGGTTACAAAAGAATGTCACTTTGGACAAAGACATAGTTCCCAAAATATGACTTTGACCACTAGTTTCTATTATATTATAATTATAAAACACATTAAAATATAATGTTAAGAAAGTAATTTTTGAATGAAATTGCTAAAAAAAATATTGCATGTTTTTTTAGGGGAACAGTAGTCGAATTTCTAACCTTGTGATTTGCTTAGAGATTCGAGCTCTGGCTGTCAAGGCCGTCTTCTCCAAGAGTGGTGGTGGCAACGAGTTAGGGTTTGGGGTTCATCTATTAGGGTTTGAGGTTCACCAGAGCCCCCAAACTTAGAGGGAGACTAGGGTGGCGGTGGACTAGTGTTGGGTGATGGCAGCGGTGAGGCGATGGTGGCGTCGCCGATCGTGGGATTGTGGGAGGGCGGTAGGCAGTGGTGGTTGAAGGAGAAGACAAGAACAAGAGAATATTAGGAGGGGGTAGCAAATTTGGTGGTGGTAGCCGATGAGACTAGGAAGGAGGACAGTGGCGACGATGAACAACATGGTGGGTAGTGGAGGTGGTGGACGACTGTGACATCCCATTTTTGGGTATGTCTGTTTGCTGGTGTAATTTTCAAAATCTTGTGTTTAAATTCAAAATTTTCTTTTCAAAATTTGGTTGGAAATTCAAAATTTGTAAAAAATTTGATGTCACAGCCTCCTTTTTTCCCTGGCCTTTCTTCCTCTTGGCCTAGCCAGCCACCCCCTCACATCTTCTCACTTCCTCCCCCCTGTTTCCCTCCTATGTGCATCGGCTGCACCATGGTGCCACCACCCCTAGTTTTCTTCTCCCCTTAACGCTACTTGTAACATCCTATTTTTCTGCATTTTATAAAGCCTAGAATTTAAAAATGAATTTTCTGGATTTAATTCAAGCTTCAAATGAATTTTTAGAATTTAAAATGACTTAATCAGACTAAAATAAATATTAACAAAGTTGAAAATATTTTATTTGGATTCTTCAGGTCTAAAGGAATTTTCTGGTATTTTTGGTGAATTTTTGGGATTTATTTGCTATTTTCTAGGGCTTTTTGATCATTAGTTGAATTTCTGGAAAAAGAAAAGAAAATAAAAATCCCCGAGTAGCCCTCAGCCGCCCGATCCGCCCCTCCCCACGCGTCGGCCATCCCTCCCCGCCACGCGTCAGCATCGCGTTGGCCCGGCCGCCCACGCGCTGACCCCGCCTTGCCCCGCTCCCCGCCGTCTGATCCTTTCCTACTACCACGTGGCAGCACCAGCCGCTCGCCGTCCGATCTCGGGCCTGCGCCCGCGCGTTGCCCTAACCCTAGCCACCGCCGCTACCCTCGCGTCCTCACTGCCATGTGCCACGAGCCTCATCTCGCCCGTCCATGTGTCCCGCCCGAGTTCCGCCCGCACCCGCGCCCGCACCGTCTCCTCCCCGGTCTTGCCTCGGTTCGCGTGCCATTTAACCCGCAGCCGCCTCGATTTGTGGGCTTGCCCCTCGGTTCGCTCACCGCCGATGCTGCCGCCGCCTCCTCTTGCCTGCGCCGCCGCCGTCAACTGTGCACCGCCGCCTCACCCGGAGCCCCGCCGCCGTTGGAGTCCTCGCCACCGAGGACCTTCGTCGCCTCCGCCGCCGAGGACCTCGCTGCCATCCCGTGCGAGCTCGTCGCCCCGTTCTTCGCCGTCCGGTCGACCCCCTCCGCAGAACCGCCGCCGAACCCGGCGTCGTCCCTCCCGCCGGTAAGCTGCCGATGCCCCCTCTCTCCCTCGCCGGTGACCGCAATCCCCGCGCACACCCGCTCACCCCGCCGGACGTGCCCCACCTCGGTCCGCGTGCCCGACCCCGGTCCCCGCGCCACGCCGCGCCCGCATCCGCGATGCTTCGTGCGGTGTGCCGCCACGCGTCGGCCATCGGTCGACCCCTGCCTCCGCGTCGCTCAATCCCAACCGTCCCTCTAGATCTGATCCGACAACTCAGATGCGCCTGCGTGTGCTTGCCTCAGCCGTCCGATCTGTGCCGCCGCCGCCGCACCCGAGCCACCCACGTCAGCCCTAGCCACGTGGCTTGCCACATCAGCCCTAATGCCACATCAGCGCCACGTCAGCCGAAACAGTTCCCCGGTGCCACGTGGCAGCCACGTCAGCATGCCACGTCAGCATGTGCCACGTGTCGGCACCAGCAGATGCCACGTCAGCCCTAGCTTCGCCACGTCAGCACCGCCCCACCCCGCATACTGTTCCATGCACCGGGTTCACCGTGGACTGATTCTCCTGTGGACCGGGTTCACAGCATAGTGCATTTTCTGATTTTCTAGATTTTCCTTTAGGGTTTGTTTTCCGAGAGCCCGTTCTCCTCCGTCAGCTCCGATTGACTCCGTTCTTTTTTCTAAATTCATCTAAAATCGAGCTCTATCTTTTCGTTCTAGTTTCATGATTTTTGGAGTTCATTTGCTTATCATTTTATGTGTTTTTCTTGTTTCGGTCGTTTTCTCCCTCGTTAGATTCCGATTCCGGAGGAGCAGGAGCTACGCCCGAAGACCAAGAGTACCTCGCTGAGCATAACCAAGGCAAGTCATGACCTTTGATCATATTAGACCCAGTTTGCAATATATTATGTAATTATTTTGTTTTAAATTAAATTGCACCGCTATTTAAATACAAACCTTGTAATTGGTAGTTAGTGCCCGATTGAATTCATCCCTCTTTGATAATTTTGAATGTCTTGATACCATTGTCACCTTAGGCTGGGAAATATACTAGTGATGCTATGATAGTTGTCACATGGGTTGTATGATTAGCATGCTTAGCCTTGCTTATTTTACGATTGGGTTATCATCACATGTGAATTATTAATTTGACTTAATGATATATGAAACTGAGGTCGGTGCCACGTTTATTAAAATTTGGACCATGACATTGGTGTGTCACTGGTGTGGTTATACAAACTTGGTTTTGCACTCGGGCGAGTGATCGTGCAGTAAAGGGGGAAGTACAGGTTCATTTCAGGGGATGTGGTAGCCTCGCCCGGGTAGAATTAAGGACTTAACTTTGTGCGCCATTGATCTGAGCTTTATCGTGCAAACCACATGTCTAATATGGGATAGACTTGGCTGACTAAATTGGGAGGTTTTAACTTAATCTTGCCAATGAGATGAACATGGTTACTGATTTCCATGTGGCGCAAGGGGGGGTGTGATGTGAAACCCTAGCGAGCAGGATTAGGTTGGGATTGAACTTTGTAAAGGCCTTGTTGTGATTTCCTGACATCGAGGCTAATCACATCGTGTGGGTACAGTTGTGCAACCTCTGCAGAGTGTAAAACTATTCGAATAGGCACGTCCTCGGTCATGGACAATGCTCGGGAATTTCACACGAGGGTTAGTGTTGTCTTTTAATCTTGGTGGTTTATATTGGAAGTGAATAGGTAGTTCACTGTCAGTTCAGCTTCTGAATGGAATGTTCACAAGTGGTTTATGTTCAATCCTTTGATTACTTATTATTATCATTTTCATTCAAAGTTCACTTTCAATCTATTTATCATATTTACTGTGAAATGTCTTTTATGCAAATTAACCTTTCAGCCTTCCATTGGTAAGCCTTGCATACTATATTGCATTCATTTGTTACAAACGACTTGCTGAGTACCAATGTACTCACGACTTTACACCTATGTTGCTCAGTTGAGGATGAGGAGTATTATCAGCAGGAGGTTCCTGAAGGAGAGTACTTCGATGACTTCACGGATTAAGCTTCGTTCTCCACTCGATAGCCTGTGGGCTTGTCGATTGGTCGCTACGCTTTATTTTGGATTTTCGCTGCTAGTTTTAAAGCCCTTCCGGCTAGAAATATTGTAAGCTTGACCATAAGGTCGTACTTTTGAGATTTATCGATATTTGAATTTTTCCTTTATTTTATCGTGTGTATGGTTGTGATTACATCTATGTTTGACTGTGTGCACTAGTGTGATCCTGGACTAGTGCAGTTTACACAGAGAGTCCGAATTTGCATATTCGGGTCTCAACACTACTCTAGCCCTTCCCCCTCCCCACTCCTAGCTGCGCCGAGTTCCCTCCTCCTCTGCACCATTAGTGTGTTCACATAGTGTCTCCCACTCCCACCCAGGCCTTAATGCCCCAACAGCCAACCACTTCCTCCCCCTTATAAAAGGCCACATTGAGTCACCTCTTGCTCCTCTTCATCTCCCTCCATTCCCGTTTCTCCTCCTCGAGAACGATTGCAGCACTATCGGAACCTCCCTCGATCGCCAACAGTGCTAGCTCTCCCTGGTGGACTTCAAGCCATGTCGAACCTCCCCTTTTGTTCGCCTTGTCACTCCTATTCTTTCCCCAAGCGCCAAGCCTAATCGGCTTTCTTTTGCTTGTAGCGCACCAGAAATCGCATCTCCCCCAACTTCGGCCATCTTTCCTCGCCGTCAACTCCGACCATCACCGTCTGATTTCCCTCGCTCGAAGCATCCTAGCCTCACCATGAAGCTGTGCCCGATGCCAATTTGGACCACCATTGCCTCCTCCTCGCTGGCACCGTTCGACTGCCTCTGCCATATGAGCCCCTCGTCACCAGCTAAACCCCGACCTTCCTAAGCTCTTCTTCCCCCTTCACTGAGCTCATGATCTTACCTAGTAGCTCCCCTCCCCGTAAATTGGATTCTAATTGATTAGAACACTGATGTAGCCATCCCCTGATCCCGTCGCCACTGAGCTCGCCGTCGGTAGCTCGCCGCTCACCTTCGCCCCACGCCAACCTGCCCAGAGGTGCGCACGAGGCCCAACAACCCATTTTTGCCATGCTCTCGAGCCACCACGGTCTCCCTCACTGTCGGTGATCTTCACCACCGTTCGGTCGAGGAAGGTGATTCTTCCCGCATCATTAGCGTTAAGCCCATCATTAGTAATTAATGATCTTGTTTAGTGTTTGTTAATAAGTGGCTGACTAGTTAGCCCTTGTACCGGTTTAATTTAATCATTAGACTGACAAGTGGGCCCTACTTCCTTTGTAACCTGTAAAAACCTAATTTTTAATTATGGGCCACCGACATGTGGGGCCAAGCACTATTGCACAGTATCGAGCTCCATATGTCAGTCTCTCTGTGCTGTCTTATTGAAAAAGAAAATATAAACTTAATTTAACTATGGGCCCCATGTGTCATTCTCTAAAATTTTCTAAATAATATAATTCAGAAATTAATTTAAAAATTAGTAGGACCCACCTATCAGAGAGAGAATTCTCTCTATTTATTTTTGGATTTTTCCTGAAAATAAACTTTGAGGAGCTCGTTCTCCCTCATCTTAGCTCCAATTTTAGTGAAATTTATTGCTAAAATTTTCTAAAATCAAGATCTATCTTTTGGTGCTAGTTTTTTTAGTTTGATGTTCATTCCAATTTTATTTTGGTATTTGTTTACTGTCTTTACCTGTTTTTCACTTTTCAACATGTTTGTCTGAATAGAGTTCGAAGACACGAACGAGCCCTAGATTGATGCTATGCAAGAACAACAATCCCAACCAACTTGTGATTTGGGTAAGTCAACATTTTGATCATTTTAAACCTATATTTCATGTGATTTATGTTTGTTTAAATAAGAAAAATTGCATGCTTTAATTCATAAGCAAATGTATGTTACTCCTAAGGTAGTTACATACCTACTTGTTGATCTAGTAGTATACTTATGCCATCCGTGATACTTGAAGCCCATGAACCTTGTCACCCTAGATAATATTATTAACTTTGATAGCTATAAGTCATATTAAATACAATGCTAGTCTTGTTTAAGTCCAGGGCACTAGTTTGCCCTGATCATCAATATTTAAACATAAAAGCTTGTTTTGGGATAGTCACAGTATGTAAGTGACTGATAATTTGAGGAAAAGTAATTTATGATCCTAAAAACCCTAGTTTGTGGTAATTTATGCTCGCACAAGGAATTGTGGTTTGTGGTATGAACCGTCCAGACAAATTAAGAACTTAATCCTGTGATGGCCTCATATTGTAAAACAGTACAACAATAAGTCTACAAAGTATAACTGGGACAAGTAGGGTTACTAGATTTTGGAGTCATTTCATTGGTGGGGAGCGGAGTAGTGCACGTCTAGACAAAAGTCTGACATGAATGGGACACCTGTAACATCCCAAAAATTCACTTCTTTAAAATTTAATTTAAATTAATTATTTAAAAAATATATTTGGATCTTATTTGGATTATTTATATAATGCTGGAGAAAATATGAAAATCCCTATTCCAATCCGAATTCTCAAATTCGAATTCCAAATCCAAAAATTCAAATTCAAATATTCAAAACTTCGAATCTCTAGAAAAATATCCATTCTAATTTTTCTAGGTTCAAACTAATATTCTTGGCACTTCCCTCTTTTTTAAAAAAATGAAAAAAAAAACAAAAAGGGGGTTCCCAACTGGTCACCCATCCAAAAATTGTTCAACACCCAACATGCTTAACCCTTCAATACTCCAACTGACAACTACCAAGAACACCTTTCTTCTTCCTTGATTATTCTTTCCATTCCCATTCTTTTATTCATTAAGGCTGCGCACTGTTCTTCTTCTCCAAGTGACATAATTGCTTCTCTCTCTCTCTCTCTTCATTTCATTACCTGAGCAAATCAAGAGTAATGAGAGCTAATAAAAACTAAAACCTTCCAACTACAAATTAATGGTGTGCTGCTAGAAAAATCCTCTTTTACCCCAAGCATAAACTCACAACTTTCTTTTCCCATTTATACAACCATCTCCTTGTATTCTGCCGTTTCCAAATTTAGAGCCCAAAATCAACTCCATTGATTTCCTCCAGTTTCTCATCAGTTTCCTCTTCACCCAAGCTTTAAATTGGAACTTTGTGACCGTGTCACCCTCTATTTTTCCTTGCCAACTCTTTCTTCCTCCAGTGCAGTTTCTGTCTTTGGCTAAAATCGTGTTGTGCGTCGCCTGTGTCCGTCGCTCGGCACAACTACTCGTCTCCGGTGAGCGCTTTCCCAATTTCTTGTCCCGAGAGCTCCACCTCCATTTCCTCACAGCAAGCATGTTAAGCAATCTCAATTGGCGATCTCTATTTTGGTTCTGGTTGTATGCAAATGCATGGGCCATGCATGCTTCTGTTCTCCCACATGTATATACATGCATGTAGAATACTTCTATGGTGTACTTCGCCGGAGTTGCGTTACACCGCCAACGGTCACTGGTGCCTTTGCAGGAGGTGCTGCTTCACTGTTGTTGCGAGATTGTTGCCATGGCCGCTACCTCCATATTTTGCTCGTGTATTCCTGAACAGAGAAGAGCTCTTTGTTAGCCTTGGCTTGGTGAAAGTTCTACGTCATGAGATAGCATGGTGTGGTGGTGAGAGCCTTGGGCTGTATTCCTTCGGTCATGAGTTCAAGTCCTGAGAAATGCAAATTTGTTTTCACACTGTTAGTTTGATCATCTTTTTGCCTTTAATCAATGACAGTGGAGTCCCTTTGTCATGCATCTATTATTCTTATTAGTTTTTTTCTTGCGTCTCCTGCATGTTGGGCCAAGATGCCTAACACACTTTTGCATTTCGTCCGGTTCAACCGAGGAAAAACATTCCATCAGTAGAGTCCCAATTAGTAAATTTTGAATTTTTTTTCATTTTATGTGATAAATTCCAAATGCTCGTTCTCCCTCATACGAAATCCAAATCTAGTGATTAAAATTTTCAAATGCATCTAAAATCATAACCTTTCTTTTGAATATATTTTATATTTTTACAATTTTATTTGTATTTATTTATTTATTTTATTTTGTCGTTTCGCGTGTAGAATCCGACATTGGCGGAGAAATTTTGGATCCGTAGCAAGAAGTTCCAGACCACGTGCAAGAAGGCAAGCCTCCTTCAAACATTTTGTACCCATGTTTGAGAAAAGCTTTTTATTATTTTAAAATTGAGTTGCATGGCTATTTACATAAAATGATAATTCCTGTCTTAAGGATTTTAGTTAACATCATAATTGTTATGCTCTCATTTGAAGTTGAATGCCATGTACATTTGTAACCTTAGGATTTCCTTTGACTCATTAATGAGTTTAATAATGTTTCTTGACAATTTTTATAATGGTAGTAAATGCTTAGTCAAGCTAATCAACTCTCACACCCTATGGGAGGGGAAAATGTTATTAATTCCATAAAAAATTGTTTTTACCAAGTGTTTGGCAATAGGTGTTGCCATTGGTTTATAAAATAAAATAAAATTATGAAAAAATGGTTTTAGACTTGGGCGGATGGTAAGATTGGATTGGTGTGGATTTAGTACGAGAACTTGTATTGTGAATGTCCCGCCCTAGTCAATTAAAAACCGACGCTTGTGATTGTCCAAGCTGAGCACTACCATACAACCACAAGTCTATATGGGTACGACCTAGCTGAATAACTTGCGAAGGTTTAGTTTAGATATCACCAGTGATAAGTGAGTGCCAAGGTGTACTGGTTTACTCACAGTGAGACATAGGGATTTACTGTACTCATACGGCACAAGAGGGGCTTTTGGTGTGGTGGATTTAATCCTTTAGCGATGAAACCTCAGCGGGTGGTGTCTAGTTAGACTAGAGTGAGGTAAAGGCTTTGTAAATTATCTGAGTCTCATGCCTAAGGAAGCATGTTAACTATTAAGATGACTTATCTCTTGTGGTTCGTAACATCCCAAAATTTTATTCTCCTTTTTATGTGATTTATTGTTTTTTAATTGGACTTTCTTGATTTTATTTCAAGCCTGCATGTGAGAAATTAAATTATTTCATTTTATAAAAGTCAAAATAGGTGCATTTCATTTTTCCTAAGTCATTTCTATATTTATAAAAATCTTAGGAATTTCTAGAAATTAAAAACTCTCTTGTTAAAGTTAAATTGTGTATTTGCAAAATCTAAGTATCAAATTGATTTAAAAGTATTTTTATTAAATCTAACTTAGTTCCAGATGATTCTCTGAATTTTTCTGGAATTTTTAAAATTCATTTGGTATTTTTCTGAGTATTATAAATCCTCCTAGCATTTCTGAATAATTTGGAAAAGAAAATAAACCCAAAACTCCCTGGAGCTGACACTTGTCAAGCATCGGACCAATCACCGCTGCTGGATCTAACCCCAACCGTCCGATCTCACTTAAAACCCTTCCCCCGCCTTCCTCCCCTCCCTAGGCGACAAGTGTCGTGCATCGGACCAGCCACCCCCTCCTCGATCTGATCCCCACCGCTCCCTGTGACTTATCACTTCGCCCACCCTCCTCTCCTCTCTGGCTGACACGTGGCTTAATCTGGACCATTCGCTGTTGCCGGATTGAATCCTCACCGCACGCAGCCACTTACCCCTTCGTTCGAAACCCCAACGGCTCAGATTAAATCTCTTTTGCTGGATGGAATCTCAGCCGCATCTTTCACTTACCCCTTCACTTAACATCTAACGGCCCCGATTACCTCTCCTAGCCACTTGTCACCAATACAACTGCCGCCCTCGCCCTTTCTCTTTTCTTTCTCTCACTGACTGGTGGGTCCCGCCGGTCAGATCCGTCGTCCCCGCCCTTTCCTTCCTCCCCATGCCGACGCCGCCGTAATTAACGCCCGAAACCGAAGCTTTGAAACCTTCAATTTCCTTCCGTCTCTCCCGGCCGCACTAGCACCCAATTACTCCTCTGTGTACGCTGCACTCAATTGTTGGTTTCTTTCCCTTTTAACCCCCTTTACACAGGCGCATTTAGGCCTTGCGGCCGTTTCCAAAACCGACGAGCCGTTACCGCCTCTGGCGCCACCCTCTGCCTATAAAACCTCACCCCAAACACCTTCTCCGCACACCGCCTCTCCCTCACTCGCCAATTCGGGACTTTGAGCCTCAAGCCTCCTCGCACCCCAATTTCCCTCCGCCGACCACTTTTAACTCCGGCGAGCAATTCCGGTGGCCTTGGGCCTCCTAACTCCTCGCTGACGCTGCTCCAAGCACCAGTGAGGCGAGGCACATCTCGGCCACCACTTCCTCGAGCTTCCCCGCCGCCGAAAGACCCCCGCCGCCGTGAACCCCCCTCCGACCACCGCCTTTCTCCGCCGCCAACCCTCTTCGGTCACCCTCGGGATTCGCGCTAGGTACCGAAAGGTTCCCCTCACTCTCCTCTAGCTATTGCCCCTCTCCGGCCGGCGAACCACGTTAGCCGACGAGCTGCGGTGGTAGCCGTGTGGCGGCCAGGTGGGCGCTAGTCGGGTGGCACGCCGCAAGCGCCCCACCGCCACCTCGCACGCGCTCGGCCACGTCGGCTTAGTGTCGTGACGTGGTAGCCACGAGGCAGCCATGTGGAGCTACGTGGTGCCACGTGGAAGCCACGCCAGTGCCACCTCACCTTCCCGTGCACTCATGTGCCACCTCAGCATTGCTCCGGTCCATGGACCCATTCCACTGTAGACCGGCCCCACCTGTCAGCCTCTCACCCGAATATAATAATTCTAGTGCTGACATCATGCTGACGTCATAAACCTATTTTTCTGTTTTAAAATAATTCAGCCGAAATTAATTTATGATGCTGACATCACAATAATGTAATTCCTATAGAAAAATAATTCATGCTAACATATAAAAATAAATCTAGAAAATGAGTATTTTTCTTTTATTTGTATTAAAACTTTAGAAGGCCATAACTTTTTCATTTTAACTCCAAATTGACCCGTTCAAATTTCTAAATTTTTCTAAAATCATGATCTTTCCATTTCTGTGCTTCTTTTGAACTTTTAAATTTACTTGAATTTTGTTTTTGAATTTGAATTTGGATCTTCACGTTTAGATTTCGACGATTTTGGAGAGTTCGATTTCAACGATGCTTCGCAGCAAGACTTCAAGCAAGGCAAGTTATACCTTTGAACATGTTGCCCCCAGTATTTGAAATTTAAGTATGTTGTTTTACTGTATATGCATGCGTACTTTTATTTAAATGTAATTTAAATTCAATTTTAAACTTAGTTATACCCATGATCCTTTGAATATAGGCAAACTTGATCTTGCTTTCACATGCCTTGTCACCTTAGCTAAACATTAGTATTAATTAGCAAAACTGCTTAGCCTGGCTTAGAATAAATTTTGGTGGGATCAAGTATTTCACATGAAATGACGATTTCTTTTAATGAATTCTTGACTTCGGTGAGTCAAGAAAGTTTATGAAATGGTTTAAAATCAAAATAGAAAATTATGATTTGAATTTAGGCTATTGGTTAGGTGGTGAGGTGCCAGCATGCTTCGTGTTTGGTGACACGTAGTTGATTGTCGTGCATGTGGGTATGTGGATTGGGCTTAAGTCAACTTAAGGACCGTTTCTATGAATCATTTTACAAAGTCACTTCATACTACCACAAGTCTAGTATGAGACGGACCTGGCTAAGTAATTTATGAAATTCCAAATATAGTTTCGCTATAGGCTGAATGTGAGCGTGACGTAGGCCGCGAGAAGTCTCATATGGCACAACAGGGGGCTCTAACTCATGGATTCAAGTTGTAGTGAAACCTTAGTGGTAACGTGACCGTTTTGGCTATGGACCATTGTGACAGTCTTGTCATGAATTTCCCGCTGCACACCTAAGGCAGTGTGTTAATCGCGTGGCTCAAGCGGAAGGACACGTCTTGTGGGTAAAGATGTACACCTCTGCAGAGTTTTTAATCTATCCTGCATAGATGTGTCCGCGGTCATGGACATGCTGAGTAGAGTTTTTACAGATTAGACTTGGTTTTTTTATAAAAACTTGGTTTTTGGACAAACAACAGTGATTTCGATAATGGTCCGGGTGAGATGCCCGTGGTTAGGCTAGTGTAGGTTGGATCCTACGCTAGCGATATTACTTTGTTAACATATTGTTTCATATGATGTATCAAAATTTAGCTTATTCATACCTATATTATTGTATTTAAATTTCAGTATTGCTTTTCCACATAATTACCCTATTAAGCCTTCCTTTGAAATTCTCTATGCATGCATTCATTCTGTTATATTCCCTGGTGTAACTTGTGGAGTACTTTAAAGTGCTCACCTTGCTTAAATATGTTGCTAGAGTACGACTCCGACGACTACAGTGAGAATTTCGATGAGTAGGCCGCGTTTTACAGTCATTCGCTTTTGGGCAGGCAGGATGGGCTGTTCTTCTACTGATATTTCTGCTGCTTTATTTCAATTGGCCATGAGCCCTTTATTGTAAAACTTGGCCATAAGGCGCGTACCTTTGCTTAATAATATTTTTGTGGTTGTTATGTATGATATGTATCGCTGTTGACCCTATGTACACTAGCTTTTTCTGGAATAGTGCAATTTACACAGAGAGACTTGGAGTTGTTGTTCCGGGTCCTGACAAATTTGATTGTAGGGCGTAACCTAGTTAGAATGGCTGTTATTAGAAAAGCTTCAAAATTTATGTTATAAAATAAAATTTTAATAATGTGCTATTCTCATCTTTTCTCTTCTTTCTATCCTTACCTTCATCAGGGTATTCTGTCTTATCTATCTGTTTACTCACTTTTAAGAATGATAATTGGATGCACTTTCCTTTGTAATTTCTTTAGATGGCTCAGAGAACCGTGTCGTCATGAAGAAATGAGGAGTTGTTCTTTTGTTCATAGTACCTGAGTAAAGCCCTACGATTTTAGAATGCTTATGTATATTGCTTGTTGGTATGCTAGATGGACTGTACCAAACCTTTGTGTACTTGTAGTACAGTGATCTTTAAAAACTATTTTTGTTTTCGAGCTAAGCTTCCCCTGCTTGGAGTTTGCTTCTCTCTTGTACGTTTGTTTGGGATGTTGTTTAGTTGTTCCCCGACCTCTTATCTATGCTACTTCCTTCTTACCTTTTGTCAACCCTGGTTACCGCTTCAGCTGGCAAACACAAGGAACAATGTTGGTAACAACCGTGGCGCCAATGCCCAGCCAGGAAGCAATGCTCCAATGCTACCTCCCCCAGCTCAAGCCCCCAACTTGGAGCAGATGATGGCTATGCAACTGCAACTTCTTCAAGCTCTTGCTCAGAACCAAGTCAACCAGGTTCAGCCAACACCTATTCTAGCATCACAGTCTAAGCTAGGAGAGTTTATGAGGAGCAGACCATCATCCTTCGTTGGTTCTGTTGACCCATTAGAGGCGGATGATTGGCTCAAGTATGTGGAAAAGAAGCTGATTTTGGCTCAATGCAATGACCATGAGAAGGTGTTGTACGCCGCCCATCAACTAAAAGGAATCGCTGCTAATTGGTGGGAAAACTACTGTTTTGCTCTCTAGGATGTGCAGACCATCACATGGGCTGAATTTATGGAAGCTTTTCGTACTGCACACATTCCTATTGGAATATTGGAGATGAAGAAGAGGGAGTTTCACAAGCTGCAACAGGGAAATCTTAGTGTTTCAGAGTATCTGAATAGGTTTACTCAGTTATCAAGGTATGCACCAGAAGATGTTACAACAGATTCAGCCAAGATTTGGCGCTTCATGGAAGGACTGGACCCCAACCTCAAAGTGCAGTTCATGTCAAATGATTTTTTGACGTTCTAGCACATGGTCAACAAGGCTCTTGTTCAGGAAGATGCTCAATATCAACTACGGGAATCTTGTAACAGAAAGATGGCTTTTTAGATGCAGTATAATGCAAGTAGTTCAAAACCCCGAATGAATCCACCCTTATTCAACCAAGCTCCAATAGTAGCAGATGCACTAAGAACTCCAAGATCAGCACCCCGTTCAGTGATGCAAGAACCTCACCTCTATATCGAAGTCCGATCTTAGAAAAGCAACACATCAGCAGCATGAGATTGGGCATTATGCTAGCAAGTGCCCACAGAAGCCTCAAACTATTACTCCAATACCTTTTAATTTGGGGACCACACCAGAATGAGCTACAACTGCAGGGCAAGGACGAGGAGTATCTCAGACTCCAGGAAAAAAACTCCAAGGACCCCGCAATCGCAAGGGAGAGGATGAGTTAACCACATCACCACGAACGATGCTTCGGAGGTAGAGACCAAGCTTGGTAAGCTTCTTGTTTATTTGGTACCAACCCAATACCAGTTTGGTTCAGAATCAGAAGCAACATGCAAGCGTGAGGAAGATCTAAGCGTCGAGTTTCCCACTCCTTTCTTTTTCCCAGTCCGTGCGAATCTCAGGGGTGAGATTCTTTTTAAGGGGGGTAGATTTGTAACATCCCAAAAATTTGCTTCTTTAAAATTTAATTTAAATTAATTATTTTAAAAAATATATTTTGATCTTATGTGGATTATTTATGCAATACTGGAGAAAATATGAAAAATCCTGATTCTGATCCGAATTCTCAAATTTAAATTTTAAATCCAAAAATTTTAATTCAAATATTTAAAACTTCAAATCTCTAGAAAAATATCCGTTCTAATTTTTGTAGGTTCAAGCTAATATTCTTGGCACTTCTCTCTTTTTCAAAAAAAAAGAAAAAAACAAACAAAAGGGGGTTCCCAACTGGTCCCCCATCCAAAAATTGCTCCACACCCAACACGCTTAACCCTTCAATACTCCAACCCACAGCTACCAAGAACTTTTTTCTTCTTCCTTGATTATTCTTTCCATTCCCTTTCTTTTTTTCCTTAAGGCTGCGCACTGTTCTTCTTCTCCAAGTGACAGAACTGCCTCTCTCTCTCTCTCTCTTCATTTCATTACCTGAGCAAATCAAGAGTAATGAGAGCTAATAAAAACTAAAACCTTCCAACTACAAATTAATGGCGTGCTGGTAGAAACATCCTCTTTTACCCCAAGCATAAACTCACAGCTTTCTTTTCCCATTTATACAACCATCTTGTATTCTGCCGTTTCCAAATTTAGTGCCCAAAATCAACTCCATTGATTTCCTTCAGTTTATCGTCAGTTTCCTCTTCACCCAAGCTTTAAATTGGAATTTTGTGACCGTGTCACCCTCTATTTTTCCTTGCCAACTCTTTGTTCCTCCCGTGCAGTTTCTATCTTTGGCTGAAATCGTGCCGTGCGTTGCCTGTGTCCGCCGCTCGGCACAACTACTCGTCTCCGGTGAGCGCTTTCCCAATTTCTTGTCCCAAGAGCTCCACCTCCATTTCCTCACAGCAAGCATGTTAAGCAATCTCAATTGGATATCACTGTTTTGGTTCTGGTTGTATGCAAATGCATGGGCCATGCATGCTCCTGTTCTCCCATACGTATATACATGCATGTAGAATACTTATATGGCCTACTTCGCCAGAGTTGTGTGACACTGCCAACGGTCACTGGCGCCTTTGCAGGAGGTGCTGCTTCACCGGTGTTGCGCGATTGCTGGCATGGCCGCTACCACCATATTCTGCTTGTGTATTCCTCAACAGAGAAGAGCTCTTTCTTAGCCTTGGCTTCGTGAAAGTTCTACAGTATGAGATAGCATGGCGTGGTGGTGAGAGTCTTGGCCTGTATTCCTTCGGTCATGAGTTCAAGTCTTGAGAAATGCAAGTTTGTTTTCCCATTGTTCGTTTGATCATGTTTTTGCCTTTAGTCAATGACAGTGGAGTCCCTTTGTCATGTATCTATTATTCTTAGTAATTTTTTCTTGCATCTCCTGCATGTTGGGCCAAGATGCCTAACACAATTTTGCGTTTCGTCTGGTTCAATCAAAGCAAAACATCTGATCAGTAGAGTCCCAATTAGTATGATTTTTGTCATTTTATGTGGTAAACTTCCAAATGCTCGTTCTCCCTCATACGAACTCCGCATCCAATGATTCAAATTTCCAAATTCATCTAAAATCATAACCTTTCTTTTGATATATATTTTATATTTTTATGATTTTATTTATATTTATTTATTTATTTTGTTTTGTCATTTCGCGCATATAATCCGACCTTGCCGAAGAAATTTTGGAACCGCAGCAAGAAGTTCTAGACCACGTGCAAGAAGGCAAGTCTCCTTTGAACATTTTGCACTCATGTTTGAGAAATTTTTTTATTATTTTAAAATTTAGTTGGATTTCTATTTACATAAAATGATAATTCCTATCTTAAGGATTTTAGTTAACACCATAATTGTTATGCCCTCATTTGATGTTGAATGCCATGTACCTTTGTAACCTTAGGATTTCCTTTGACTCATTAATGAGTTTAATAATGTTTCTTGATAATTTTATAACGGTAGTAAATGCTTAGTCAAGCTAATCAACTCTTAAACCCTATGGGAGGATAAAATGTTATTAATTCCATAAACAATTGTTTTAACCAAGTGTTTGGCAATAAGTGTTGCCATTGGTTTATAAAATAAAATAAAATTATGAAAATTAGTTTTAGACTTGGGCAGATGGTAAGATTGGCTTGGTGCAGATTTAGCACGAGAACTTGTATTGTGAATGTTTCGCCCTAGTCAATTAAGGACCGACGTTTGTGATTGTTCAAGCTGAGCACTACCGTACAATCACAAGTTTATATGGGTACGATCTAGCTGTATAACTTGCGAAAATGTTTAGTTTAGATATCACCAGTGGTAAGTGAGTGCAAGGGTGTACTGGTTTACTCATAGTTAGGCATAGGGATTTACTGTACTCATACAGCGCAAGAGGGGGCTTTTGACTGTGGTGGATTTAACCCTCCAGCGGTAAAACCTCAGCGGGTGGTGTCTAGTTAGACTGGAATGAGGTAAAGGCTTTGTGATAAATTATCTATGTCTCATGCCTAAGGAAGCATGTTGACTATTAAGATGACTTATCTCTTGTTGGTAAAGCTGTACAAACTTTGTAGAGTATAAAACTATTCAAATAGCCGTGCCCACAGTCAAGGGCGGGGAAGGTGCGCATTCACATGGTAGACCTTTGGTTTTGAATTTAAAACAAAAGTTTTGAGAACTCGGGAGTGGTTGGAACTCTCGAGAGTGTAGCTTGGTGGATGGAGCTAGTGCGGATGGATGCAACCATAGTCTTGAACATTGGCGGATAGAGCCTTTGGACTAGTGTTGGTGGTTGGAACCTACACTAGGAAATTGTATTTAGTTTCAGTTATTGCAATTATTTTGTTAAACTGTTGCTTTTGAAATTACATAATGGTATTTGAAATAAAATGCTGCTTTATGCAAAAGAACCATAAGAACCTTCCTTTGTTAAGCCCTGCATCTACTGCATCTTTCCCAAGACTTGCGGAGTACTTTATGTACTCACATGCTACGCTTTAAAACAACTCTCAGAGGAGGTCGAAGCTCAAGAGGCGGACTACGACTACTTCGTGGATGGATTCGATGAAGGCTATCCAGATTTTTAAGTTGCGTTTCTACAGTCAATTGCCTATGGCGTATTGATGGGTCTTACTAAAGTTTCTTTTGTGAAGGCTATCCAAATTTCTAGGCTGCGTTTCCACAGTCAATTGCCTATGGCTTATTGATGGGTCTTACTAAAGTTCCTTTTGCTTCCGCTGTAATCTTTGTTTGGTGTGGGGTCTTGAAATCTCATATGTAATAAAGGACTTCGAGGTATGTACTCTCTATTATTAAAATAGAGCATTGTTGGTTATGTATCATTATTGTTTAACTGTGTGCACTAGCTTTGATTTTGGACTAGTGCGGTATTACACAGAAGATTCTAGAGTTGCTGTTCCGGCGTCTTACAACACCTCTCGGAGTGATGTGTACCCGCTGCACTAGTGTTGTGGAACGTCGTAGTCAAGCTACGCTAGATGTTGAGGTATGACTTCTCGCACAACTTTATGAGACCTACCTTGGGTGGCATAAGCTCATAATGGGTGAATTGGTGATGGGGCTAGTTAGCTATGAAAAGCTACATGGCAATCCCCTGATCTACATGACTAAGTAATCGTGTAGAGCTATCAGATAGATTCTCTCTTGTGGGTAAAGATATACAGTCTCTGTAGAATATAAATTATTTGAATAGTCATGCTCACTGTCAAGGGTGGGTGTGGGAACTTTCTCGAGTTAGTCTTATTTCAAAACATTTCTGAGTGTGATGAAAACCTGTCAGAGAGAAGTACTCTAACTCTAGCTTTATCCTAGAGGAAAGTACTCCAGTGTTGATAATAAAGGTAGAAGTAACCCTAACAATCAAAGCCTAGCATAGGTGGATAGAACCATGTAACAGGTGGATGGAACCTACACCACTATAAATATTGCATAATTTCAATCTCTTAATAAAGCATGTTTTGTTAAAATACTAAGTAATAGGAATTTTAATTATGGTATTTGCAAAATGTCACATTAAGCCAATAAAAGAATCCAAGCCACCCTTGTTAAGCCTTGCATTTATAATTACATGCATTTTGTGTATTGGCTCAAGGAGCACTTTTATGTGTGCTCACTCTCACTCTCAAACCCCTTTAGAGTCCGTGAATCAGAATCATTATGTTTACTACAAGAACCTAGAAGATGAAGGAGGTGAAGACGGTGGTGTAATGTCCTGAACGTTGTTACAGCGTCCCTGGGAAGGTTTAGCATAATCGTGGAGTCGCCTGGTTTTCGGTAGATCGCGGGAGGTAAAATAAATTTTTTAGAATAGTCCAAAATAGAAAAATAAATTAAATAAATAAAAAAATCTATTTTTGGGCTGCCTAACGGGATGGGCTTGCCACTTGGGCCAACCAGCCCAAGTGGTGGCCGCACCCCCTTAACCCTAGCCCCCTCATATTTAACCCCTTGGGCGCCTCCCCCTCCCCCCTTTTCCCCCTAGCCGCCACCCCCCACCCCTCTCTGCGCCTCCATCTCTCCCCCCCAAGATGCTGCCCTATCCATTGGTGCAAAGGAGAAAGCAAGGAGAAGAGAAGGAAGAGAAGGAAGGGAGGAAGATGAAGAGGGGAAGAGAAGAGGGGGATCTCAAGGGATCACCTAGGTAACTTTTCTTCATCTTAAATCCTTCTATTTTTAGAGTAATTAGGGTTCTTAACATGAGATTAGAAGGGTATTAGCAAAATGATTAACTGATTAATGATTTTCTGCTATCTGCGTATAGTCTAATTTGTGCAACGCGTCTGTTTCATAGATTAGGGTATCTAAACGATTTTTCCTACAGGTATGGCCAAAAGTAATGTTGTAGAGGACGATGAGATATATTTTATATAATTTTTCCAAAATTTTTTGCCATGGGGTTTGGGTGCAGCAGAGTCGAGAACTTTACTGTTTGGCAGAGGTGCAGATTGAGACAGATTGCTGTCGGGTGAAGTTTCAGAGTAGTAGATGATTTTTATTATTTTGGTCACAATTATGAAAGTTGCAGGGAATTTTTTAAACCAACTACTGTATAGAAATTGTGAATTTTAGAGCTTTGTACAGAAGGTAATGTGCGCTAGAAGTTGACTGGCCTGATTGCCCTCTGTTTTGTGCGTTAAATTACACCACGCTAGCAACAAAATAAAATTTAGTGGTCTACTTGAAAATTGAATATATTTCAATGTAGTTTCTAGAAATATATCATTTGTTGTAAATGGCTTAATAATTTTAAATATGCAAAAATATTAAGCGATCTTTGCCATGATGAAATGGGTGAGGATCGACGAGCGGAGAGATTATTGTCAGGTTTGGGGTTTAGCGGCGTCTTTATTTTCTTAAGTTGCAATTACCTTGCTGTAGTCGTGTGCTGAGAGGTAATTTTGGATAGGTGGCTTCACTCTTGACCGCGCGTGATCGCTTCACTTTAACGGTAGAGGCAACTAAATCTAGCGGATGTGTTATTGACTAACTCGTTAATCATACTACCTTAACGTTAAATATTTCTATTAATCTAAGATGCTTGCCATTGCTACATGATTTCTTAATGTGATCTATGTGATAGCAATTTAAGAATTATTTGTTTATATCTTGATGGATTACTTGTGGTTAGTGGTGGTGTTCTTGATGAAACATGTGTGAATGATAAGGTAGAATACTTAATGAATATATTATTGATCCTTATCATTATATTATTGTGAATCATGAGAATCATATCATTCATATCTTGACATGTCAATCTGCATTGTGGATGTTGCCGCACATCGCCGCGACCGTACTGATATAGCATCGTACATTGCCGTAGTAAGATGCACACTCTTACCTTATTGGGTAAGGGTGCAGTAGATCATATGCATGCACATGCATTTACTTGTGCATAGAATGACTACATACATATGTTATTTGCTAAAATCTTTGAGGCTTGACTCGTGGGAGTCATCGGTGGATTGATAATTGTTGTAGAGGATTTAGTTGTGGTCGTTGTGGTAATGAAATATTGATGATTAAACATGCGTAGTTTAATTAGCTTGTTAATCAGTTTGCTTGCTGAGATTTTTATCTCACCCTTGTTTTTCCCCCTACAGGTGATCCTTGAACATGCATGAAAAAAGTAGAGCGGCACAACACAAATGCACTTCATTCTATGATTCATATTGTAATAAATTGAGAAGACTCTAACTAAACATTTATCTACCTCGTTGATGGTTAATTCAAGTTATTAATGCTAGATTGTGAACTGTTTTTCCTTAGTTAAATTGATAGTGGTTGTTGTTAATTAATCTTTATCTTTTGTCTTGTTATGCTTTCGCTTAGCTTATCATGTTTTAAAACTTGTTGCCCGTATATTTTATCTTATAATTTGGCTAGATGTGGAGTGGTTTAGTGGCATTCCAGGGTAATATATGTCCTAGGGTGTTACAGTTGGTATCAGAGCCTACGCTTTAGATTCTAAGAGAAATAAGAAAAATAACACACATGCACATGTAGGATGGGAGGGATTTGCATATCTTGCATATACCTTGTTGAATTCTTTGAATTATTGCTTGTGCCTTAATTGCCTGATGATGATGTCTTTGCTTGATTGTGGGTTGTGGTGGCTGTAGGAATGCCGCCTAAGGGTAGTGGCCATGGCCGTGCAGCTACGCCTGTAGCGCAGCCGGTGGTTGAGGAGGCTAAGTTTACTCAGCCAGCGGGTGGTAATAAGGAGGAGCTGTTGGCCACTGTGAGGGCCATGCAGCAAGAGCTGAGGGCGTTGAAGCAGGGGCAGTCGGGCCCTGGTGCTAGTGCTGCTCCGGTGCTTGAGGTTGCGACAGCTGGAGCGGTTAGCGGCATCTCGCTTCGTGAGTGGGTAGGGTTGAGGCTGGATAGCTTTCACGGGGCGGCCACTCCTATTCAGGCCGCTAACTGGTTGTCCTATGTGGAGGACAAGATGGAGGCATTCGAGGTGGTTGTCTCCGATCGTGTGTACTACTTGGCACAACTTCTGAAGGGAGAGGCTTAGATCTGGTGGAAGGGGGTGCAGTCTGCTCGCACGGCTGCACATGGACCACTGTCGTGGGTGGAGTTTGTCCGACAGTTCGAGAGGAGGTTCGACCCAGAGACCTTTCCGGACAAGATGAAAATCGACCTAAGTAAGTACACTCAAGACAAGCAGTCAGTGGCAAAGTATGAGGTGGACTTCAACCAGATAGTCCGCTTTGTCCCACGTGTGGCTCGAGACGATGCGGAGAAGGCCAGGCAGTTTCGTCATAGGCTTAAACCTTCGATCCGCCACCTGCTGGGTGCTTTTCCAATCACGGACTTTCGTACCCTGGTGGAGCAAGCTTTGGGGATCGAGATGCAGCAGACGTACACAGAGGACATCCGCAAGGCCTCTAGAGGAGATCAACCTCGAGGCTAGAACGAGAGGAAGGGCCTTTCTGGTGGCCTTGCACACAAGAAGGTAAAGAGCCGCCGTCACCAACCCTACCGTGGTGGTTCGGGGTAGTCCAGCTCCACCGGAGGGAGTAATATGCAGTGTTAAGTAATATGCAATTTTAGTAAAAATTTGATGCAATTTTTGTCCTATTTATCCTTGTATTTTTAGGAGCTCATCAAACCTAAATTTAATTTTTGTCTAGGTTAGAATAATTATTTATTTCAGTTTTTGTCCAGGGGTGTGTGGTGGATTTATATGGAAAGTTAGGGAAGTGATGAGAGTGGTTAGATCTTCATCTAAGGGCAAAGAAAAGTGATTGATTTTCACAAAGTTTCACTCAGTTTAAAATTTCAATCTCAAACTAAAATTTGTATTTATTATAAATAAATTTTACCCAGTTTTTTCTTTTAGTTTTCATACTATGATGGATGGTGGCGACCAGGAGTTGCGGCGGGGTCTTGGTGGTGTGTCGATTCTACGGCGGTGTTGCCAAACATGCATGGGATCAATGCAAGACGGTGGGTGGTAGAGCCTGATGGTGATGAGCCCACGACAACCAGGAGAGATTATATTGCGTTGGTTCATTGGAGCCGTGGGATCAACTGGTAGGAACCGGAGGGAGCATCTGCTAAATCTACATCTCAATTCGACGGACTCTTTTTTAGATAAATAGTGGAGTGTACACGTGGAATTGGACATCCATAATTCTGTAAATACAAATCTATATATCTACATACAACTGGTGATATTCAATATACCCTTTTTTTTGGTCTAGAAAATACCACAATAATATTTAAATTGGAAAGACAAAATTCTAAGAAATTCTCTCGGTACTAAAAGAAAAAGAAATGATTTGCAATATTTATTTCGGGAGGGAAAGATTATAACAATGTAGATTAATCAAGTATACATATTACAACTATTAAAATTGTGTAATAGATACAACTATGTTTTTAAAGGCAATAGAGTTATATCACAAGTATAATATGTTCACTACTACAAAAAATGCTATACTAGATGGCTACATCATAGACCGTTTATACGGAATCATCTGTGCTGTAATTATCACAGACGGTTCATGCGAATAACCATCTGTGATATTTTCATAGATGGTTATTCATACGAATCGTCTGTGATAATGCAAGGCATCACAAACGGTTTCTATTAATAACAGCCTGTGATAATTCACAAATAGTTATTTATACAAACTGTCTGTAATAATGGCAGACATCACGGATGGTTTGTATAAATAATTGTCTGTGCTAGTTCACATACCATTATTTATACAAACCATCTGTGATAGTTTCATATCACAGATGGTTTGTGGTTGGAACCGTCTGAGATATGTCACATTATTATATATCCAGCATGGTCTCGATAGATCTATTTTCATTGTGCTTCATTGAAGGGTGAGGCCAGCTTTGAGGAGTTTGGTAAAAACATACCGCTTGTAGATTGATTTGTTCTTATTGATTAGAGGTTAGTATTTGCTTCTAATAACTTATATGCCTTCTAATAGAGAGACATGATAGGTAGGTATTTAGATCTAGTTACATACCTACGTTTAGAGAGAGATGGTAGTTTGCTGCAATTTAAGAATAGGCCAGTACTCCTAGTTTACTTCAATATATATATATATATATATATTCATGAATATATGGCTAGCTACTTAATTTAGATATGGATAATTTATTATAAGGCGAATGACAATTATGTTTGTAAATAGCTAGGCTGGTTAGCTATAGTAGTATTAACAATCCAATTTGACAATAGCTAATTTGTTACACGTGTAGTGTAGATGGACTGAAACTGAATGTACGTTGAGAACCATATGAGTGAGGAATACATTAATGATGTTTCTACTTTTAGAAGATCGGTCGAGCAGGATATGTTGAAGAATGGGATAGAATATATGTATTGTCTATGCATTGACTATGACAATATGAAGATGATTACCAACTCAGCGTAGATTGAAGCTCACTTGTTCGAATGGGTTTCAAAAAAGGGTATACATGTTGGACCCGTCACGGTAAAGAGAAGATTATATAGGAAGGTACTTATAACATCATCGAGGAAGACAACGATATGCCAATTATGGACTGTGTTTTTGATGAGGATAGGTCACAGGATGACAATCTGGATTAGATGCAATGCGATGCAGAAGGGAACTATACTGAGAGAGAGTTTGGTAAATTCGAGAGCCTGATGGAGGTCTCGGAGAAACCTTTGTTCTTGGGCTGCAAGCCGCAATACACAAGGTTGTCATTCGTTCTTGAACTGCAGAAATTAAAGACAAGCAATGGTTAGTCCGACAAGAGTTTCACTGCATTGTTAGGTCTCCTAGCAAACATTCTTCCAAAGGAAAATGTGTTGCCGAGAACCACCTACCAAGTCAAGAAGGTTCTTTGTCCATTGAGAATGGAAGTAGAAAGAATACATGTATGTCCAAATAATTGTATCATCTACTACAAAGAGTATCCAAGCTTACATGTTTCTCCGGTGTGTAAAGCATCCCGATACAAGCGTAAAAATAACTTTGATGATGGGGAGGGCATTGAGGTGAAACAAAGACCTCTAGCTAAAATGTTGTAGTATTTGCCAATAATTCTCTGTTTGAAGTGTTTATTTCTGTGACATTCCAAAAATTGGAGATTATAAGATATTGTGTAAATTATGGATATTATGAAGTTTGGTATTTTCTGGTATTTTTGAATTCTTGAAATTCATTGGTTTTTCGATTTTGATTGAGGTTTCATTAAATAAAAAGAGAATTTATATGCATGCAATGTTAAAGGAAACACAAAACAGAAAGAAGATATTTATAAAAGAAAATTTTGAATTTAAATATACGAATGTGAAAAGATGATCCAAACAAAGGTCCAAAAATTCGCAAAAGAAAAAATTGCCATATATGTGTAAATCCTCCAAATTTCCAAACATCTAAAAAGGTCATCTAAATTTAAAAAGAGACTTTACAAAATGTAGAAAATATAAAAAGGAAAAGTAAAAATACTAGAAAGATACATTGAAATTATAGGCACAAAATATATGCACAAATGTGTATATACATGTGCCCAAAATAAATCTTGTAAACCAAAACAAAAAGGCAAAATCAAATTAAATAAAAAAATAAGAAAGGAGGGAGATCAGCCGGCCCAATGGCTCGGCCTCATTTCCCCCTCCTCCTCCCTTCGCTCCCTCCCCTGCCTCACTCGCCCGCTCGCTCCATCACGCACCAGCGCCAACACTTGCACCTCCCCGTCCTCCCCCTAGATTCGCGCTGCAGCGGCCCCCACCGACACCTCCCTCTTTGAACTGGTAGTCCGCGACACGCCTCCTCGCGCCATGCTGTCCCTGCCTACCGTAGCACGCCCCACCCTTTCTCCCCATCTCTCTCGTGTGCCGAAGGACCGCCGCGCCACTCCTCTCCATCGGCCATAGTGCACCTCCCACGCCGATGATGCCCACATATCCATCAGCACTCGCACGACTACCAGCTCCTGTCCATTTGCCAATGAAAAGTCCAGCTCCAGTGCACTGTGGCCACACTCCTCCCTCCGTCACCCGCCATGGCCATCGGCCTCACCTCCACGCCGACAGCCCTCCTCACCGACTATAAAAGCCAATTGAAGCCAGCACTCAACTCCCCACACTCCCCTCTCCCTCCCACCGAACACAATTGAGTTGTCGTGCCTCGTAGCTCGCCGGCGACATCTTCCCCTCCAACTCTGGCCGAGGAGCTCGCTGCCAATTAACTCCACCGCCGTCCAATTCCTTCAGCCAGGAACGTCTACAGCACCTGGTGAAGCCATCCCACCGTTCTCCCAAAGCTCTCGCTGCTCGAGCCACGACCTCGTAGTGAACCCTCCTTGGAGCACCACCGTTGCACACCAACAGAGCACCTTAGCTCTCCCCGAGCTCCGCTGACCTCAAATTCAGTGCCGTGACCACCTAAAGGTGCTCCCCAAGCAAGCAATTGAATCCTAACGCTCCCTACTGCTGTCGCCATTAGTGTCCTGTTCGACCACCGCTCGAGCTCACCGCCGATCATGGCCCCAGCCAAATTGGCCTGCGAGACCTTGCACAGAGATGGGCGCTAGGGCAAGGAATCAATTTTGCTTATGCTACCGGTCAGCCACTACCTCCTCCGCTGGCGGTGAGCTTCACCATTGCCATCGGGAGGAAGAAGCACTGTTCATCCATGCATTCTGATTATTCCTGCGCTTAATTAATGCTAATAACTATCATTAGTTTAATTAGTCACTAGACAGTTGGCCCGATTTAATTAAAACATTATCATGTCCCCACCTGTCAGTGTCAGACCCAAACACTAATCCCCATGGCCCCACCTGTCAGTGAAACCAAGGAAAAAGTTAATAACCCCTACGGGCCCCATGTGTCATTGCCTGGCAGTTAAGGAAATTAATATCATCAGTGGGCCACACGTGTCAGTCACACACATTCTCTCTCCTTTGATGAATTAACGATTTCTGATTTTTATTTTTGAATTAATTTGGCTAAGAACTTCAAAAATTCATAACTAATTCATTTTAACTCCAAATAAAGTGAAAAAATGATAAATTCATCTAAATTCACCCTCTTTCCAATGTAACCAAAATCTTGAATTTTTGAGCTTGTTTGAATTTTTGTGAGAGTTTAGTTAGTTGTATTTATTATTTTCAAATTCTTGTTTATCGCAAAATTAGTGTACGAGGCTTAAGAGGAAGAATCCGAGGTAGACGCAAGTCAAGACCAGCAGGATCAATGCAATTGTGATTCAGGCGAGTCAATACTTTGATCATTTTGAATACCCAGTTCAACAAATTATTTACATTTAAATTAATAAATTGCATGCTGTTATTTTATGTGCTATCTTATGTCTGTTTTAATACCCTAGCTAGCTGTCCGTTTACTTACGTGATACTATTATACATTTCCGGCACATTAATAGTGAGCCTTGGTTATTCCCCTAGGGAAAATCATAATGTTAATCTTTTGAAAATAAGTTATATATATGTGTAAGGCTTAGCATTTCCTAGATACTGGGGGTGCCTAAATACCCCAAACAACATATACAATTACAAAAGCAAATTTTGGGAGAATGGTAAATGAAAGTGGTTGTGTATTTTCATAATGATCATTATTTTACGCCTTCCAAACCCCCAATTGCTTATACGTCTGGGCAGATGGTTCGGGGGTATGGTGCATTGGAGTGCACGAGTGTATAGTTTGCGGTAGAACCGCCCAGATAACCCTGAGGACTGAATCGGGTTATGATCTCCCATTGTAAAATAGTACAACCACAAGTCTGCAAAGTGCAACTTGGCTTAGTAAACCTATCGAACCTCGGACTCATCTCACAGGTTTGGGGAGAGAAGTGTGGCAATGCTAGGGCCTGATATGGCTAAAGGGACACTGAGTGGAGGGTGAATTGTTTCTGTCTTACTAGTGCTATGGGGAGCAGAGCCTGGAGGCGCTAGTAATAGTGATTGACATCCCGCGCAATGTATGGGATCCACCGCAAGTAGGAGCAGCCCATAGGGTAAGATGAGAACAAGAGGCCATATAGTTTGAAAGGTTACTGTGACGGTCTACTCAACTACATGACTAAGGAATCATGTGGTGCAGTGAGCGGATTGTCTCTTACAGTGAAAGTATACACACTCTGCAGAGTTAAAACTATTCGAATAGCCGTGCTCACGGTCAGGGGCGGACATGGGAATCTAACCAGGATATAGTTTGTTTCAAAAATTACTTTTTAAAGGGAAAGGGCTTGGAAAGAAAGATGAAGAACAATGAACAGTCCTGGTTTTATGTTGCCCTAGGTGTTGTCCTAGCGATAATGTAAGCGGCTATAATGCTGAAAAGTTATTATATGGTGTAGGTGACATGTAAAGATGGATGTAATCTGTACCAATATTATCATCACAACTATTTTTTCTAAATATTATGATTTTAGTCCAAATGGCTATGTCTTAGGATGTTTTTATATGAGTATGTTATGTCTTTTAAAAGCAAATTTGCGGCAAATAAATAACCTGAGCCTATCCTTTGACAAGCCATGTATGTTAAATAATGCATTCTGTGTATTGGCTCGCAGAGCACGGTGGATAGTGTGCTCACCCTTGCATCACCATATACAGAAGCAGGAAGTCAAGGCCATTATGCCTACGAGGATGCACTAAGCCAAGGAGCCGACGACCGCAACTAGGGCGAATTTTAAAATATTTTATCCTAGGAAAGTTAGCCTGTTGGAAGGGTGTGCACCCATATTGCCTAAGGGTTAGGTAATATAGTTGCAAACCATTACCCGTCAGTCTCTTGCCTATGGTTTTATGGTTTCGCTGATGTTTTCGTTTCCGCTGCTATACTTTTGATCTGTAAGTATTTGGTCTTGGTGGCCCGTTATGTAAAACATTTGCCCGACGTGGCGTATTTTGAACTCTAATGTAAATTATATTATGACTTTATGATTATCATGCGATATATGAGTTGATTCAGCAATATACTATATGCACTATCTACTGATCCAGAGAATAGTGCGGTAGAATCACAGAGGATTCTAGATTTTAAATCCAGGTCCAACAATTTGCAAACCAAAAGGATACAAGATTGTTGCGTTGGCACTCGAGCAGCGTAAGAAAGATGGAATGATAAGACACGCTGCTGATTTTTTCCAGTGAAGGAACATTGATAGGATGTTTATAGACTTCAAATGTGAAGCAGAGGAATATAAGGTTTGGGTTGAGTATAGATGGAATAAATCCTTTTAGTAATATGAGTAGCCAACATAGCACTGCCCGTGGATCAGATGCGCATGTACAACATTCCTCCTTCACTGTGTATGAAGCGGAAGTACATTTTGATGTCACTACTTATCCAATGGCTGAAGCAACCTTGGAACGACATTGATGTGTACCTAGCAACACTGATGGAAGATTTTGTGATACTATGGAACGAAGGGGTACAGGCATGGGATGTGGACAAATGAAAGAACTTCACTCTACGCACCATATTGTTCTACACCATCAATGATTTTTCTTTCCTTGGTAACCTGCCGGAGTTGAGTACAAAAAGAGCCAAAACCTATCCACACTACTTAGATTATACCGAAAGTGTGTGGTTGAACAACTCGTGCAAAACTATGTACATGCGTCACCGTAGGTTCCTTCCAAGGTATCACCCATACCGCAAGATGAAAAAATAATTTGACAGAAAAAAGAGGATGACTCAACAGCAAGGCCTTTTAGTGGGAAAGAGGTCTATGATATGGTCAAGGATATCGATGTTGTTCTTAGAAAAGAATATAAGTTGAGGACTCGTCAGAAGAACATGTGGAAGAAGAGGTTAATGTTTTGGGACTTGCCTTGTTGGGAGAACTTAGAAGTTTATAATTGCATCAATGCCATGCACGTAGAGAAGAATATATGTGATAGCTTGATTGGTCTCTTATTGAATATTCATGACAAAACAAAGGATGGTGTCAACGCACATCGTGACTTGGTTGCTATTAACATCAGGACCGAGTTAACACCGATAGAAATTGATAAAGGCTAAACATACCTTCCCCTAGCTTGCTACACTCTATCTAAATCTGAGAGAACTAAACTATGCTAGTGCTTGCTAAGAGATGTCTGTGGTTTGCCACTGATTAGAAATTACAAAGAGATATATGTGGGTTCGGATATTAGGTCGATGATGATACTGTTTGTAACATCCTGTTTTTCTGA
Source organism: Melocanna baccifera (assembly GCA_036346265.1). NCBI lineage: Eukaryota > Viridiplantae > Streptophyta > Magnoliopsida > Poales > Poaceae > Melocanna > Melocanna baccifera. The sequence continues at coordinate 16,804,072 of CM070680.1, forward strand.
GATTTTTAAAGCCTGGATTTTAAAAATGAATTTTCTGGAATTTTCTGAATTTAATTGAAGCTTCAAATGAATTTTTAAAGTTTTAAATAATTTAATATGATTAAAATAAACATTAACATAAGTGGGAAATATTTTATTTGTGTTCCTCAGGTCTCAAGGAATTTTCTGGTATTTTTGGTGAATTTTTGGGATTTATTTGCTATTTTCTAGAGCTTTTAGAAGTTTATTTGAATTTACGGAAAAGAAAAGAAAAAATAAACCTCGGCCGCCCGATCTCCTCTCTCCGCCACGCGTCGCCCATCCGCGCCCGCGCGCGCTGTACCCTTTCTCGCGCACTCCGCCCGCCGCTCGATCCGCCGCGCCACGCGTCGCGCATCGCTGCACGATGCGTGGCGGCACCAGCGCCGCCACGCGCCGCGCTTCCCGCCGCGGCCTCACCGCCCGACGCGCGCCCGCGCGATCTCCGCCGTCCGTCCTCGCGCGCGCCGCAAACCCTAACCCTAACCCTCGCGCAGGCGTCCGAGCCGTCCGATCTCTCCGCGTTGAATCCCGACCGCCCAAACTAAACTCGTGTTTTGCTCGCGCCAGAATCGATCGGGTTGTCTCGGTTCGCGTGATAAATATCACGCTCGTCCCTCGGTTCGCGTGCCGTCGCCGCACGAACTCGTCACCGCCGCCGCCGCTCGCCGTCCTCGCGCGCCGCACCGCCGCCGAGCCGCTCGCTGCCGCGCTGCGCGCCGCCGTCGGCGCCTCCGCGCCGCGTCCCGTCGCCGCCGCCAAGACTCGCCGGTGAGCCATCGCCGCCTTCTCTCGCCGCCGCCGCCGCGCGCCCGGCCGCCGAACCCGCACGCTCGCCCCTCGGTCTCGAACCGGACCGCGCGCGCGCCGCGGCGCGCGCGCACGCCGCCACGCTGCCGCCATCTCCCCGCCCCACGCGCGCGCGCAAGGCCCGCGCCGCCGCGCTGTCGAGCGTGCCACGCGCCACCGATCGGCCGCCGCCCGCCTCCGACCACGCCATCCGCGCGCTGCCCTGAGATCCGATCGACGACCACGCGCCCACGCTGCCGCACCTCGCCGCCGGATTCGCGCTGCCGCCGCCGCCGAGCCGCCACGTCATCCCTAGCCGACGTGGCGAGCCACGCCAAGACACCCGCCACGTGGCAGCCACGTGTCACGCCACGCCACCGCCACGCCAAGAAATACCCGAGCCCGTGTGCCACGTGGCGCGCGTCGCCAAGATGTGCCACGTGGCGGCATATGCCGCCACGCCGCCGCGCCCCGCGCGTCCACCGCCGCCCCGTGCAGCATTACGTGGACCGAGTCCACGGTGGACTCGAATTTCGTGGACCGGGTCCACAAAGACAAGAATTTTTCCGATTTTCCTGAATTAATTTTAGAATTAATTTTCCGAGCCCGTTCTCCTCCGTCCTAGCTCCGATTGACCCCGTTCTTTTTTCTAAATTCATCTAAAATCGAGCTCTAGCTGTTGGTTCTGGTTTTGTGAATTTTGGAGTTCATTTGCTTATCATTTTATGTGTTTATTTGTTTTCGGTCGTTTTCTCTCGTTAGATTCGGATTAGGAGGAGCAGTTTCGCGCTGTAAGACCAGAGTACCCACGAGCATAACGAAGGCAAGTCGTGTCCCTTGATCATGTTGAACCAAATTTTGCAAACTATTATTTAATTATTTTACTTTAAATTATATTGCATTGCTATTTTTATTCAAACCTTCGCACAGGTAGTTATTGTCCCAATTGAAATTATACCTCCTTGATGCCATTGTCACTATAGGTTGGGAAATTTATTAGTGATGCTAGTTTATTTGTCACATGGGTTGGTACGATTAGATTGCTTAGCCGGTTTATATTTACGATTGATCTCATCACACATGTTAAATTATTAATTTGACTTAATGACATATGGAACTGTGGTTGGTGCCACGAGTATTAAAATTTGTGTCTCATCATTGGTGTGACGTTGGCTTGGTTATACAAATTGGTTTTGCACTCGGGCGAGTGATCGTGCAGTAAAGGGGGAAGTACAGTTGTACTTTGGGGGATGTGGTAGTCTCGCCCGGGTAATGTTAATGACTTAACTTTGTGCGCCATTGATCTGAGCTTAATCGTGCAAACCACATGTCTATTATGGGATGGACCTGGCTGATTAATTTGTAATATTTCAATTCAATTCTGCCATAGTGATGGACATGGTTGCTGATTTCCATGTGGCGCAAGGGGGGGTGTGATGCGAAACCCTAGCGGGCAGGATTGTATTGAGATAGAGCATTGTAAAGGCCTTGTTGTGATTTCCTTAGGCCTAGGCTAATCACATCGTGTGGGTACAGATTGTGCAACCTCCGCAGAGTGTAAAACTATTCGAATAGCGCGTCCTCTGGTCATGGGCGGTGCTCGGGATTTCACACGAGGTTAGTGTTTCATTTATAACTTGGTGGTTTATGTTTGGGAGTGGACGGGTAGTTCATTTGTTGGTTTAACTTGTGAATTGGTGTTCACAAGTGGTTCATGTTTATTCCTTTGATTATCTCTTCTTATCGCTTTCGATTAACTTTCGCTTTCAAGTTATTTAATATATTTCATCAATAAATGCCTTTATGCAAATTAACCTTTCAGCCCTCCTTTGGTAAGCCTTGCATATTATATTGCATTTATTGTTACAAACGACTTGTTGAGTACCAATGTACTCACGGCTTTACGCCTATGTTGCTCGATTGAGGAGAGGAGTACTATCGGCAGGAGGTTCCGAATGAGAGTTCTACGACGACTTCACGGATTAGACTTCGTTCTCCACTCGATAGCCCGTGGCTTGTCGATTGGTCGCCACGCTTTATTTTGGATTTCGCTATTTTGTTAAGCCCTTCCGCTAGAGATATTGTAAGCTTGGCCATAAGGTCGTACCTTTGATATTTTATCGATACTCGAGTTTTCCTTTATTATTATCGTGTGTATGACTGTGATGACATCTATGTTTGACTGTGTGCACTAGCGTGATCCTGGACTAGTGCAGTATACACAGAGAGACCGAATTTGCATATTCGGTCTCGACAGAGATGGTATCGAGCCATATCGATCAGAGGACTAAGCCCTAGTTAAATTGGTCGATAGCCCAAAAATTTATTTTCTAAATCAAACCAACTAAATTTGATATTTAGTAATATCTCTATCTTCTTACCTCATTCTTAAGGATTCTTATCTCTCGCCCCAACTCTTGCAAAATTTGTTTTCCTAAAGTTATAAACTGATCTTTCCTTTATAAATGCATTAGATGTCCCAAACTTCCTACAGCCCGATAGGAGGATGGAGGTCACTTCTACGCGTTCTGTTGCGGAGCCTCGGATTTAAGAGGCTGCCCGTCTACCTCACCAAGGATGAGAAGCAAAAGGTCAACGATCGGAGCATCTCGTGCTATACTTCACCACCCGAGTCGGCAAGCAGGTGCTACATCACAGTTTCAAGAACACCGGTGCCAGTGGGGAGATGTCAGCACAAGGAGTTGCGCACAAAGCCATTCGTCGCCTTTGCAAGCTATACAAGATCAACATGGCCAGACTCGTCCGGAAGTTCAAGGAGCAGTACAGAGCCACCCCGAAACTACGAGCGATGGCCCGAGGAGCCCGACCGCGATCGCCAAAGACACCTCTACCGTCGCCTACACCGCCGAGCCCGGAGGAGAGACGTCAGATCACCGGAGATCGTCGCGCCTACCTCGTCGGTTCCTCCAGCCCGATCGAGAGCGATCGCCGCCGATCCGCAACTCGTGGGTTGTCTGGCGATTTCGAGGACGATATCGGTGTACCCTATTTGTCGACCTTGAGTAGATAGTGCGAGTAGACACGTTGGTTTTTATTTGCGATTGAGTGTGATGTGAGCTGCAAATATTGCCTTAAAAGCATTATATTGCGATCATGTCAAATCTTTTAATGGAGTTTATTTTGTTCGTTTCTTAGTTAGCCTTTTGGCTAAGTGTTTGTTTAGGTTAGGTCTCCATTAAGCAAAACCCCTTAGACGCATTTACCTCTTATCTATGCTTTTCCTCTCGTCTTTTACCTTTGGTCATCCAACAGCTTGTTTTCTTCAGAGCAAGATGGTTGATACCAGAACTCCTCGGCCCGCAATCAAAGTAACCAGACCCAGAGAGAGCGATGTTGCAGCCAATGCCACCTACCTTGATCCCGCCTCGCCGATTTTGATGGCCCAAACTCGGATGATGCAGACCATGATGCGGGGTATGCAAACTATGATGCTGCAAAGCACGAGCCGCATCACCACCAAGCACTCGTCGCCAGACCAGCTATGCAGAGTTCATGAGGACGAGACCACCTGTTTTCTCCAGTTCATCAGAGCCTTTGGAGGCCGACGATTGGGTCCGTTCAGTTGAGAAGAAACTGAACTTGGCTCAGTGCACCGACAGGGAGAAGGTTTTATATGCAGCACATCAGCTTGAGGGACCAAAGCAGCAGAGTGGTGGGAGAACCATGTGCGCCCATGAGAACCGTAACAACATCACTTGGAAGGAATTCGCCAAGGCTTTCCATACCGCTCATGTCATGGATGGAGTGGTCGAGATGAAGAAGGATGAGTTTCGGGAGTTCCAGCAGAGGAACCTGTCAGTGAGTGAATATCTCAATAAATTCACTCAGTTGGCTCGCTACGCGCCAGAGGATGTAGCGACAGATGCAGCTCGCCAGAAGAGGTTCAAGAAAGGCTTGAACCCAGATTTGAAGGTGCAAGTCGTAGGCAACGACTATGCCGCCAGCAGTTGGTGGATAAGGCCATTCTCATCGAGGAGAGTCACCGCGAGCTCGATGAGTCTCGCAAGAGGAGGTTGATCCAGCAGGGATCACAGTCACACCAGTCCCAGAGGCCTCGTTTTGGTTCCTACCAGCCTGCACGAGTGCCACAGCAGCAGCAGGCGATCGTGATTCGGACCCCACTCGCACACCGCGCGGATTTGATCAGGCGGCGTCTGGTGGTTCCAATGGACAGCAGCAACAGAAGAGCAATAATTCAGCAGCATCCGTCACTTGCTTCAAGTGTCATGAGGTGGGACACTATGCTAGCAAGTGCCCTCAGAGGCAGGCCCCGACGCCAGTTCGCTTTGACTTGAGAGCCACACCCGGTCGTACCCCTACCCCGGGAGCAGGACGAGGAGCACCCCCGGCCTCAGGACAGGCCAGCAGGACGCCGGTGGTGAGAGGTCAGGTGAACCACGTCACCGCAGAGGATGCCCAGGCAGCACCAGACGTTGTGATCGGTACGTTTCTCGTACATTCAGTTCCTGCCACCATTTTATTTGATTCTGGAGCTTCGCATTCGTTTGTTTCTCGGAGTTTTGCTTTAAAGCAACAATTGAAAACTGTTGTTCTTGGATCTGTTCTTTTAATCCAATCCCCCGGATCCGAGTTGAGATCCAACCTAGGTTGTCCAGGAGTTAGGATAACCATTCAGGGAGTTGAGTTCGTGGGCGACTGATTTTGTTGGATATGCGATCCCTAGATGTAATCTTAGGAATGGATTGGCTTGAATAAAGCAGCGGTGTTAGCGTATGGAGCAGAGCAGTGACCTTAACCAATTCAGACGGAGTTAAGGTGCGATTCGCAGCCAGTGAGTGTCAGCCAGAGCCAGTCATGATTTGCTAGAGCAAGGTAATCCAGTTGGAGGGTGTACCAGTTGTCAGAGAGTATCCCGACATGTTTCCAGATGATCTTCCAGGTATGCCACCAGAGAGGGAGGTTGAGTTTCTGATTGAGCTTGTGCCAGGTACCGCTCCGATTTCAAGAGACCCTATCGGATGCCAGCCAATGACTTAGCAGAGTTGAAGAAGCAAATTCAGGAGCTTTTGGATAAGGGTTACATCAGACCAAGTTCATCCCCGTGGGGAGCGCCAGTGTTGTTCGTCAAGAAAAAGGATGGTAGTCAGCGCATGTGTGTGGACTACAGAGCACTTAATGAGGTCACCATCAAAAATAAGTACCCTCTGCCCAGGATCGATGACCTATTTGACCAGCTTAAGGGAGCAGGAGTGTTCTCCAAGATTGATTTGAGATCAGGATATCATCAGATGAGAATACGTAAGGAGGACATACCCAAGACAGCCTTCTCGACTCGTTATGGTCTATACGAGTTCACAGTGATGTCCTTTGGTTTGACCAATGCCCCAGCATATTTCATGTATTTGATGAATAAGGTATTTATGGAATACTTGGACAAGTTTGTCGTTGTGTTCATTGACGATATTTTGATATATTCCAAGAATGAGGAGGAACATCAGGAGCACTTGAGACTAGCATTGCAGAAATTGAGAGATAATCAGTTGTATGCAAAGTTCAGCAAATGTGAGTTTTGGATGAGGAAAGTCGCCTTTCTAGGGCATGTGTTGACAGCAGAAGGAGTCGCAGTTGACCCAGGGAAAGTAAGTGATGTTTTGGATTGGCAGTCACCCACTTCAGTTACCCAGGTCAGGAGTTTTCTGGGTATAGCAGGATACTACCGTCGCTTTATTGAGGATTTTCCAGGTGGCTGCACTTCACGCAGTTGCTCAAAAAGGAAAAGAAATTCACTTGGACGCCAGAGTGCGAAAAGAGTTTTCAGAAACTTAAGGAGAGTTTGACCACAGCCCCAGTGCTTGTGTTGCCTGATATTAATAAGGATTTTGAGATATTTTATATGCCTCGCGCAAAGGTTTGGGTTGTGTCTTGATGCAAGACAAGAGAGTGGTAGCCTATGCCTCACGCCAGTTGAGACCGCATGAGGAGAACTACCCTACCCATGATTTAGAGTTGGCAGCCGTAGTGCATGCTTTAAAGATTTGGCATCATTACGATGGGTAACAGATGTGAGGTTTACACGGATCATAAGAGTCCAAATACATCTTTACCCAGTCCGAGCTTAACCTCGAGCAGAGGAGGTGGTTAGAGCCGATAAAGGATTATAATGTGGGCATACATTATCATCACAGGAAAGCTAATGTTGTTGCAGATGCCTTGAGCGAGTAAAGGTATCTTGCAATTCGGTGATGGTTTGAGAGAGTCACCACTTTGCATGAGGAATTTGAAGCTTAGCCTTGAGTTGGTTGGGCAGGATTTTTGGCACTATGGAGATGCACCTACTTTGATGGTCGATTCGCGAGGCTCGGTCGGATGATGAGGCATTTCAATGGATCGTAAAGAACTTAAGTGAAGGTAAAGAGTCGATTTTGGTGGATGACCAGGAACCTTGTGGTTCAAGCGGCGTTTGTGTGTGCCCAACAAGCAAGAACTAAAAGATGTGTTGTTAAAAGAGGCTCATGAGTCGTTGATTCGATTCATCGAGCAGTACCAAGATGTACCAGACATTAAGGATAAGTATTGGTGGCCAAGCATGAAGCGTGAGATCGCCGAGTATGTAGCCCTTTGTGATGTTTGTCGAGAGTAAAGGCAGAGCACCGAGACTGCGGGTTTGCTCTGACCATTGAAAGTTCCCGAGTGGAAGTGGGAAGAAATTGGTATGGACTTTATAGTCGGCTTGCCTAAGACCAAAGAGGGCTATGATTCGATTTGGGTCATTGTGGACCGATTAACCAAGGTTGCTCATTTCATTCCGTTAAGACAACCTACTGGTGGTACAGATTGGCGAGCTATATATGTCCAGATTGTCGATTTGCATGGTGTGCCCAAGAAGATTGTGTCGATCGTGGATCGCATTCACCTCGGTTTTGGGGTAGTTTCCATAAGGCTATGGGAACTCACCGAATTCAAGATAAAGATATCATCCCTGCATGAGATGGTCAGACAGAGCGAGTTAATCAGATTCTGGAGGACATGTTGAGAGCCTGTGTGCTTGATCATGGGTCTAAGTGGGACAGTTGTTTACCTTTTGCAGAGTTCTCATACAATAATGATTATCGTGCCGTTTGCGAGATGTCACCGTTTGAGGCATTGTATGGCAGAAATGCAGACCCTCTCAATTGGAAAGAGACGGGGAAGGTCGAGTTTTGGCCCGCATCGTTTGAAAGAAGCTGAGGATAAGGTCCGCTTGATACAGGACAGGTTGAAAACTGCCCAAGCCAGACAGAAAAGTTATGCAGATACCAGACGCCGAGAGCTGAGTTTTGAGCCAGACGATTTTGTGTATCTTAGGATCACACCATTCAAAGGGTGTGAAGAGGTTTCACTAAAAGGGAAGCTTGCAGAGATATGTTGGTCCGCTCAGATTCAAACGCAGGGAGAGGTTGCTTATCAATTGAGCTACCGCATCCTTGATGGGGTACATGACGTTTTTCATGTGTCCCACCAAGAAGTGCTGCGCATACTGAGGAGGTTGTGCCATTGAGGCCGTTGACTGCAGGAGGATCTGCTGCACAAGGAGCACCAGTCAAAATCTTGGAAGTGTCGAGCGAGTCACCTGGAATAAAGTGGTCCGTTTTTGCAAAGTTCAGTGGAGCAACCATTCCGAGGAGGAAGCCACCTGGGAACGCAAGGAGGATCTCAGAGCGGAGTTTCCGAACCTATTCTCTTAGTTGGCCCAGATCTCGGGTCGAGATCTCGTTTAAGGGGTAAGGTTTGTAACATCCTATTTTTTCGAGATTTTTAAAGCACGGATTTTAAAAATGAATTTTCTGGAATTTTCTGAATTTAATTGAAGCTTCAAATGAATTTTTAAAGTTTTAAATGATTTAATATGATTAAAATAAACATTAACATAAGTGGGAAATATTTTATTTGTGTTCCTCAGGTCTCAAGGAATTTTCTGGTATTTTTGGTGAATTTTTGGGATTTATTTGCTATTTTCTAGAGCTTTTAGAAGTTTATTTGAATTTCGAAAAGAAAAGAAAAGAAATAAACCTCACCGCCCGATCTCCTCTCTCGCCACGCGTCGCCCATCCCGCGCGCCGCCGCCGTACCCTTTTTCGCACGCACTCCGCCGCCCCGCCGCCCGATCCCGCCCGCGCCACGCGTCATGCATCCGCTACTGACGCTGGCGGCACCACAGCGCGCCCGCCGCCCGCGCGCGCGCCCGCGCTCCTCGCCGCCCGATCGCGCGCCGCGCGATCTCCGCCGTCCGTCCTCGCGCGCGCCGCAAACCCTAACCCTAACCCTCGCGTGCGTCCGAGCCGTCCGATCTCTCGCGTTGAATCCCGACCGCCCAAACCAAACTCGCTTTGCTCGCGCGTAACCGTCGGGTTGTCTCGGGCCGCGTGATAAATATCGCGTTCGTCCCTCGGTTCGCGTGCGTCGCCGCACGAACGTCGCCGCCGCCGCCGCTCGCCTTCGTCCTCGCGCCGCCGTCGCCGCCGAGAGCGCCGCCGCCGCCCGCGTCGCCCCTCCGTCGCGCCGTCCGTCGCCGTCGCGAAGACCTCGCCGGTGAGCTATCGCCGCTCTCTCTCGCCGCCGCCGCGCCGCCGCGATCGCCGAACCCGCACCGCGCCCGCCTCGGTCCCGAGCCCGGACCGCGCCGCGCCCACGATGCGCGCGGCGCGCTGCCACGTGTCGCCGATCCGCCCCCGCGCCGGCCACACGCCGCCATCTCTCCCCCGCCCCGCGCCCGCCTCGCGCGTCGTGCGTGCCACGCGCCACCGATCGACCGCCGCCCGCCTCCGACCACGCCATCGCGCGTTGCCCAGATCCGTCGGACGACCGGATGCGCCCACGCGGCCGTACCTCGCCCGCCGGATTCGCCGTCGCCGCCGCCGAGCCGCCCGTCAGCCCTAGCCGACGTGGCGAGCCACGCCAAGACACCCGCCACGTGGCAGCCCGCGTGTCACGCCACGCCGGTGCCACGTCGGCAAATACCGAGCCTGTGTGCCACGTGGCGCCACGCCAAGATGTGCCACGTGGCAAAGATATGCCGCCGCCACGTCCGTAGCGCTTCGTCGCGTCGACCCCGCCCCGTGCCTTCAGCACGTGGACCGAGTCCACGGTGGACTCGAATTTCGTGGACCGGGTCCACAAAGACAAGAACTTTTCGATTTTCCTGAATTAATTTTAGAATTAATTTTCCGGGAGCCCGTTCTCCTCCGTCCTAGCTCCGATTGACCCCGTTCTTTTTTCTAAATTCATCTAAAATCGAGCTCTAGCTGTTGGTTCTGGTTTTGTGAATTTTGGAGTTCATTTGCTTATCATTTTATGTGTTTCTTTGTTTTGGTCGTTTTCTCTCGTTAGATTCGATTCGGAGGAGCAAGTTTCGCGCTGAAGACCAGAGTACCTCACGAGCATAACGAAGGCAAGTCGTGTCCCTTGATCATGTTGAACCAAATTTTGCAAACTATTATTTAATTATTTTGCTTTAAATTACATTGCATTGCTATTTTTATTCAAACCTTCGCACAGGTAGTTATTGTCCCAATTGAAATTATACCTCCTTGACACTTTGGAATACCATGATGCCATTGTCACCATAGGTTGGGAAATTTATTAGTGATGCTAGTTTATTTGTCACATGGGTTGGTACGATTAGATTGTTTAGCCGGTTTATATTTACAATTGATCTCATCACACATGTTAAATTATTAATTTGACTTAATGACATATGGAACTGTGGTTGGTGCCACGTGTATTAAAATTTGTGTCTCGTCATTGGTGTGACGTTGGCTTGGTTATACAAATTGGTTTTGCACTCGGGCGAGTGATCGTGCGAGAAAGGGAAATCTGGTTGTACTTTGGGGATGTGGTAGTCTCGCGGGTAATGTTAATGACTTAACTTTGTGCGCCATTGATCTGAGCTTAATCGTGCAAACCACATGTCTATTATGGGATGGACCTGGCTGATTAATTTGTAATATTTCAATTCAATTCTGCCATAGTGATGGACATGGTTCGATTTCCATGTGGCGCAAGGGGGTGTGATGCGAACCCTAGCGGGCAGGATTGTATTGAGATAGAGCATTGTAAAGGCCTTGTTGTGATTTCCTTAGGCCTAGGCTAATCACATCGTGTGGGTACAGATTGTGCAACCTCCGCAGAGTGTAAAACTATTCGAATAGCCGCGTCCTCGGTCATGGACAGTGCTCGGGGATTTCACACGAGGGTTAGTGTTTCATTTATAACTTGGTGGTTTATGTTTGGGAGTGGACGGGTAGTTCACTGTTGGTTTAACTTGTGAATTGGTGTTCACAAGTGGTTCATGTTTATTCCTTTGATTATCTCTCGTTACTGTTTTCAGTTAACTTTCGCTTTCAAGTTATTTAATATATTTCATCAATAAATGCCTTTATGCAAATTAACCTTTCAGCCCTCCTTTGGTAAGCCTTGCATATTATATTGCATTTATTGTTACAAACGACTTGCTGAGTACCAATGTACTCACGGCTTTACGCCTATGTTGCTCAATTGAGGGAGAGGAGTACTATCAGCAGGAGGTTCCAGAAGGAGAGTTCTACGACGACTTCACGGATTAGGCTTCGTTCTCCACTCGATAGCCTGTGGCTTGTCGATTGGTCGCTACGCTTTATTTTGGATTTCCACTGCTATTTTGTTAAGCCCTTCCGGCTAGAGATATTGTAAGCTTGGCCATAAGGTCGTACCTTTGATATTTTATCGATACTCGAGTATTCCTTTATTATTATCGTGTGTATAACTGTGATGACATCTATGTTTGACTGTGTGCACTAGCGTGATCCTGGACTAGTGCAGTATACACAGAGAGACCGAATTTGCATATTCGGGTCTCGACACTGGTCTAATACTGAAATTGGATATTCAAGCATGAGCTCTACATTGTTACTATTAATGTCATTTGTCAATCTTGTAATCTATCACTTTTAGAATAGTTGGCTAATTTATTTTGTAATCTTTAGTACTTCATGATTTATGCTTCACTTGTTAATTAATTTAGTTTGCTATCAACTTGTTGAATCTGTGATTGTACTATCCTGCGATCACCAGCTTCTTACTAGTCGAAAGTTTAATCAATGAATTTAAACTTGGTAGATAAGTAATTTGTTATTTAAGAGCTCAAGGTTTGAATATCATTTGTTATATCAAATTAGTGAAGAGTATAAACCATAGTAGTAGGACAATCAAGATTAATTCTTGTGTAACCCTACATCTGAGAACACTAAACTTAAATTTGAGTTTTATACTAATTTTAGTTGAATCCCTATTCTTGAGAATGCTCTTTATGCTCATTTCAGTAGTCATCATGCTTCCTACTTTATATTTATACTTTTAATGATATGGTAGAATTACAGTTTATATGCAATTTTTATCATTTATGTACTGCTGAAAATGTGCTTTGATCATAATTAATTATGCTAGAATTAAATCTAAACATATACTTATGCCTATATTGGCCAAGTACAAGGTCCATTATCGTATACTTGCTACAAGAGGAATATTACAGCACTGAATAATGGGACCTTTTGGCAATAATATATGCCACATAGACCTTCAAAGGGCATGAAGCGAATTATACGCTCATAGTTCACTATAATTAGTTTTTTCTTGTAGGAGATGACATCCACAGAGTCATCATCGTCACCATCGACGTCGCTGAATGGGGTCTAACGCTCCAAAGACTAAGGTAACTAAGCGTGGTAGAGAAGTATCGAAAAGGTTAGATGGCCGAATGACCATCATGGTGGTATCTCCGGATGGGGTCCCTCTGCAATTGAAAAAAGCAGTAGCAACATTACTGTATCTACCCAGGATAATTAGAAGGCAACGGGTCTTCATCACCGTAGCAAGATGGAAAGATTTGATGAAGGTTCAGAAAAATCAGATGTGGGTGGAAATAACAGAGTCATTCGAGATCCTAGCAGAAGTCCAGGGACTCGTGCAACAGCAGGCACTCCTCGCGATGGGAAAAGCATGGAAGAACTTCAAGAGTACGCTTGTCATGCAATACATGGCCACGGATCGCATGCCCTTCACATGGTATCCTTTTGTGTTGCCGGAAACATAGGAGGTCTTTGTGCAGATGAAGATGACGACTGAATTTCAACAACAAAGTACGGTGCATAAGACTCTCTAGGCATAAAACACTCACCCTCACAGACTCGGCACCATGAGGGTATACGGGTAAAATCTTGCAATGGAGGATGCAGGATGAGGTCGCAATCCGATCAGAGGCCTCCTCGCCATTTGCCGGGATTGCAAATGAGCATGCCCAAAACTGGTTAAGAGCGAGCTCATCAACTACACCTTCAGATGTCTCCTCTTTCAAAAACCCTGTAGACGAGGAAGTGTCCCAACGCTTGATAAGATATGTTAAACTATCTAGTTGTTAATAGCTCTTGAACTTCATATGGTCTAAAATAATATGATTGCCCCTTGTACAAGAATTGACTACCAAATCTTCTCAAGGCTCGTTTGAAGAAGACAGGGATAGGGATATACTATCACATGCCATGGAAAACAAGGAGCACCTAGGTTGCAAATGAGGTCTGGGGGTTATGTATCTTGGTGGCATGGATTCCCAAATGACTTCGAGGCCTATAAGAGTAGGAATAGATTCAAGGCCTATCGCGATGAACAAATGAAACAGGAGCTTCGTGCACAACTTAAGAAACATCTATCTGCCTTACTTCGAGGAGAGATAGATTCATTGAGGGAAGAACTGAGACAAGTCCACAATCATTCGCAACCCACCCCAATTAATATGGTGCTAGTCCCCCTCAACGTCGGAGTAGCTGTGCGTCCACGCTAATTTCTGAATATAGCAATGTCCACTTACCTATCGATAATATTCTAGTAATGTACATATTTAGAATGCTACATAGATAGACCTAGTAGATGTCTTAGCTCATCGTGTATCGTTATGTGCATCATCAGAGTCGGGCTTGTAGGCTCCATTTCCATTGACGTTGGGCGAGGGATAGCATATCCATGGTTGTTAAGGACGCTGGTGCATGGTACCCAACTAGAGACTGATTTTGTGAAGATCTAGGTGGATATGATTAATGATATTTTCAGAACCGTTCCTCTTGAGAAGCCCCCAAATAAAGAGATTATGATATTAGGGGATGCTATCTACACATTCATCCAATGGCCTAAGAGGGACATCGCTCTAGACCTGTCCGTGCCATGATCTCCACATCCATTGGCCTAAGAGGGACATCACCCTGAACCCATCACATCGGCTCCTATGGCTCCACCTCAAGCTCCTCTTCAGAATCCCATCGCATCTGCTCCCATGGAGATGTTGCCGAAAATGTATCGCAAACGAGGCGTTAAGGCCAAATCGAAAAAGATTAAGGCACCTCCTAAGTAATGGAAGTTCATTTTCAGACTATCGTTGGTCTTTGAGTTACAATTACTCAACCTTGGACTGGTTTGTAGGACTTTGTATACCAGGTACATGCAGAGGTCCAACATAAAGCCAAATCGACAACGTGCATTCACCATGAGATACACGGAGGTGCATTTTCTCCACGACTCGGGCAATTTCGTTGTGACCTTCAAAACTTATTCCTACTATTCAACCTCGACAAACTAGATGCCTCACTTCTACGTGATAGACATTGTAAGTGTACTATATAATCATGTTCTACATTCACATAATATTGATAAATATTATAACTCTTTGCTTATGTATAGATTCATGATCCAACAATTCCGGTGATGGTGAGAACCGGTGGGTTTTCTCGACCCACACTTGGTCTTTGAGTAATCCATCAATGCTAATGCCTCCTTCATCCAAGATTACATAACGAGAGGATTGTTTGCTCACAGTGACAAGGAGTACATCATGGTATCTTTCAACCAAGGTTAAGTGCTTTACTAGTTCCCATAAAAGTTTTATTTATACTTTATATGTAATATGAACTTAGGATTAATCATTATGGCAACATACATGACTAGGTATCACTGGATTCTGATTGTGATTGTACCAAAGTAGAGAAAGGTAATATACCTTGATTCCTTACTTAGGAACAACCACGATTTCACCCCGTGTGCAACAATCAATTGACAGGTAAACTCATTTCCTCCATACATAACTGTAGTGTAGTCCTCCCTTCATTTGCAATGACCGAGGCTAACTTTTTGAAATCACGTAGGTCGTTCAGCGCTTACATTACCCAAGGAGGGAGACACAAGGAATCCAACACCACATTGTGACACAGGATGCGATTTTTGGTACCCACTACAACACAACAATCCTATACCACACTTCGTTATAATGCCTCTAGATTTGACAGTACCTATATATGTAATTCTATTTTTGCAGTGCCACAAACAGCTACAAGGCAATGTATGTGGATTCTATGTTTACCACCATATGAAGTAAATTATGGATGCAAAGATGAATGATCCAGAGATTTGTCAACCTGTCAATAATTAATTTTTTATTTATCAATATATATATATGCTAATAACTTAACACTACTAGCGACAGTATGTGGAATTTGACGAAAGCGCAATCAATCTTGAGAAACTCGTCGAAATTCGAGAAAAGCTCTCCTAATTCTTAATAGCGGAGATCATAAACAACACTAAAGAGTTCCACCCCGGCAATGATAATTAAATATTGAAACATTAGATACAATTGTAATCACTTGATTGTGTTTATCAAATATTTCATTAAATTGTACTTCATTCAGTTGTTTTAATTCATTTGCAAGATCTATGTAACGATTATCATTACTATATATGTGATCTTACGTTGTTTACTTCATTTGTGAGATTTGTATAATGATTGTCCTGTGCTATATATTTGTGAGATCTTCTGTTTACTTCAGAGGGTATGACTAGCATTTCCTAAGACTAGCTGAAAAATAGAAAATAATGTAATTTTTCAAATAGATATCACAGAGGTTTGAAACACAAAACCGTTTGTAATATCTACATATTACAGACAGTTTTGAAAAACAATCATCTGTGATGTATATATATCATAGACGGTTTTTAAAATAAACCGTCAGTTATATTTCTGCTATCATAGGCGGTTTTAAAAAGCTGTCTGTGATATGTCCACTATCACAGACAGTTAATATAAAAAACCGTCTGTGATATCGACATATCACAGATGGTTATGTTGAAAAACCGTCTATGTTTTAATCTATCACAGATGGTTTGGAAGCCGTATGTGATAACCACCTATTATCACTGACACATAAATTCAGACAGTTCAGAAATCGTCTGTGATAATGGTTTTGAACCGTCGGTGATGACCCTTTCTGTTGTAGTGGTTGTAATAACTAGTCACGCAATTGTGCAGGAAATTTCGCTAATTATACTAAATCTATAGTTATAGATATATCAAAAAAAGAAAAAAAATACTATATAGGTAGAAATAAGAAAGGAATCGATTAACTTTGTTGTTGGCGTGAAAGTCGCTGTGTTGGAGTGGTTAAGAAAGAAATCTCCGCATATACAAGGGTGGAAACCGCAAGGGTTTTTGCTCAGCGATCGTCAACCTCTTGTGTCGTTCTCGGTGAAAGTTCTTGTGCTTGCCAAGATTGCAACATGCGTTGTCGCCACCACCATGAAACACCTCCCGGACGTCGTCCGATCGGTCGTGATTGGAGATGGCAGCCTATGTTGCACTGTCGTGCTTTCAAGGAGAAGGTGGTCATCACAGCGCTCTACATCTCCAAATTTGCACTTGGTGTATCTAAGCTACTTTGGCGTACTGCATGGGACTATTTATATAGACGTACTCCAGGTCGATCTCGCTGAACAACGTCCTCGTGTGGGCTTGACAAGAGCCTACAACAAACAGTTATAGTAAATTATAAAAACTTCTTTTGAGATTTTGGCTTATCTAAAAGTCAAAATAAATGAGACGGTTTCTTAAAGCGGATTTTTTAAACGCTTTCCCTAGATAAAACCATATGTGTCATCTGCATTAATGTCTCTACCGTTTGCTGCTATATTAAAAAATATAAACAAAAACTATCAGTTATAGCAAAAAAACTATTAACCACAACCCAAAAAAATAGGGCTATCAAGAATGCGAAGCCGACTGGTAATTAACCGGGCGTCCTTGGCAGATGATCTTGAAGAGCAAGCGGTCGCTTCGTTAGAAGCTGCTGGCCCGTACATAATTTGCAAATGTGGCGGGAAATACGAAGATGAGGTTTGCTGAATATCGACATCGATGCTATTCTCAGTTCTCAAGTGATGGTGTTTAAGCTGATGTTTAAGACTTTGGATTTAGCTTCTGCGTCCCTGTTTAAGACTTTGGTAAACGGTGTCAGAGAATTGACTGAATGATGTTTGTAACTGACGTATGTCTTACTGTACACAGTTTTACACTATGAACTTGAGATCGACACTAAATTATGCTTTATAGAACTGAGATATCCAGCTCATTCAGAATTGTAGCTTCACGGGCGCCGAGACGAGCGGATGGCTCTTGGTTGGTTTCACACGGCGGCAAGCTGGGGTGCAACAGGGCGATCAGGACGGAGGGATAAAAACATAGTTTGTCACCCTTGTTTCACAGACTGCAATACCGATCGTATCCCTGCTAAATGAACAGATAGATTTGATTGGTACCTGACATAGACAGACAGAGTAAAAAAGGGCTATCCCAATCATAAATGTTGCCGTGCAGAACTCCATTGTTGTTATACATTGTACTTCAAGTCTTATGTAAAACGTGAATCATAAACCAATTATTGTTGCCGACAGCTAAATATGGTAGCGATCGACCAATTTGCAACGCTGATGTGTACGAAAAACATATCTTATGTACAAACGTGAATCATAACCTTATTATTTTAAGTAGCTAAATATGGTAGCGATCGACCAATATGCAACGTTGATGTGTACGGAAAACATCTCTTATGTACAAACGTGAATCACGAACGGACACATGTAAAGAGGCTAAAAGCAACTCTAGCAGTAGCTCTCAAAACAGGACCCCTACTTTTCATTTGAGGACTCTTCCTATTTTTGAGAGCCCTGTTTTCTGGGCTGCACTCCAGCATGAGCCCTCAAAACAGAGCCCCTACTTCTCAATTCTCTCTATTTCCTCACACACTATATGCATATATATGGGACAAAAGCACAATATACAATAAAATATTTATGAATTCAAATTTAAATTCAAATTTATTCCGAATTTAAATTTATGAATTCAAATATGAATATTCAAATTTAAATTCAAATTTGTTCCGAATTTAAATTGAAAGCACAATGAGGGACGTTTAAATTTATGAATTTAAATACGAATATTCAAATTTAAATTCAAATTTGTTCCGAATGAGGGACGTATTTATTCAAATACGAATAAATCTGAGTTTAGGGGCTCAAGTAGGGGCCCGTAGGAATGAGGGTTTGGAGGCCTCATTTGAGAGACCCCTATTTTTGAGAGCTCAAGTAGGGGCCCTGCTGAAGTTCAATTTTTTGCTCTGGCTCTTAAATCTGAGTTTAGGGGCTCAAGTAGGGGCCCTGCTGGAGTTGCTCTAACACGATGTCTTCCTTGGATTAGAATCTACCCCCCTGATCCATCACTAAAGTCGGTCATCTCAACCACTAATTTCTATTACTATATGTCCTTATAAATTGCACAAATAAATATATATTACGATAGTATATTTCATCAAAAATCTATTACTGCCGTATTCTTGCAGTCAACCTATAAACCTTTCTGGGTTATATATGCTGTTGCTGACAAGGTTTTATTTTTGTCAAAGCAGTTTTTCGTATTTGCTGCATCAATAGTTCTCATTCGTTGCATTTTTTCCGTTGTATTTTACGTTTGTTGCATCGGAGCAAGAATTTGTTGGAAGCTAAGGAATCTGTTATGCTTCATGAATTTTTGGTCGCGCTAGATCAAACGGCTAAGATGGATATCTTTAAATAACACCCGACTCGAGGCATCCGATGATTTTGCTCACTCCAGAGTCCAGACGTCCCAACGCCAGTCAGTTCCAGCCTTTCCTGTTTCACTACATGGATTCTATAGGACAACTAGTCGACGATGACTTTTTTTAATAATTGAGTTAGCAATATAGTTTGCATGTAGGACCGTTATGGCAACGTTGGAGGGTGAATGGTGTCTTCAAATCTTTTCCCAAGTATTCGCCTAATCTTCGCTCCAATAGTTAGGATAAGCTATGAAGATCAAGAAACCAAAAGTCCAAAAAATCTCGATGCCACAGTAATTTCAGACCATGAATAATAAAAAATAGCACTATTTTAAATTAAAAAAAATCCATGAATCTTTTGATCCGTAGATCGAAAAGACTTAAAACTTAAACCAAGACTAGATCATGACGTTAAGAATCTATCCCAACTAATAATCTTCTAAGAACTTAAAAGAATTGGAATCTTTTGGTTCGTAAATCTCTGCTGCACCAAAACCTAAAATTGAGTTAACTCTCAAACTAAAATTGTAAATCACTTGAAATTTGGTATGCACCTTCTCTAGGATGTCAGGAATATTTTCCAATCAAAACAATCAAGAAAATCATTGTAACATCCTAAATTCCAGGGAATTTAAAAATGAGTACAATTTATAACTTTTGCATGCAACTTATTTCCTTGTCTTTTAATAAGAGTTTCTTTGGGAAAATGACTTTTTAGTAAAAACTTTTGCAAAAGAAATATGCAATAGATAGAATTCAAATTGAATTGAAAATCAAATTTGAAAAGATAATCCATAAAGTGGCATAGGAGAATTTACAGTAGAAACTATTTCAAAAACTCCAAAATAAGTTCATGTCACTGGAAATAAAAATTTGAGTATTTTTAAACATGTTTCTAAATTTTTCCTATTTCAAAATAGTGACTATCTAATGATACAATGACTGTATAGAATTTTGGAGAAAAATATAAGATAGAAAAAATATTAGAAAAAATATAAATAATTTGTAGTGTGTCAAGAACCTCCACAAAATAATTCCTCAAACCTTTTAGCCGAGCAAATGTGTTTTCTTCACTTAACTGTTTTGCCTCCAATTTGGTGAAGGCGTATTTATGAACTTTGCACCTTCTCTCAACCCGTTAAAATCCCATCGCTGATGAGTAGGATTGGACCCGACCTGTCAGGTCTTCTTTCTCTTCTCAATGGCGCACCGAGGCCACGCGTCAGCTCTCTTCTTGCACCTCTTGCCATTCTCCTGGACACAATGGCAGTGCAGTGATGTCCCTGCTTTCGGACGCCATCCCTATGGTTTCCTGCCGCTGTCCACACCTACCCATCGTCTCAACATGATTCATCTCTTCCCCCCATATCTTCTTCTGCATGTCGCACTCACTGGAGAACCGAGCCACTCTTCTTGTTGAAGCCCGCGAGAACTCACGAGCCATTCTCAGCCATATCAAGCCTACAAAGCCTCATCGACTGCACCATCATCTCCTTTGTCTCGCCCTCATCTCATTTTCATGAAAATCTGAGCTTTTGCTTCATCGTTTCACTTGAAACATGTCGTTGCTACCAACGCTAGTGAGTATGCTCTGACATGGCCAAAGCCTTTCCGGTGAGCTTTCCCCTCGACACTCATGTTATTATGCACCGACTGGTGCCTAGTACTAACCCCCTCACTTAATAGAAGTTCCATCCAACTGAGCTATCGAGAGCTGAATATGCAAATCCGGACTCTCCTGTGTATTCTACACTAGACCAGGATTACGCTAGTCCATATAGTAAAAACATAGATAAAATATTGAGTATAATTATGATTAACTAAAAAACTCAAATATTATTACTTATCAGAGTAGTGACCTTATGGCCAAGCTTACAAATAATAGCCTACGGTCTTAATAAAACTTAGCAGCAGAAAAACAAAAGATCAGCATAGTAGCCATTCGACATGCCCATAGGTAATCGACTAGGGAGCGATGTCCTAATCTATAAAACCATCAAAAAATCTTCTTTCAAGTGCCTTTGACTGATATGGTTCTTCTTTAGCAACTGAGTAAATATGGATATAGCCATGAGTACATAGAGTACTCAATAAGTCGTTAGTAACAAGATGTAATATATAATGATGCAAGGATTATCAAATGATGACTAAATAGTTATTTTGAAGAAAATAACAATTTAGAGTAAATACAACAAATAGATTAAAAACAAACTTTGAAAATAAGTAATAAGTAAGTAAGTCAAAAGAATTGAGTAAATCATCAATGAACTGACCAGTCACCCAATGAACTACCTGTGAACTAACCATTCAGTTCCCAACGTAGCCCAACAAGGTTTTTATGTAATTTCTACCCCTTATGTAAAATCACTGAGCATTGGCTATAACTAGGGACATGGCTATTCGAATAGTTACACTCTGTAGAGGTTGCATAACTTACCAGCATGACATAATCAAATTCATTGTTGGCAACTACACGCTTCCTTGGGCGTGCAATGAAGTGATTATTACAAGGTCGTTACAATATTCCATCTCAACCCAGTTCTGCCTACTAAGGTTTCACGGCCAAGTAGGCTGACCACCTAATTGGAGAGCCCCCTCTTGCGCCCTGTGGAAATGTCTAACCGACACCCACTGACATCTCAATAAAGAAACTGAAATTGAAATATCACAAATTAATTAGCTAGGTCCATCTCATATTGAATATATGGTTGTATGATAAGGCTCAGATTAATAGCGCTCAAAAGTTAAGTCCTTAATCATTACCCAGGTGAAACATCCACATCCCAATTTGCTAATAGCACCCACTTTACTGTGCAATCATTCGTCCAAGTGAAAACTATTTTGTATAACGAACACCAATAACACTACCCATGTCATGGTAATCAAATTTTATAACTGTGGTTGACCACCATGGTTTAATATTTCATTATGTTAAAGTTAATTAATTAATAACATGTGATAATGAGCCAAATGTACTACAGGCATAGCTAAGCATACTAAATATACAACCAAAGGGGATACTAGTATTGCATCACTGGATAATTATCCATCCTACGGTGACAATGGAATCATTGCATTCAAATTATCAATTAAGGAATTAATTAAATTGGTCGATAACCACTAGTTATAAGGGTTTGTATTAAATTAGCAATGCATGATAATTTAAAATAAAATAATAAATAATAGATTTAAAATAATATGTTTAACATGATCAAAAGATACGACTTACCTTAGTTTTGCTTAGTTTCTAATTCTTGATCTTCAGTTCTTGCTTCTGCTCATTCGAAGATGTTACCTAACTAGAAAGAAAGCGAACAAAAAATAAATAAACTCAAATAAAATTTTAAAACTACAAAAATAGAAATAAAAGATAGAGCTCAAGTTTATATGAATTTAGGAAAAAGAATTGGGCCAATTGGAGTTCGAACGGAGAAGAACGGGCTCTCTGAAGATTTGCTAGGAAATTAATTCCTAAAAATTGAGAAAGAAAGGAGAATATTCCCTTCAAAATTAATTTAATAAGAGGCAAGAGACTGACAGGTGGGTCCTTGGATTTTTGGGATTTCCAAATATGATTAATTTTGAAAAATTGGATTAGAGCTTGACATGCGAACCGCATGGGATATAGACCATGTCCATAGAACAATGCTTGATCACCATGGACTCGATGCATCAGTCTTGAGCTAGGGTTGATGTGGTAGCTAATTGGGCATGCATGGCTTGACATGTGTGCGATAGTGATGATGTGGTAACGACATGGTAGATGACATGGCGACACATGGGTGGTGATGTGGCGTGGCAAAGCGATAAGTTGAGGTGGAATGCATGCTAGTGTGGTTTACACATGGCATACAATCGGTCCACACATAGGATCTATGCACTGAGGTGGCAGGTCATGTGGTGTTGACTCAACTAGATCTGATGACTGTGGCTGCCATCTCTAGCGACAGCGGATGATGGTAACCAGTGGAACGGTGAGGTCACATGATGTGACATTCCAAAAATTTGGAAACAAAAGATATTGTGTAAATGATGATATTTTGAATGGTTTTTGATTGAGGTTCCAAAAGCATAAGAAGTATTATCATAAGTGAAGAATAAAATAAAATGGGAAAAACCAAAAGGGAAGATGTAGTAAATAATAAGAAAAAATATATATGTAAATAATGTTAAAGCACAAAGCCAGGGAATACCAAAAAAAGAAAGAATATATTTTATGAAAGAAAAGGTCAAATTAAACACGAATCTAAAAAGATGATCCCAAAAATTTTCCAAAGTTTCTAAAGTTAAATTGGCAATAGAAATTAAAATGGGGATATGAAAAACATAGAAAATATAAAAAGAAAAGTAAAAGTACAAGAATGAAAGTTTGAAATTTTATGCACAAAATATATGTAAAACAATATGTGGACACCCAAGACTCAAAATACAAATAGTATATAAAAATCAAAATGAAAAAAAAGAGAGGGAGACTCAGTAGGCCTTTAGCCCAGCCCTTCCTCGCCCCCCTTTCTCTGCTTTCTCCCCTCTACGTCCACTCCCTCGGAAACGTGCTGCTGCGGCCCCCACCACTGCGCATCCTTCGGACCGCCAGACGCCGACGTGTGCTCCCGCCCGATGACGATGCCTGCCTGCCCGTGGAACGCCAACAGCCCCCCATCTCCTCCGTGCGCAGCCGAACCCCTCGACCCACAACGCCGGTCGACCACATCCGTCTTGCGCAATGCCGTGGATCAGAACATCCTAAAAATTTATTTTCTGTTTTAAGTGACTTGCTGAAATTAAATTGGATTTTATTTCTATCCAGAGTGCAAAATGAAATCATTTCATAACATCCAAAATAAGTGCATTTCACTTTCCTAAGTCAATTAAGTATTTATAATAGTTTTCAGGAATTTATAAAAATTAAAAACTCACCTAAATGAATTTATTTGTGCTTTTACAAGAAATTAAATGCTATTATAAGTTGAAAAATATTTTTTATTAAGTCTAAAATGGTTCCAGATGATTCTCTGGATTTTTATGGAATTTTCAAAATTTATTCAGCATTTTTCTTAGTATTTTAAAGCACCCTAATCATTTCTAAAAAACAAAATAGAAAATTTAATCGAAAACCCCTCCCCGGCCGCCAAGTGTCAGCCATCGGGCTAATCCATGCCATCGGATTTAATCTCAACCGCCCGATCCCACTTACCCCTTCGCCACGCCTTCCCCTCCTCTCTGGCCAACACCTGTCACCCATCGGACCGGCCAGCCCTCTGCCCGATCTGATCCCAACCGCCCATCGTCACTTACCGCTTCGCCCGCTCCTCTCTTCCCTCTGATCGACGCGTGGCTTGATCCGAACCCTTCCCTGTTGCCGTACCAAATCCTCGCCGCCCGCAACAACTGAACCCTTCGGCCCTCGCCCGAACTACTCCGATTTCATTCCTGTTGTCGGATCGAATCGCACCCGTCTACTTTCACTTAATGGTTCGCTCGGGATCTAATGGCCATGCTCCCTCTCCCTTGCCACTTGTCACTCATCCAACCGTCGCCCTCGCCCTTTCCTTTTTCCTTCTCTCGCTGACTGGTGGGACCCCCATGTCAGATCCGTCTCCCCCGCTGTTTTCCTTCTTCCCTGCGCAATCCTCGCCGCCGCTGTTGCCATTAAAAGGACAACCGAAGCTTTTAAAGCTTCGGTTTCTATCCGTTTCACCCTCCCGTGCTAACGTGCATTGATTCCCCCTCCATTACTGCCCTCGACCCAACCGTTTTCCATCGATTTAAATCCCCGTGCGCCGTAGCGTTAAGATCCCGACCGTTTCACCACCGGTGTGAATGTGTGCGGCCGTTACCACTCCTCCCCACCTATAAAAAGGCACCCCCGAGCACCCTCTCCACACACCGCCTCCCCCTCGCCCTCTAATTCAAGTGTTTGAGCATCGGAGCTCCTCCCCATGCTTAATTCCTCTGCCGGCCTCTGACGACTTCGGCGAGGAATTCCTGCTGCCCCGAGCCTTCCCGTGCTGCGTCGCCGCCACTCCGAGCTTCAGTGGAGCCGTGCGCACATCCTCCACCTCTTTTTCAAGCCTCTACACCGTCGGAGCACCTTCGCCGCCATCGATCCCTCCTCCGACCGCCGCCTCTCTCCGCCAACTCGACACTCCGGCCATGGAAGGTATCTTCGTGTTCCCTGTGATCCCCTCTACCTTTTGCGCGCATCGGCCAGCGCCCCCGCTCGCGGGAGCACCGGCGACCTTCGGGTCCCGCGCCTTCCCCCTACGGCGGCCAGGCCACGTCGGCCGCAGTGCGCAGGTGGCAGCTGCGTGACCACCAAGTGGCTGCCAGTCGGACGCCACACCCCTGCCACCCGGGCGGCCGATCACCACGTGGCACTGGTCGGCCACGCCAGCCCGATGCCGTGACGTGGCAGCGACGAGGTAGCCACGTGGTGCCACGTCACAAGCCACGTCGGCTCCTCTTTGCCACGTCAGCACATTTTAATTATTAATAATTCGAAAATTATTGCTGACGTCATAATAGCAAGTTTTCCTTTACAAAATAATTCATTTAATTGCTTAATGACATCATAATTGTATTTTCAGTTTACAAACAATTCGACCGAAATTCAATTACTGTGCTGACATCATAATCTTATATTTCCTTCAGAAAAATAATTCATGCTGACATCATAAATGCTTTTCGGTTTAAAAATAATTCCAGAAAATAGGTATTCTCTTTTTAATTGTATTTAAACTTTGGAAAAACATAACTTCTTCATTTTAACTCCAAATTGACCCATTCAAATTTCTAAATTTTTCTAAAATCATGAACTTTCCATTTCTGCACTCCTTTTGAATTTTTGAGTTTATTTGAATTTTGTTTTAAAGTTTCTTTTGAATTGGTTCTTCACGTTAGATTTTGATGATTCGGGAGATTATGGCTTTGACGATTCGCAACAGGACTTCGAGCAAGGCAAGTTACACCTTTAACTATGTTGACCCTAATATTTCAAATTTAATTATATTGTTTTACTGTATTTGTATGTGTACTTTATTCAAGCGTAATTTAAATTTGATTTAAATTGTAGTTATGCCCATGATCCTTGATTATAGCCAATTTGAATCTCGAATCCATATACCTTGTCACCCTACCTGAAAACTAGTTAGTACCATAATATTGACTAGAAACTTTATAGAATTGCTTAGCCTGGCATAGTGTGATCTTAGGTGGGATCAAATATTTCACATAGAATGACAGTTTTTTTAAATGAATTCTTGACTTCAGTGAGTCAAGAAAGTTTATGAAATGATTTCAAAATGAAAACAAAAAACTGGTTTGGACTTAGGCTACTGGTTAGGTGGTGGGGTGCTGGCATGCCTCGTGTTTGGTGATACCTGGTTGATTGTCGTGCATGTGGGTATGTGGTTGAGCCTAAGTTAATTTAAGAACCATTTCTGTGAACCATTTTATGAAGACACTTCATACTACCACAAGTTCGGTTTGGGACGGACCTGACTAAGTAATTTGTGAAATTTCAAATATAATTTCGCCATAGGCTGAATGTGAGTGTGACATAGGCCGCGAGAAGTCTCACATGGCACCAGAGGGGGCTCCAACTCGTGGATTCGAGTTGTGGTGAAACCTTAGTGGCGGTGTGACTATTTTGGCTATGGATCATTGTATTAGCCTTGTCGTGAATTCCCCGCTGCACACCTAAGGCAGTGTGTTG
This sequence comes from Melocanna baccifera, assembly GCA_036346265.1. Classification (NCBI taxonomy): domain Eukaryota; kingdom Viridiplantae; phylum Streptophyta; class Magnoliopsida; order Poales; family Poaceae; genus Melocanna; species Melocanna baccifera. Next base: position 16,830,535 of record CM070680.1, read on the forward strand.
ATCGCATGGCTCAAGTGGGAAGACACGTCTTGTGGGTAAAGTTGTACACCTCTGTAGAGTAAAAATCTATCCTGAATAGACGTGTCCACGGTCGTGGACATACTGAGTAGAGTATTCACAGATTAGACTTGGATTTTATAAAACTTGTTTTACGGACAAGATTGTTGGTTTAGAAAATGGTCCGGGTGGGATGCCCGTGGTTAGGTTAGTGTGGGTGAAGCCTACACTAACGATAATACTTGTTAAAAATATTGTTTCATATGTTGTATTAAAATTCAGCTTTTGCACTTACGTTATTGTATTTAAATTTCAGTGTTACTTTTTCACAAAAGTACCCTATTAAGCCTTCCTTGAAATCCATTATGCATGCATCAACGCTGTTATATCTCCTGGTGTAACTTGTGGAGAACTTTAAAGTACTCACGATACTAAAATCTGTTGCCAGACCTCAACGGCGACCTCGACGGTGAGGACTACTTCAGTGAATAGGACACGTCTTACATTCATTCGCTTGTGGGAGGCTGGTTGGGCTGAGCTGCTACCTTTATTGTTTTTCCGCTGCTTTCATTTCAATTGGCCTTGTGCCATTTTATTGTAAGACTTAGCCATATGGCCGTAAATTTGCTTAATATAATTGTGGTGATTTTGCATGATATATATCACTGTTTACCCTGTGTGCACTAGCTTTTCCTGGGATAGTGCAATTTACATAGAGGGACTTGGAGTGTTTTTCCGGGTCTCGACAGTGACGCCCTCACCCGTGCTTGTAGCCATTACGCGCTTCCGTCGCCTATCTTGTTGCATCGCCAAGTCGGGCTCTTGTGCACTGTGGCCTCACCGTCACCTCTGTCACCCGCCATGGCCGTCGCACTCACCCTCGCGTGGACAGCCCTCCCCGCTGCCTATAAAAGCCCACGGGGCCGCCATCACTTCCCGCTTTGCTCTCCCTCCCATCGAACGCAATTGCACTCGGAGCCTTGTAGCTCGCGGTGACATCTTCTCCTCCAACTCCACCATCGGGCTCATCGGCAATTGAAGCAGCCTCCGACCAATTCCATTCGTCAGAAACATTCTAGGAGCTTGGCGAAGCCATCCCGATCATCGGCCAAGCTCCCCTTGCCCGAGCAGCCCCCTCATTGTGAACTCCCTTCAAACCGCCGCTGTCACACACCGACAACCCTCCTCAGCCACGCCTGAGCTCCACCAACCTCAAATTCCACACCATGACCACCCCGAGGTACTCCCCTAGCCACCGATTGGATGCTAATGCTCTCTACCGCCGTAGCTATTGCTGTCCTATTCCGCTTCCACCTGAGCTCCCACCGATCATGGCTCCGGCCAAATTGGCCGGCGAGACCTCGGCCAGAGGTAGGCGCGGGCACAAGCAACTCATTTCGCCATTGCCGTCGGGAGGAAGAAGACACTGTTCATCGGTGTTGTATGATTAGCCAGGAGTAATTAGCAATTAATAGCAGCAGTTAGTTATAATGAGTCACTGACTTGTGGGCCCTGACTTAATTAAATCGTTATGTAGTCCCACCTGTCAGCGTCACACAAAATATTAAATCCCCGTGGCCCCACTTGTTAGTGAAACCGTGGGAGAAAAGTTAATAACCGTAGTGGGCCCCACGTGTCAGTTTTTGGGCCATTAAAAGATTAATAATGCCAGCGGGTCCCACCTATCAGAGAGAGTAAAATAAAAATAATAAAACCAGTAGACCCCACCTGTCAGTAACACACATTCTCTCTCGGATTATTTAATGATTTCTGATTTTTATTTTTCAATTAACTAAGGTTGAGAATTTCAAATATTCATAACTAATTCATTTTAACTTCAAATAAAGTGAGAAAAATTGCTAAATTCATCTAAATTCACCCTCTTTCTAATGGAACCAAAATCATGAATTTTGGAGCTTGTTTGAATTTTTGTGAGGGTTTATTTTATTATGATAATTGTTTTTAAATTCTCGTTTGTCGCAAAATTAGCGTACGAAACTCAAGAGGAAGAATCCGAGGTAGACGCAAGTTAAGACCAGCAAGACCAAGGCAATTGTGACCCAAGAGAGTTAATACTTTGATCATTTTGAATCTCCATTTTAGCAAATTATTTACATTTAAATTATTAAATTGCATGTTGTCATTTTATGTGAAATCTTATGTCTATTTTAATACTGTAGTTAGCTGCTCTTTATTTAAGTGCTACTATTATACCTTCTTGGCATATTAACTAGTGAACCTTGTTTATTGCCCTAGGAATAATTAAAAGGATAATCTTTAAAAAATAATTTACTTAAATGCGTACAGCTTAGCACTGCTTAGCTACCCGGGGTCAATAAAGAACCCTGATCATCACATACAATTACAAAAGAGCAATTTTGGGAAGTTACTGATGGAAATGGTTGTGTATTTTGTAAGAATCATTATTTTATGCCTCAAATACCCCAACTTGCTTACATATCTGGGTAGATGGTTCGGGGGCATGTGTTGTGAATGCACGAGAGCGTGGAATATAGTGGAACTTGGCTGAGCAAACCTATCGAACCTCGGACTCATCTCACAGGTTAGGGAGGGGAGTGAGGTAATGCTAGGGCCTGTTGTGGCTAAAAGGACATCGCGTGGAGGGTGACTTATTTTCCTGTCATACTAGCACTATGGGGAGTGGAGTCTAGAGGAGCTAGTATCAGTGGTTAACATCCTGCGCAACGCATAGGACCCACCGCAAGTGGGACTAGCCTATAGGGTGAGATGAGAACAAGAGGCTAGGTAGTTTTGAAAGGTTACTGTGATGGTCTACTCAACCGCATGACTAAAGAATCATGTACGGCAATAAGCGGATTGTCTCTTATGGTGAAAGTGTACACACGCTACAGAGTCAAAACTACTCGAATAGCCGTGCCCACGGTCAAGGGTAGACATGGGAACCTAACTCAGATATAGTTCTATTTTGAAAATAATTTTTATGGAAGGAGATGGGAAATAAAAGTGGGGAATGATGGATAGTCCTGGTTTTATGTTGCCCTAGGTGGCATCCTAGTGATAATGTAAGCGGCTATAACGCTGAAAAGTGAATATATGGTGCAGGTGACATGTAAAGGTAAATATAATCTGTGCAATAGTATCATTACATTTTTTAAAACACTATGATTTTAGTCCAAAAGGCTACATCTTAGGGAATTTTTATGTATGTATCTAATGTCTTATTAAAAGCAAATTTTTGGCAAATAAAATAACCTGAGCATATCCTTTGACAAGCCATGCATGTTAAATTATTTGCATACTGTGTATTGGCTCACGGAGCACGGTGGTTAGTGTGCTCACTCTCGCATCATCAAATCCAGAAGTAGGAGGTTAAGACCCCTACGCCTACGATGATACACCAAACAATGGAGCCGATGACTGCAACTAGGGCGAGTTTGAAAATGCTTAGTCCTAGGCAAGTAGCCTGCTGGAAGGGTATGCACCTATATTACCTGTGGTTAGGCAATATAGTCTGCACACATTTACCCCCTCGGTCGCTTGCTTGTGGCTTGTGGTCCCGCTGTTGTTCTCGTTTTCCGCTGCTGTCATTTTGAATTGTAAGTATTTGGCCTTGGAGGCCCGTTATGTAAAACTGTCACCCGACATGGCGTATTTTAAACTATAATGTATATGATTATGGTTTGTTAAATACCATGCGATGTATGAGTTGATTCAGCAATGTACTGTGAGCACTATCTACTGATTCAAGGAATAGTGCGGTGGAATCGCAGAAGATTCTAGATTTCACATCCAGGTCTGACAAGGCTGGTATCAAAGCATGTGACTGTAGGGTAAAATCTTAGGAAGGCTACCAGGTGAAAGACCTAAGGACTTAATTTTATAAACCTATAAATGGGCTTTCAGAAAAATATAGCATATTATATCCTCTCTTGTCCCTCTTAGATCTGATCTTGTCTCTCTTCCTTTGTTTTAAAAAAAGATACTAACTTTAGTGCTTAATGTACAGATGGCTGGAGCTGCAGATGGTAACTGGGACAATTTCACCCATGGACAGAGCGAGGGGGATTTTGCTTTCATCTTGCGCAAGTTGCTGCACAATTTGGGATACAAGGATCAACCGATTTATAGAGGGCGCAAGACCACCGAGGGACCTCGAGAGTCTTGGCTCATGGAGATCTTTCTTTACGCCCTGGATGAGACTGCGCCACCCCATGTCTTCTGGAGTCTGCACAGGAGGGGCAACCCATGATGAGACCTTTCTTCAAGAGGTAGAGGACAACCCCATGCTCTCCCATCAGGTTCACCTCACTCGGGCCATGGGAGCCACTTATGCTGCCACACTGGAGGAGATCACCGACCTGCGCCAGCTTCTGCTCACTAGCTATAGTCACGAGAAGGCATCACAGGAGCAGCTCGCCAAGTGTGAGAAGGCACTCGCAGAGGTAGAGAAGGAGAAGGCCACCACCCTCGCCGAGCTTCAATGGACTACCGTTGCCGCAGCAATCCTTGCTCCAGCTCCTGCTGTGTCACCCGTCATTAGTTCGGATCCTGCTCCATCCCAACCGAAGGCTAACAGGCCCTGCACCAGGCTCACGGCATGTAAGAGCGTGCAACCCCCTGGTCCGAGGGACATTATCACCATTGGAGGGGCCATCTATGTCCGTAGCCGCTCTAGCTCCTACTCAGACTTATCTGAGTTCAGTGGTAGCCGCTCTCGCTCCCAGTCGTCAGACTACAGTCCTTCTTGAGAGCCACCTTCATGTAGTAGTAGACCATTAGTGTAATGCTCAGTGTGGTGTAGTGAGCATTGGCCCCCGTAGTAGCAAGTTGTGTATTAAGGTTTAGTACGTTGTTGTAACTAAATGCTCGGCACAACCTAATTGCTATGTGAGTGTTGAGCTGTATGAACTTTAAAAATTATGAATGGAATGCGGCCAGGTATAAGCCTTGTATTGTAATTTGATTTTTCGTTTATTTTGTATTCGTTGGTTTTTGCATGAAGTGGTTTGGGCCAAAAGCCCACATATTTAGTGCATGTATTCATAGCGCAGCTGGTATCTACAGATGGAAACCCAACGAGTCACCAGAGCCCAGGCTAGCGCTGCACCAAGCCTACAGGCCGAGGCTGAGGCTAGTTAGGAGACCCCGCATGTGGGCCGAGGTAGAGGCCGAGGTCCAGAAGTCAATCCTCCGCCTCTACCCCCACCGGAGCACCCCACATTGGCTCAAGTCATGGCACAGCAAACTCAGCTTCTGCAAGCCATCTACACTGGTCAGCAAGAAAATGCCGGCAGCCATAGCACTATGTTGGGCGACTTTCTCAGAACACAACCCTTGACATTCTCATCGGCTGACGAGCCCCTCGAAGTTGAGGACTGGCTTCGAGATACTGAGAGAAAACTCCGGCTGGCCAAGTGTACCAACGAAGATCCGGTAATCTTCGCCACCCACCAGCTCAAGGGGGCAGCTGCAACATGGTGGGAGAATTACCTGTCTACCAGAGGCCAGGAGGATGCTCCGACTGGAGATGACTCCGAGGAAGAAGCTGAATGACAAGGGGTAGCAACGGGTCAAGAACCCCAAGGACCCCACCAAGCCCACCGAGCCCCGCAAGCCCAGCATGCTCGCTCAGTAATCACATGGGCGGAGTTCAAGACCGCCTTCAAGGCCAACTTTGTCCCGACTGGAGTGATAAGGATGAAGAACAATGAGTTCCACACCCCTGAAGCAGGGGAATATGTCCGTCAGCGAGTATCTCACCAGATTCAATCAACTTGCCTGCTATGCTCCCAAAGATATGGCGGATGAAGAGGAAAAGATTGATCGGTTCTTTGAGGGAATGAATGAGGAGTTTCATGTGAAACTAATTATACAAGACATCACCAGTTTCCACCAGCTCATGAATAAGACCCTCATTCTGCAGAACGAAAGGAAGAACCTCGAGGCTAGCTGCAAGCGCAAACAAGTGGTGCGAAGACTATAAAGAAGGTTCATCTAGATGTTCTTCAACAACCCCTCCTATACCAGGCAGCAAACTTCCACTACGGCACCCGTACCGGTGGCAATACTCCTCAGATTCCCCGACCTAGTGGCTAGTCCGCCGGAACCAATCCTCTAGCAAACTACAACTGTTTTAGCTGTGGGAAGAAAAGACACTTCGCTAGTCGATGCCCAAACTGGAACACCACACCGGTGAAGTTCAACTTAGGAACCACTCATGTTCATGGTCAAGCATTAGCGCCAGGTAAGGGATATCAGACCCCACAACCCAACAAGACAACTCCCACTCCCAACCGTGGCCGGATCAACCACATCACCATTGAGGAAGCTTAGGAAGCTGCCGGAGTCTTGATGGGTACGTTTTCTATCAAGACAATCTCGGCGCATGTTCTTTTTTATTCTGGGGCTTCACATTCGTGCATAGCAAGAGGGTATGTGGATAAGCTGGGATTACCTATGTACCCACTAAAGAAGCTAGTGGTATTTAGCTCACCAGCTAGAACCATTACTGCCACCCTTGTACGCCCAGGGGTAGAGATCACCATGTAAGAGTGGGGCTTCTTGGAAGATCTAATAGTATTGCACTCACAAACCTTGGATATTATACTAGGAATGGATTGGCTAGCCAAACAGCAGGGAGTAATAGACTGTGCCACAAGGAAAGTAAGCTTGACCAAGTGCCCAAGGTTAACCATAGAAGTCAAAGTGGACCGACCATATCACTAGGGGCATGCGGTTAATCATTTCCAAGTGGTACCTCTAGAGGGAATGCTGGTAGTTCAGGATTATCCTGAAGTATTTCCAGAGGAATTACTATGCATACCACCAGAGAGGGACCTTGAGTTCATCATCAATCTGAAGCCTGGAGCTGCCCCAATTGCTAAGCGACCCAATAGGATGACCGAAGATGAGTTGGAGGAACTCAAGAAGCAACTCCAAGACATGCAAAAAAAGGGTTTCATCAGACCTAGTTCCTCTCCTTGGGGATCCCCAATGCTGTTTGTCAAGAAGAAGGATGGCACCATCCGAATGTGTGTGGATTATCGATCCCTAAATGAAGTAACCATCAAGAACAAGTATCTCCTCCATAAGATTGATGACCTATTTGACCAACTAGGAGGAGCTGCCATATTCTCTAAGATTGATTTGAGGTCAGGCTACCATCAGCTGAAGATTAGAGCCGAAGATATTTCAAAAACAGCCTTCACTACTAGATATGGGCTATATGAATTCATAGTTATGTCTTTTGGCCTAACCAATGTCCCGGCTTACTTCATGAACCTCATGAATAAAGTCTTCATAGAATACTTGGACAAGTTTATAGTGGTGTTCATAGATGACATTATTGTCTATTCCAAGGATGTTGAGGAGCATGCTGAACACCTACGTCTGGTATTGAAAAAGCTAAAGGAACATCAGTTGTATGCCAAATACAGCAAATGCAAATTTTGGCTAAATGACATTAGCTTTTTGGGCCATATAGTATCAGCTGGAGGAGTGTCCGTTGACCCAGCTAAGATAGAAGCTGTGGTAGAATGAAAATAGCCCACGACCATTACAGAAGTAAGGAGTTTCCTTGGGCTAGCTGGGTATTATAAAAGGTTCATAAAGGGATTCTCTCGTATTGCCAAGTCGCTAACCCAATTGCTCAAAAAGGAGAAATTTGAATGGACTAAGGCTTGTGAGGAAAGCTTTCAGGAGCTCAAGAACAAGTTAACTTCTACCCCTGTCCTAGTCCTGCCGGACATACGCAAGGACTTTGAGGTGTATTGTGATGCCTCCCATCAGGGCCTTAGATGTGTGCTAATGCAAGGAGGTAAAGTTATGGCGTATGCATCAAGACAGCTTCGCCCTCACGAAGTGAACTATCCTACCCATAACTTGGAGTTGGTCTCAGTGATTCATGCCTTAAAGATCTGGCGGAACTACTTGATCAGTAACCACTATGATATATATACCGAACATAAGAGCCTCAAATACTTCTTCACACAATCGGACCTCAACTTAAGGCAAAGAAGGTGGTTGGAACTGATTAAGGACTACGACCTAGGTATTCACTACCACCCTGGTAAAGCAAATGTGGTAGTGGATGCCCTAAGTTGCAAGGCTTATTGCAATAACTTCATGGTTCAAGAACAGCAATCGAGACTTCATAAAGAACTAGTGGCCCTCAACTTGGAAATAGTAGAGTAAGGCACCATAGAAGCCTTGAGGATGAAGAGCCAAATGGCCAAAGGAAAGGCTCCGAGAATGAATAAAGATCAACAAGGAGTTTTAAGATATGGAACACGTCTTTTCCTCCCTCACCAAGAGAACCTTAAGAACTTGATACTGAGAGAAGCACACTGTTCTGCATATTTCCTTCACCCAGGGAGCACTAAGATGTACCAAGACAAGAAGTAGTGGTACTGGTTGCCACGAATGAAAAGGGACATTGCCGAGTATGTTGTCTGTTGCGATGTGTGTCAAAGAGTAAAGGCTGAACATTAGCAGCCAGCAGGATTATTGCAGCCATTACAAGTACATCAATGGAAATCGGAAGAAGTAGGAATGGACTTTATCACAGGCTTACCCCGAACCAAAGCAGGATACGACTCTATATGGGTGATAGTGGACCGATTAACCAAAGTCTCCCACTTAATTCCCGTCAAAACCACTTACAAGGGAGACAAGTTGGCGGAATTGTGTATGTCCCACATCGTGTGTCTACACGGTGTGCCAAGGAGGATAGTCTCAGACCAAGGAACTCAGTTTACCTCGCATTTCTGGGCAGCCTTCATGAAGTCCTCGGCACCTATCTTGATTTCAATACTGCCTACCACCCCTAGATCGATGGCTAAACAGAAAAGGTGAATCAAATATTGGAAGATATGCTTCGGGCTTGTGCTCTGGATTTTATTGTGGACTGGGACAAATGGTTGTCTACGCTGAGTTTTTCTACAACAATAATCATCAAACTAGTCTGAAGTTGTCCCCATTTGATGCCTTGTATGGAAGAAAATGCCGGACCCCTCTACATTGGTCTAAAGTAGGGGAAAGCTCTATTTTCGGACCAGAGACCTTCCAACAAGTAGAAGAAAAAGTCCGCCTAATTAGGGATCGATTGCAAGCTGCCCAATCTAGACAAAAGAGTTATACAGACAAGAGATTAAGACCTTTGCAATTTGAGATTGGAGACTATATGTACCTGAAGCTATCATCTCTAAGGGGAGTTAAAAGATTCAAAGTCAAAGGCAAACTCGCTCCATATTATGTTGGACCATTCTCAATCAAGGCCAAGAAAGGAGAGGTAGCATACCAGCTAGAGCTACCTATGAACCTAGCAGATATACATGATGTTTTTCATGTGTCCTAGCATAAGAAGTGCTTCGGGTGTCATAAGACCAAAGTCCTTTAAAAGAGATTGAGATCAAGAATTACTTAACATACCAAGAACGTCCCATCAAAATCCTTGATGTGGTGGAAAAGAAAACAACAAATCAGACCATTCGAATGTTTAGAGCGCAATGAAACCACCATACCAAAAAGGAAGCCACCTAGGAGCGTGAGGACCAGTTCAGGAAGGATTACCCCTACTTGTTTTCAGATTAGGCCGAATCTCGGGGTTGAGATTCCTTTTAAGGGGTGTGGACTTATAACATTCCAAAAATTTGGAAACAAAAGATATTATGTAAATGATGATATTTTGAAATTTAGCATTTCCTGACATTTCAAATTTCAGGATTTTCTATGGTTTTTGATTGAGGTTCCAAAAGCATAAGAAGTAATATCATAAGTAAAGCATAAAATAAAATGGGAAAAACCAAAAGGGAAGATGTAGTAAATAAAAAGAAATACATATATATATATATATATATATGCAAATAATGTTAAAGCACAAAGCCAGGGAATACCAAAAAAAGAAAGAATATATTTTATGAAAGAAAAAGTCAAATTAAAACACGAATTTGAAAAGATGAACCCAAAAATTATCCAAAGTTTCTAAAGTTAAATTGGAGATACAAATTAAAATGGCGATATGCAAAACATGGAAAATATAAAAAGAAAAGTAAAAGTACAGGAATGAAAGTTTGAAATTTTATGCACAAAATATATGTAAAAAATATATGACGCTCTCACTTGTGCTTGCAGCCATTACGCGCTACCGTCGCCCATCTCGTCGCATCGCCAAGTCGGGCTCCTACACACTATGGCCTCATCGTCACCTCCGTCATGAGCCATGGCCGTCGCACTCACCCTCGCGTGGACAGCCCTCCCCGCCACCTATAAAAGCCCACCGGGGCCGCTCATCACTTTCCCGCACCCCCTCTCCCTCCCATCGAACACAACTGCACTCCGGTGCCCTGTAGCTCGCCGGCGACCTCTTCTCCTCCAACTTCGGCCATCGAGCTCACTGGCAATTGAAGTGGCCTCCGACCAATTCCATTCGTCAGAAACATTCTAGGAGCTTGGCGAAGCCATCCCAATCATCGGCTAAAACTCCCCTTGCCCAAACAGCCCCCTCGCCGTGAACTCCCTTCAGACAGCCGCTGTTGCACGCCGACAACCCTCCTCAGCCACGTCTGAGCTCCACCGACCTCAAATTCCACTCCGTGACCACCCCAAGGTACTCCCCTAGTCACCGATTGGATGCTAACGCTCTCTACCGCCATAGCTATTGCTGTCCTATTCTGCCTCCGCTTGAGCTCGCTGCCGATCATGGCTTCGGCCAAATTAGTCAACGAGACCACGGCCAGAGGTGGGCGCGGGCACAAGCAACCTATTTTGCTTATGCTTGTGTCTGGCTACCGCCTCCTTTGTCGGCGGCGAGCTTCGCCATTGCCATCGGGAGGAAGAAGGCACTGTTCATCGGTGCCGTATGATTAGCTGGGGTAATTAGCAGTTAATGGCAGTAGTTAGTTATAATGAGTCACTGACTTGTGGGCCCCGACTTAATTAAACCGTTATGTGGTCCCACCTATCAGCATCAGACAAAATATCTAATCCCCGTGACCCAACTTGTCATTGAAACCAAGGGAGAAAAGTTAATAGCCGTAGTGGGCCCCACATGTCAGTTTGTGGGCGATTAAAAGATTAATAATGCCAGTGGGCCCCACCTGTTAAAGAGAGTAAATAAAAATAATAAAACTAGTGGACCCCACCTGTTAGTAACACACATTCTCTCTCCTCGGATTATTTAATGATTTCTGATTTTTATTTTTGAATTAATTAAGGCTAAGAACTTCAAATATTCATAACTAATTCATTTTAACTCCAACTAAAGTGAGAAAAATTGCTAAATTCATCTAAATTCATCCTCTTTCCAATGGAACCAAAATCATGAATTTTTGAGCTTGTTTGAAGTTTTGTGATAGTTTACTTGGTTATGCTTATTGTTTTTAAATTCTCGTCTATCACAAAATTAGCGTACGAAGTTCAAGAGGAAGAATCCGAGGTAGACGCAAGTCAAGACAGTAAGACCAAGACAATTGTGACCCAGGTAAGTCAATACTTTAATCATTTTGAATCCCCATTTTAGCAAATTATTTACATTCAAATTATTAAACTACATGCTGTTATTTTATGTGAAATCTTATGTCTATTTTAATACTGTAGTTAGCTGCCCTTTATTTAAGTGCTACTATTATACCTTCTTGGCATATTAACTAGCGAACCTTGTTTATTGCCCTAGGAATAATTAAAGCATAATCTTTCAAAAATAATTTACTTAAATGCGTACAGCATAGCACTGCTTATCTACCCAGGGTCAATAAAGAACCCCGATCATCACATACAATTGCAAAAGAGCAATTTTGGGAAGTTGTTGATGGAAATGGTCGTGTATTTTATAAGAATCATTATTTTATGCCCCAAATACCCCAACTTGCTTACATATTTGGGTGGATGGTTTGGGGGCATGGTGTTGTGAATGCACAAGAACGTGGAATATAGTTGAATCACCCAGATAACCCTGAGGACCGAATTTGTTCAGGACCTCCCATTGTAAAACAGTATAGCCACAAGTCTGCAAAGTGCAACTTGGCTGAGCAAACCTATCGAACCTTGGACTCATCTCACAGGCTGGGGTGGGAAGTGAGGTAATGCCATGGCCTATTGTGGCCAAAGGGACACCGCGTGGAGGGTGACTTGTTTTCCTATCATACTAGCACTATAGGGAGTGGAGCCTGGAGGTGTTAGTATCAGTGGTTAACATCCCGCGCAACGTATGGGACCCACCACAAGTGGGAGCAGCCCATAGGGCGAGATGAGAACAAGAGGCTAGGTAGTTTTGAAAGGTTACTATGACGGTCTACTCAACCGCATGACTAAGGAATCATGTGGAGCAATGAGCAAATTGTCTCTTGTGGTGAAAGTGTACACACGCTACAGAGTCAAAACTATTCGAATAGTCGTGCCCACGGTCAAGGGTGGACATGGGAACCTAACTCAGATATAGTTCTTTTTTGAAAATAATTTTTATGGGAAGGAGTTGGGAAAGAAAAGTGGGGGACGATGGACAGTCCTGGTTTTATGTTGCCCTGGGTGGCGTCCCAGTGATAATGTAAGCGGCTATAACGCTGAAAAGTGATATGGTGCAGGTGACATGTAAAGGTGAATGTAATCTGTGCCAATACTATCATTACATTTTTTTTTCAAACACTATGATTTTAGTCCAAATGGCTACGTCTTTGGGAATCTTCATGTATATATCTTACATCTTATGAAAGGCAAATTTTCGACAAATAAAATAACCTAAGCCTATCCTTTGACAAGCCATGCATGTTAAATTATTTGCATACTATATATTGGCTCGCAGAGCACGGTGGTTAGTGTGCTCACTCTCGCATCATCAAATCCAAAAGCAAGATGTTAAGACCACTACGCCTACGATGATACACCAAGCAATGGAGCCAACGACTGCAACTAGGGCGAGTTTGAAAATGCTTAGTCCTAGGCAAGTAGCCTGCTGGAAGGGTATGCACCTATATTACCTGTGGTTAGGCAATGTAGTCTGCACACATTTACCCCCTCGGTCGCTTGCTTGTGGCTTGTGGTCCCGCTGTTGTTCTCGTTTTCCATTGCTGTCATTTTGAATTGTAAGTATTTGGCCTTGGAGGCCCGTTATGTAAAACTATCACCCGACATGGCGTATTTTCAACTCTAATGTATATGATTATGGTTTGTTAAATATCATGCGATGTATAAGTTGATTCAGCAATGTACTGTGAGCACTATCTACTGATCCAAGGAATAGTACGGTGGAATCGCAGAAGATTCTAGATTTCACATCCTGGTCCGACAGGGCTGGTATCCGAGCATGTGACTGTTGGGTAAAATCTTAGGGAGGCTACCAGGTGAAAGACCTAAGGACTTAATTTTATAAACGTATATAAGGGATTTTAGAAAAATATAGCATATTATATCCTCTCTTGTCCCTCTTAGATCTGATCTTGTCTCTCTTCCTTTGTTTTAAAAAGAGATACTAACTTTAGTGCTTAATGTACAGATGGCTGGAGCTGCGGATGGTAACTGGGACTATTTCACCCATGGACAGAGCGAGGGGGATTTTGCTTGCATCTTGCGCAAGTTGCTGCATTATTTGGGATACAAGGATCAACCGATTTATAGAGGGCGCAAGACCACCGAGGGACCCCGAGAGTCTTGGCTCATGGAGATCTTTCTTTACGCCCTGAATGAGACTGCGCCGCCCCATGTCTTCTAGAGTCTGCACAGGAGGGGCGACCCATGATGAGACCTTTCTTCAAGAGGCAGAGGACAACCCCATGCTCTCCCATCAGGTTCACCTCACTCGGGCCATGGGAGCCACTTATGGTGCCGCACTGGAGGAGTTTACCGACCTGTGCCAGCTTCTGCTCACTAGCTACAGTCACGAGAAGGCATCACAGGAGCAGCTCGCTAAGTGCGAGAAGGCACTTGTGGAGGTAGAGAAGGAGAAGGCCGCCACCCTCGCCGAGCTTCAATGGACTACCGTTTCCGCGGAGTCTAAGAAGCCTCCGAACAGCGGAGTCTACAGTGCCTCCCAATAGCAAAGTCTTACGGGCCTTCGGACGTCGGAGTCTAAGAATCGGATGGTTGGGAGAAGTCGGACGGCTTCGCATGACAAGATCCGAGTGATCCAATGGCAGTGAAGACCGATGAGATGTACAAAAGAGGAAGAAGAGTATGAATCTTGTTTTACCTTGGCGCAAGGTTTGGACTGCACAGAGTTGGCTGCCGATGAGGGTGTAGCGGAGGCGGGGTACGATTATCGACGACGGAGGCTCTCCGACGACGGCTTGCTCGGAGAAGGGGCATCGAAGGTTCGCATAGGCCAGAAGAAAGCGTGGACAGCGTCAACAAAACTCCAGGTTGGCCGAGGCTATGGCGATTGCTTGCTGAGGCTCCACCAGGGCTTGGAGAAGGACACTGTTATTGTGAAGCACTTCGGGCGTGGGAGAGTGGAGTTGAGCGAGGAGCGAGGTGTGGAAAAGAGAGAGGGGATTGTGAGGAGTGTATTGGTGCTCTTGTGCATTACCGCAAGTGGCTGGAAGATGGTTGGCGGCGAGGTGAAGCGGTGGCGCAACACGGGCGGTGGTGGCGACGGCGTTTCGGCGGTGAGGAGACTCAGCCAATGGCCAGTCGAGAAAATCCAAAAATTATGAAATATATATTAGAGGATAGATTATGAATTTAGAGACTTGAATCACTTGATTCGGAGTTTGGAGGGAGGTGAACGAGAGATTGAAAAATTGGCGGATAAGAAAATTCAGGAAAAAGAAAAATCGGGAATATTCCTCGCAAAACTAACATAGAGTAGTTTTTGGTCATTGCGCCGGTGAGAAAAGCCACGGGATGTGAATCCAACTAGCAAAATGGGTTTCTAAGGACCCGAAGCACAAGTAGGAAGTGACGGCACGTCAAACGGAGCACGGTGACGACACGAACGGTGAAAAATGACATAGAGTTGGAGAGAAGAATAACATTTGGGCAAAAAACATGAAGAAGTAAGGTAAGCACGGCCTAGAACGTGGCAAGGTGAAGCTAGGAAAATTATCGGCTAAACCGAAAACTCACTGGAGGCGACGTAATCGTCGTTTGAACGATGACGGCACTGAAACACAAAAAACTCAACATCTTGGTATTCGGTGAGGCGAATCCAAACGTCCGAAAGATAACTACCTAGGATGGTTTGGCACGTTTTGACGTGAACGGATTGTTGAAAGCATTCCCGAATAGACAGGGACACGAAGTGCCATTTGCGATCATAACTAGGTGTCGGACGCAAAAATTTAGGAAAATTTTTTGGACAAACGGAGGGGAGCATGGTGTAGAACGCGTCGAGACAAACTCAACGGCGCAGATGGCTCGGCCAATGGACAACTGAAACGCGGTGGACAAGACTTTATGTAGCCGAAATAGGCTGACATCGACATTCCAGGCAAATAGAGAGGAGTTAACATGCGAGAGTTGCGGTGAATCAAAGAGGAGAGTGTGGAGAACATGATGCTCATCTTGGTTTTGGTTAGGCATGTATCGTCGGCTGGAGGCAACGTGAGGAACAGGGACCCAATTTGGCCCACGGTGGCGACGATGCTTCGGCGAAGTTCCAGCAAAGGCGAGGTGAGCACCGCGTAGAACGCGATGAGGCGAAGCCGAGGATGTGCTCAAAAGGGGTGGGGCTCCACTGTAGGTGACGCAATAAGCCGAAGAATAACGCTTGAACGATGAAACAAAAACTTCGATTGTGGCCAATAGAGAGGGAGTGGGGACTGGAGATTTTCGGGTTGAGTGAGGATGAGAAGGGGCCCACGGTGCTCCCTTTTATAGGGGCGGGGGTGGATCGAGAAGAGAGATCAAAGGACCATGTCTTTGAATGGCATGGTTTAAATCCCGCAAAAATAATCATCAACGAGAGGGGAAACGGTAGGAATTGAATAGGCTTGATGAGAGTAAGTGCTTGCAATTTATTTCGTGAAAAACCGTTGAGAAAATCAAGAGATATGGAGGTTTAAAAAAGCTTCAAAGATACGGCCATGGCTGCTGCGTTGCACAAGAACGTAGCTTCCTGGAGAAGATAAAGAAAAGGAGGAGAGAGAAAGGAGAGAAAAGAAAAAAAAGAAACAAAATTCAAAAAAATTTCAAGAAACTTTTATAAAGATCCTTGGAACCTGAAAAGATTAAAAAAATAATTTTGGAATTATTTGAAGTATATTTTAATTTTTAAAAATGTTTTTCTTTTTCTAGCTTAAAATAATACAATAAATTATAAATAAAGCTTAAAAATCTTAGAAAAATTCATAGAATTTTTTAAAGCTATGTTGAACTTATAAAAATATTTTCAACTACAATTTAGATATTTTCTTTTGTAAAATATTTTTTTGTTTAACAAAAAGTCTCTTTTCTTTAAAGCAGAAATTAGGTTAGCGAAAATTTTAAAAATTTAAGCAACCAAATAATTTTGATTTTTATTTTAAACTAAGTTATTTATTATTTATTTTATTTTTACTTTATTTTTTACTTAAATTACTTTTCATTAAAATAACCTTTTTTTAAAGTAGAAAATCAGGCAATTAAATTTTTTTAAAAACTTAAGAAACCAAAAGTAAATTTTTATTTTAAATTAAATCAAATATTTTGAAATAAACAGCTAGGTTGTTATAAACTACCCCCTTAAAGAGAATGTCGTCCTCGAGATTCGCACAGGCTAGCAAAGAAATAAGTTTAGATCTTACTCTGTATGGCTTGAGCTGTGATCTAGTTCAAACATCCTTTCGCAAACTTCTATAGTCTTTAGCTTGTTGCCTGAAGGGTATTGGCAATCGGTGTTCCAACTTGATGCTTCCAAGAATTAGGGAAGAAGAGACTTAAGACAAAGAAAGAATAGGGGCCGTTTTGCACAATCCAACAAAATACCAACAAGCAAAAAATATTTATTAAGATAATATCAAGTAATAGTTACAGCTACCGACAAAAGAAAAAACTTGATAGCTTGTAAGATCGTCTAATAGCTGCCTAACAACTTATCCTAAAGGGGCAAGGGTTGTCTTGGTGTCACCCTTCGTGGTTCTCTGGGTACAAAGCGCGATCCTTCGATGTGAAGATTCAAATGATGGCAGAGGCGAAGAACTGCTTTACGAGCGACTTCTTGCTTGGCTCTTTCAAACGAGTAATTGCTTCTTTTAAAGTGATAGCAAAGATTTCCTTGTCCAGTTTACTTGGTGATGAGTAAAGTAAAGTGGTGTCCTATCGTCTGATTTACATGGCTGTCTCTTCGGTGCATGTAGCTAGCTTGATGCTAAAATCCCAAACGACGGAGTAGTCGATGAAGGCCTATACTCCATCCATCATTCAGTGCATCTTGATAAACATCCATTTATAGTGGTTTGAACAAGATGAGAGATAGAAATAAGTTTTTAAAAAAAATGACAAAAAGACGAGAAAGGGTTGAGAGATAAGGGTAAGCAAAGATTGAGAGGTAAGAGTAAGCAAAGCTTTTTAAAATTATTTTATTATTTAAGATAAGTCCTTGAGGTCAAACCATTCTATTCTATCTACAGTCACGTCTTAGGGTCATTATAGCTCTGATACCATCTCTGTCGGACTTTGGAGCAATGACTCCAGGATCCTCTATGTAAATTGCATTAGTCCAGGATCAAGATAGTGCACACAGTGGATAACAAAAATTCATATCACGCACAATGACATTTATTCATTAACTAAATATGGGCCTGATGGCCAAAATTTACATCAATGGTTCATAAACCAAAATTAAATATAAGCAGCGGAAGAAAACTAATAAAGCAGCAGCCCATCCTGCCTGCCCACAGGCAAATGACTGTAAGACGTGGCATACTCATCATTATTCTCACCAAAGTTGATGAAGTCCTTCTTTGAAAATAGTGAATGAAGCAACATGAGTACATAAAGTACTCCACAAGCTACACTAGGAGGTTTAACAGAGTTCATGCATGCATAAAGATTGACAATGGAAGTCATAATAGGTTATTTGTGCATAAAAGTAGAATTAAGGTAAATACAGTAAATAGATTCAAAATTTGAATTTGACATAATAGATAGAAATGGTAATTTAACAAAATAATATCGTTAGTGTAGGCTCCGACCAAACACTAACCTATTCACAGGTATCCCACCTGGTCCATCTTTTCCAAAAGATCTCATACGGATTCCATCCATCCATATGCTTTTTAAAATCTCCTATGAATTCCATCCATTCATAAGCCTTTTTAAATTATACACTCTTTTTAAAACCAAAGTCTACTCCATGAAAAACCTTACTCAGCTTGCCCATAATCGTGGGCATAGCTATCCAGGATAGATTATACACTCTGCAGAGGTTGTACAGCTTTACCCAGAAGATATGATTATCTCATATTGTCGTCTATTACACGCTTCCGTAGACGTGTGAATGAGAAAATCATAACAAGGTCTTTACAATGCTAAGCCTTCAACCTGGTCACGCCGCCATTAAGGTTTCACCACAACTTGAATCCACAAGTTGGAGCCCCCTCTTCTGCTGTGTGAGACTTCTCATGGCCTACGCCACGCTCACATTCAACCTATAGCGAGACCAAAGTTGGGACCTCACAAATTAGTCAGTCAGGACTATCCCATACCAGTCTTGTGGTAATACGATATAGCTTTGCAACAGTAGCTCACAGACCGGTCCTTAACTTGACTTAGGCTCAAACCACATACCTCTTGTGCCTGACAATCAACATTGTATCACCGAACAATAATGCATACCAGCACCCACCACCAAGCCATTAGCCTAGGTCCAAACCAAGATTTTATATTTTTCTTTGGAACATTCATATTCCTTCTTGACTCACCGAAGTCAAGAATAGATTTTAGAACCTCATCATTTTTCAGTGAAACAAATATTCCCACTTAAATCATTCTAAGCATGACTAAGCAATTTTATAAAATTTTTAGTCAATACTATTGTACTAACTAGGTTTTCATGTAAGGTGACAAGGCATAAGGAAGTTCAATGTCAAATTTGGTCATACACAAAGGATTTGGGTATAACTAGAATTTAAATTGAATTTAAATTATATTTGAATAAAAGTACGCATGCATAATAATTTTAAAATCAACATAAATAATTTAAATTACTGGGAGCAACATGATCAAAGGTGTAACTTGCCTTATTTCGAAGTTTGTTGAGGTTCGCCAAAGTTATACTCTCCGGATTAGTCGTAGTCTACATGCGAAAAATCAGAATAAACTAAACTCAAATAAAATTCAAACAAAATCAAAAAACTAGGAAATATATGCTGGGAGATAGAATATGACTTTAGATGAATTTAGGAATTTGAATGGGTCCAAACGAAGTTAGGATGAAGGAAAACGACTTCTGAAAGTTTGAATTTTCAAAGGAATGAATAAAAGGAATTCTTGGAATTTTTTCTTTGTGAAGGAAATGTGGTTGGAAGCTACAATATTTGTGTATGGTCAAAACCCTGATTGAAGGCGTAGTCGAAGACATTGTCAAGATCATAGTCGAATCAACAGTTGAAAATGCGGAAGTCTAAGTCGAAGACAAAGACTCCAAGTACGAGTGCAGTCAAAGTCGAAGATTCAGTCGAAGACCTGGTTAGAACTGTACAGTGGTCGAAAGAATTGGATTTATGCAGAGTGGTCAAAATAATCGGACGGCTTCGAGAGGTCAAATGGTTTTGAGTGGTCGGAGAGATCGGAGGGTTCAGAGAGGTCGGAGGGTGCGGAGGTTAAAACGGTCAAACAATCATGGTCGGTTCGAAGACGAAGGTTAAAGTCGAAGGCTCCGAGATCGAAGGCCGAAGTCGAAGTCTTCGAGGTCGAAGGTCGAAGGCTGGAGTCGAAATCTCCGATGGTTAAAGTCAAAATTGGAGTCTCCAAAGGTTGAAGTCGAAGGCTCCAAGCAGTCGGAGTCTAAGAAGCCTCCGAACAGTGAAGTCTACAGAGCCTCCGGATAGCGGAGTCTTATGGTCTTTCGAACGTCGGAGTCTAAAAATCGGATGGTTAGGAAAAGTCGGACGGCTTCGCGTGACAAGATCCGAGTGATCCAACGACAGCGAAGACCGGTGAGATGTACAATAAACAGCTAGGCTATTACAGGGATCCACCGCAAGTGGGAGAAACCCATAAGGTGAGATGACAAAAGGGGTAAGTTATTGTGATGGTCTAGACAACCGTATGACTAAGGAATCATGTAGAGCAACGAGCTAATTGTTTCTTACAGATAAAGTGTACAAACTCTGCAGAGTAAAAACTATTCAAATAGTCGTGCCTACGGTCATGGGTGGGCATGTGAACTTAACTTGAGTTAGTTCTATTTCAAAAACATGTGGGTGGGAATGGAAAATAGCGGGCTGTAGGAAGCCCTGATTTGATGTTGTTCTGGGTGTCATCCCAGTAGTAAGGTAAGCAGTTATAACGCTGAAAGTTAGCATATGGATATTATTATTGCATACTTTGTTTCAAATAATATATTTTAGTTCAAACTGCTAGGTCACAGGAAATTTTCTAAATACCCTATTCTCAGAAGTAATTTATGGCAAATGAAACAACCTTAGCCTTCCTTTGGTAAGCCTTGCATGATGATTAATTGCAGTCTGTGTATTGGCTTGTGGAGCATGGTGGTTTGTGCTCACCCTCGCATTAGTAAAAAAAGGAAACTAGGATCACTACGCACATGAAGATGCGCCTGCCACGGAAGGGAGAGCCGAGGGCGAGAAGTAGAAGTCATTGTAAATTCTAGGTCCTAGGCAAATAGACTCAATGGTGATGTGTGCGCATCTATTATTTAATCTTAGATATTATTTGTCGCACCCATTTACCCCCAGTCACTTGCCTATGGCTATTGGTTCTACTTTTGTTTAAGCTTTTCGCTGCTATATTTTGTATTGTGAATTTTTGGCTTGATTGGCCCTTGCGTAAAACTGTTACCCGATGTGGTGTATTTTAACTCTGATATGTAATATTCTAGTTTCATCTACCTTGTGTAATGTATGACTTGAGATAGCAATGTATCTGTGAGCACTATCTACTGATCTAAAGAATAATGCGGTGGAATCACAGAGGATTCTGAGTTGCAAAATCCAGGTCTAACACGAACACAGATGTGAAATTTGGGATGAGGACGACACCTGACAAGTCGGGCCCGCTAACAGTGATGACATAGAAAAGCAAAGAGGACAGACGGCTGCAAACGGATGGGAGACACATGTGGTAGCATGGGTGAAGCTGAGCTAGTGCGGGAGATGGGCCACTAGCGGGAAAGATGTTGGGCTAGGGCGAGGTAGGCAGGAAAGAGAAATGAGTTGAAGGAATAGGGATTGGCCCAATTGAAAGATCCGGATTTTCACCATTTTTCTGAACTTTAGAAAAGGAGAAAAAGAAAAATGAGCTCTAGAAAATAGCAAGTAAATTTAAAAATCCAAGAAAATATAGAAAAATTACTTGCATCACAAGGAATTCAACTTAAGCTTTAATTAATTGATGTTAAATGTAGAGGCACTTTAGGAGTAGCTTGCTAAATGTGAGAAGGCACTCGCAGAGGTGGAGAAGGAGAAGGCCGCCGCCCTTGCCAAGCTGCAGCGGATGGCAGTTGCAACAGCGATTCTCGCTCTAGCTCCTACTGCGCCCTCCATTGTCACCGCGGATCCTAGTCCACCACAGCCATGGGCCAATGAGCCTCGTACGAGACTCACTGCTCGCAGGAGCGTGCGACCCCTAGGTCCGCGGGCGACCATCACCCTTAGAGGGACTAGTCATGGCCGCAGTTGCTCCCGCTCTTATTCAGACTCATCGGATTTTAGTGGTAGCCACTCTCGCTCTCAGTCTCTAGACTACAGTCCTACTTGCCTAGGAGCCAGGTTCATGGAGGAGTAGTTAGTGTAGCGCAGTACTTGCTAAGAGTTGTATGGTGATAGCAAGCACTAGCCCCTCTAATAGTAAGAATATGTATTAGTGACTAGAACGGTAGCCATAGATGTATGTGTCATAAGTGTTGTATTGCAACTTTAGCGTCAGCCTAGACTAAGTGTTATGTAAGCTGAAGCCATGTGACCCCTTATCTATGAATGCTATGTGGCCAAATGTAGGTCTTGTATTGAAATGTGTTTTATCATTTATTTTATTTCTATTGGTTCTTGTGTGATTATTGTGGGCACATAACCCACTGATTTAATGCTAGTAGCTAACAGACAGAAATGGTATTTACAGATGGCTACTCAGAGAGTCACCCACGCCCAAGCTAGCCCTGGACCAGATGTGCAAGCTGGAATAGATGCCAACCAAGGAACCTCGCCTATCTCAAGGATCGACCTTCCACCCCACCGATCAAGCCCACCATGGCGTAGGTCATGGCACAGCAAACCTAGATACTTCAAGCCATCTACACTGGCCAGCAAGCCAGTGCCGATAATCAAAATTCAAAACTGGCATACTTCTTAAGGACTCGACCATTGACGTTTGCCTCAGTCGATGAATCCCTCGAGGTTGAAGACTGGCTTCGAGACACTGGAAGAAAGCTACAACTTGCTAAATGTGCTGAAGAAGATTGAGTAATCTTTGCCACCCATCAGCTGAAGGGAGCAGCATCAGTTTGGTGGAAGCATCCGAAGCAATGAAAGTGTCATGACTGAGATGACTTCGAAGGGGAAGCAGGAGTACATGAAGAAGCAAATCAGGCCAATCAAGCTAACCCAGCTAACCAAGCCTGACAAGCCCTGCGGGCCATCCCATGGAGGGCGTTTAGGTCAGCCTTTAAAGCTAACTTTGTTCCGACAGGGATAATGAAGATGAAGAAAAATGAGTTTCGCACCCTAAAACAAGGAAGCATGTCGATCAGCAAGTACATCACCAAGTTCAACCAACTCGCCCGCTATGCTCCAAAGGACGTGGTAGAAGAAGAAGAGAAGATAGATAAGTTCTTCAAAGGCATGAATGAGAATATATGTGTACAGCTGATCATCCAAGATTTTTCTAGTTTTCATCAGTTGGTGAACAAAACATTGATCCTAGAAAATGAAAGGAAGAACTTGGAAGCAAGTTGCAAGCGCAAGCTAGCAGTACAACGGCCTCAAGGGAGATACATCCAGAAGCTCTTCAACAACCCTTTCTTCTCAAGGCTCCAAACCCCAAGACATGTACTGTGCCCTAGCAGTAGTACCTCCGAACAACTGGTCCACGGGAACAAACCCCGTTGCCCACCTTAACTGCTATAGTTATGAGGAGAAGCATTTTGCTAACCAATGCCTACAAAAGCAGATTATTCTAGTGAGGTTCAATCTAGGGACCACCCCCGTCCATGGCCAAGCATCAGCACCCAACAGGGGGTACCAGACCCCACAACCTAGCAAGACCACCCCAACTCCCAATCGTGGCCGGGTTAACCACATCATGGTTGAAGAGGCCTAGGCAGTAGCAGGAATTTTGATGGGTACGTTTTCTATCAAGACAATACCAGCATACATTCTCTTTGATTCTGGGGTTTTTCATTCTTTCATAGCAAGAAGATATGTGGATACTTATCCATTAAAGAAAGCAGCAATGCTTCGCTCGCCTAGAGGAGTTATCACCGCTATCTTATTAAGCCCTAGGATAGAAATTACCATGGAAGAATTCGATTTCTTAGCAGGTCTAGTAGTATTGAACTCCAGACCTTAGACATCATACTAGAGATGGACTGGCTAGCTAAGCATTGAGGAGTTATAGACTATGCATGTGGTTGTTCAGTTGACTATTACTATCCTTGTATTCTTTAATACTCCCTCTGTCCATGTTTATAAGACGTATTTTCTCTTGGCACATAATCAAGGAGACAATGAAAATGACTAGATTACCCATAATTATTATCTCTAAATACTATATTCAATACATACATGTAAAGAATAGCAAGTAAAGCTGCATATTTATTAGGGATATAAAGAGAATATCACACTAATTTTATATTTGAACATGAAATATACCTTATATTTATGGACAAAATCATTCAAAAAATACGCCTTATAAATTTGGATGGAGGGAGTAACTTGAAGTGGTGCACAACAATGATGAGCGTGTCTTGAGGGCACTCCTACTCCTGAATGTCATCATTTTAGGCAACGCAGGGTTAAGGAGATGGTCAAATCATACAAGTAGGGTGCAATTGGAGTGGATATAGATGGACATCACTCATCATATATTCTATTATGTATTTTTTTCTTGGAATTCGAGTCGAACATGGATAATGCTAGATGCATATTTCTCCATTCTCTATTCATTCCATAAGCCTTTAGATGGTCAATCAAACTAAAATTATCCACTTCTTTTGCATCCTTATATAGGACATTAGACAATAAGGTGCAATCTTAACGAACACGAAGAGACTATCACTGAGATGTCGAAGAAAGAGTACTTGGTATTCCCTGTCTGTTTAGATGTGACAATCTGCCTATATGTTATCTTGTTCCTAAGTGAAGTCAAAACAGACTTTTTCATATCATTTGACATATAGATATATACGGACGGATATCACTTATCCCATATCATATTTCATAATTTTTCTCGGAGTTGGAGTCGAACACTGACAGTGCTAGATAACTATTTACCTCTTCCGTATTCATTCTTCGAATCTTCGATCGGTCAGTTGGACAAAAATTATCTGCTCTGTTTGCATACCTACCTGCAAGTGCTGATCAAAAGGGCGAGGAGCCTCAAGGGCCGCTGAATTTTGCAAGAAAATAAATGATTAATTAAGCAACTCATAGCAACAAAAAAAAGTGAAGTATGAACTGACACAATAACAGTGGGGCGTTCATATTGGATTTTGGCTTTGGTTGATGAATAGTAATAGCGTGTAGAGAGAGACACCCGTATGTGATTTTGACTGATATAAATAAAGTTACTATAGTATCTACTACAATCGACTAGTAGACCTCGTCTTGAAAATGATGAGGACATCCCTCCCACGAATACAACTATGTATACACACACAATTCACCCACAGCAAGTGTTGCATGGTCCACTTACTCGAGCTCGTGCTCACCAACTTAATTATCAAGTAAATTCGTTCCTAAGTTTGTATATTACTGAGAATAAACCACTACCTAATGCAAGTGACTTAATTACGCTTAGGAACATGGGAAAGGATGAAAGAGTGGCATGTGGAGTCATGGATATGCATGGAAGGCACAATGAAGGTCACCCCGTCACTTTGGGGCTGAGTCAAGCAAGAGTTGGAGTAGGGCTCGTTTTGGAATCAGATTCGGACTACCACGATAGTATCAATTTCAAATGGACGTAACTTCTTCATACGGACTCCTTTTGGACGTTCTTGGACTTCATGGAAAGTTTATCAAGTCTACTTTCCAACTGATCTAACCTTATCTTTAAATTCCATCCGAGCCGATCACAATCATCAAAAGAGTCTATGTCTATTTCTGAGTTCGAGTTGAAAAGGGTGCTGCACCACCTCTATTTGGGTCCATGGGCCTTGTAACCCTAGGGACGTGCGCCCACTTCCCTGCCCGCCACGCCTGGTCGTCTCCCTATAAAGGAGCCGCCACCTCCATTATTTAAAACTTGGATTTCGTTGAGTTTAGGTTTAGCCATTGTGCAAATTTCTGTTCTTCAGTTGTGTCAGACGACCACCTGTCATGACTGCCTTCGGGATCCCACCTTTGATTTTCAATACCATCGATCTTATTCGCAATATTAGTTGCCTACATCTTATTCTTACTAGTTTTGCGATTGCTCGCAGGGATTGAACTTCGTGTTCAGGTTGATCGCACTTCCAGCTTGGTCAATAACATCTCGGAGTTCGTCAATGATTACTAAGGCGCAAGCGTTATCGTACGGTTGTAGTCGGATCGCGAGAGTCATCTCCACCAAAATCGATAGTTATCAATCTCATTGAAAGATCGGGCACCCTACCTCCATCAAGTGGTATCAAAGCTCAAGGTTGCTCAGTGAGAATTTCTAATTACCTATAGATTAGATTGCTTTTTCGTTTCCTACAGCACACATAAACAAAAAAATATAGTAGTAGATCATCCTGTCCAAACCCGTCTTACCATCGTAATCTATCTTTTTAGTATATTGCTTTGTTGAATTTTCAGTTGCATCATCGTATCCTTTGCTGGTCTTAGTGTCTAGTTCCTTTAGAGTTTCAAGTTCTAATCACGTTTGGTCTCACCGATTGCGGTTGGGATCGATCTACCACGGCAAGGGAATACAAGGGGGAGGAGGACTCCAACTTCAACCAGAAATCGGACTCACCATCGAGGGAAGTTTTGCCCTAGTTGGTCTCGAATAGAACCAGGGCAAGAAACGGTCGCTATCCCAAGGAGGTTTCGGAGTCAACTAGGAATATCCAAAACAGCGTGGTCTTTTCAAAAAAAAGAGAGAGCTAACTTTTGCATACGACCTCCGATTGAGGCGTTTCTTGATCCGTTGGAAAGGAAACGAGAAGACACAGTAAAAAAAGTTTGGGAAATCCGAGGATTTTATTTAGGCGTACACACCCAGGCACACGCACGGCAACTTCGACCCCAAAAAAATGTCGTTTAGGGCCTCAACACGGGCCCGCAAAGTCGAAAAAATTCAACTTCCTTGGAATTCGCTCAAAATTTAGAGAGACCTTCTAAAAGTAATTCTAAGGTTCCCCGTAAAGATGACATCCTTTTCTGAGCTTCTGAACTCCGTGTGCACGATGTTTTCTAATATTTCCACGCCGTGTTTTCGTTTTGTGTTCTAGGCTTGCGTCTCTAGTACGGTCTAGTCTAGGACCAGCATTAACCGACGTTGAACGATTTTACAGCTTGCATTATCTAATTTGATTATTGCTACTCCTTGCTACCATACTTGAGCCTTCCCAGCTACACTTTTCTACACCATACAGGCTGAGCTTCACCTGGCAATCGCTCCACCTAATCTTCAGAGATACGTTGTCATTGCTGGGAGCTGATCACCCCTATTTGCTTGGTAAGAATTGGTAAGAGTTCAATAGAAGGTTTGATTGTGAGAGACTTTTGAACCACCTCATTTTAGTAGTTTTTGTTAGGGACATATTTTTGTGTTTTGCTAACAATGGCAGGTCCTACAGAGTTGACGGATGAGGACCTATCTCATACTCCTCGTACGAAGGCAATCGTACAACATTTTCTGCGCCTCATGAACCTTTATGCCGAGGGTCTTGAGGAGGATGTCAGGGGTCACCAATGAGTAACTTGCTCAACTTGAGGGTGCCCAGATTAAGACAAACGCCACGCTCGCTGTGATGGAGAGAGCGCAAGGCATCACTAACACTTCTTTAGCAGGCATTATGGCGCGCCTTGAGGAGATTGCCCAAGCATCCTCTGCTGTTCCCGCTATTGTGCCGGTAGAGGGACAAGATGAAATCGACTGCGTGGCTGATACCGAGGCCGATGGCCGTCGTAACCACAACAACGATCGAGCTCATCGACAGTTGCATTTTAACCAACAAGGTATGCCGAGAACCCCCACAGCGTGAGATACGTGACCACGATGATTCTTTTGCTAAGGTTAAATTCACAATGCCATTTTTCAATGGTAAATATGATCCTGTTGGCTATCTTAATTGGGAACTAGCTGTTGACCAAAAATTTACTTGCCATGAATTTCCTGAAAATAGACGAGTTAGGACTGTTACTAGTGAATTTACCAACTTTACTTCTGTTTGGTGGAAAGAACATTATCGTCAAAATCCCAATAACAAACCCAATACCTAGGAGGCTTTAAAATTGTTTATACAGTATCGATTTGTTCTCTCATATTATGCTCGTGATTTGTTAAAGGAAAAAGTCCAAATTACTACCCCCAAGTATAGCTTAAGTCTAGATAACCCCCTAAAGAATGAAAAGGTTTACTTAACCCCTTGTGTTTGCTAAACCAGATCAAAATTCACCTTTTACCCATCTCCAAAACTGGTTTTGCTGAGTTGACCGATTTTGTTGACTAGGATTGACACATAGGACCTTTTACGTTTTATCTAGGTAAATAATTAAGTGGACTGATCTTAGTTTATATGTTATCTTGTTTCTAAGTGAAGTCAAAATAGACTTTCTCATATCATTTGACATATGAATATATACGAATAGATATCACTTATCCCGTATCATATTTCATTTTTTCTCGGAGTCGGAGTCGAACACCGATAGTGCCAGATACCTATTTACCCCTTCTGTGTTCATTCTTCGAGCCTTCGGTCGGTCAGTTGGACAAAAATTATCTACTTTGTTTGCACCCCTACCTGCAAGTGCCGAGTAGAAGGGCGAGGAGCATTAAGGGCTGCTGAATTTTGCAAGCAAATAAATGATTAATTAGGCAACTCATAGCAACAAAAAAAAGTGAAGTATGAACTTACATAATATCAGGGGGCGTTCATATTAGATTTTGGCTTTGGTTGATGAATAGTAACAATGTGTAGAGAGAGACATCCGCATGTGATTTTTACCGATATAAATGAAGTCATTATAGTGTCTACTACAATAGATTAGTAGATTCCATCTTAAAAAGACATTCTATTTGAAAGGTAGGTACTACAGAAAAGTTATTTATTATAGAAAAACGGTTTTTAGAAACCAATACGAATAGAGCCAAGGTCTACATAGATGATCTAGACAGCATTTTTTGTTTTTTACAAAATTATTTAATACACACCGCCAAATATAGAACCCTAAATCACAATAGTGTACACAGGGCAGAGCCAGGATTTAGAATAAGAGGGGGCCAAACAACTGATAAGTGTAAGTACGTTTGATGAGAGAGGTAAAATAGCACTAACAACAATAACATTTTTTAAAATATAGGTAACTATAGTACAAATTTATCAAAGTACGAGGAGATCCCTCGCCCCTTAGTGTACATAAAATACGGTGCAGGTGGATGAGCTCGTCCCTTTATTGAAAATATAGAATTTTATTTGCTGGTTGCTTGTACTAGATAATTGTAATAGTCTCCACGAATAACGAGCGTATGGTATCCTTTAGGTTGCGACTGTTTGTGAAGTTGTCATCTTGGTTATAGATGAACTCCATGGTTCTCGTCAGGTTGAATATCGCCTCCAGTAACTTCTTCGGATGAGTATTGTCAGGCTTCAACCACTCGGCATTAAGATCTTTCCATGTTTCCTCTTTCAGTTCCTGTATCTTTGCACGTGCCATTTCAATTGAGACATTGTATTGCTTCATGTAGCTGTCGATTGTCGAAGCAACATGAGGCGTCATTTGCTCCCGCTGCATACACAATTAGTACTTGGTTAAGGTGGTGATCGGAATAGTGATAGTTTTTGATTTTTGCTGAAAAAACACTGAGTTAGTTCATTGAATATAATTAAGTTTAAAAAAATTAAAAATAAAAACGGTACGCTAATCTAGAGCGGACAATGCAAAGAAATACAGGAAAAAAATAAAACAAAAAAAATTATTTTTTACTGTAGTGCTACAGTAACGTTACAGTGTTTTCGAAACCAAAAACCTATCGCTAAGAGCAACTCCAGCAGTAGCCCTCAAAACAGGGCCTCTACTTTTCATTTGAGGGCTCCCCCTACTTTTGAGGGCCCTATTTTCTGGATTGCACTTCAGCAAGAGCCCTCAAAACAGAGCCCTTACTTCTCAATTCTCTCCATTTTCTCACACACTATATGCATATGTATAGGACAAAAGTACAATACACAATAAAATATTTATGATTTCATAATGAGGGACAATATGTAAATTTATGAATTCAAATACGAATATTCAAATTTAAATTCAAATTTATTCCGAATTTAAATTTATGAATTCAAATACGAATATTCAAATTTAAATTCAAATTTGTTCCGAATTTAAATTTATGAATTCAAATACGAATTTAAATTGAAAGCACAATGAGGAACATTTAAATTTATGAATTCAAATACGAATATTCAAATTTAAATTCAAATTTGTTCCGAATAAGGGACGTATTTATTCAAATACGAATAAATCTGAGTTTGAGGGCTCAAGTAGGGCCCCTCTAGGAATGAGGGTTTGGAGGCTTCATTTGAGAGACCCCTATTTTTGAGGGCTCAAGTAGGGGCTCTACTGGAATTTAATTTTTTACTCTGACTCTCAAATCTGAGTTTAAGGGCTTAAGTAGAGGCCCTGCTGAAATTACTTTAACGATAGATAGAAGTCAAACTGATCACAGCCTAAACATATGCTCCCTCTATTGATTAATGTAGGATGAATTTTTGAATGATTGATATAAGACGCACACACTAATCAAGACAGTAGTTGTGGTCTCTTTCCTCTAATGCCCCTACTAATGCATTAAATGTACAGATCCTTTGAGTGATTGCGAGTCTATTAGGGGTAGCTAGAGAGTAGTGAAGAATACTATAGGTAGTCTACTCCATTTCCTTTGCTCCTTGGTACAAGTGCAAAAGCCTAATACGGCTTTATATACTGAGGGAATATTCTATTGGTAAAAGAATGGTAGACCGTACGTCAAGCAATGCATGCATCTAAGCGGTCCTGAAAATTGCCTCAGCACTGCCAAACCACGTAGCTTTATAATGTGTTACAATGTGAAATTCACGATCTAAATTAAAATGGCAATTATATATGGATTTGCCAGCAGGCTTCTAAGATCCAATATTAACTAATTAATCAGTGAGAAACGTTACCTCGTATGTCTGGAGATCATCTACTAGTCTCAGAATTATGCAAAGCGCCTGTACCATTTTAGGCATAGTGGAAACCCAATCAAAAGAATCCCTTGTTGCTGTATCATCCATTCCGACGAATGAAGCGCAAGTCAGCAGGTGACATGCGCCAGTCCTTGCTGAAACCTGCAGGTGCTCGTCAACGGATTTTGGGACATAGCTTTCTTCACGCATCTTCACCTCCCTATTGTAATTCTTAACCAGATCTACTGTCTGCAAATTGAAGACAAGAAGTATATAGAGAAATTCACATAAAAGAGATAAATAGAAATACATTTGAAACATGTTTGTGTAATGGATATATATAATGGAAGGTAAGTATATCGTTTTCTGATAATCTTTTCGAGGGAGATAAATACATATGTAGATGGAAAAGGTGACTCACAAAGTTTCTGAGGTAGGGCATACGGTATTTCTCCTCCGGTGTTAGCTCATGCTCGATGATTTCATAGCTGTCCAAAATTTTTCCCAACACAAATTGCATGCACTCCGGGAGATCTTGAGCACCCTTTCGATCCCAACTGGACATGAATAATTTCCACTAAATATATGAATTTATATATCCATAATGATACAAAAATGTTAAAATTCGTAATTATTCATCAATACACTGGTTGAACTTCCAGTCATTAAATTTTCACCGACATTGAATATATACATCAAGAAAAATTACTGTAGGAAATTGAACTCCTATAATTTTTTTCATACACAGCCATATATAGGATCTTAAAATGACATTACAATACAGAAACTAATGACCACTGAAAGAGGGTTTTCTTAAATATGGGAAAAAACTCTCCCTCGTTGTAAAACGAATCTTTCTTTTTACAATTAATTGTCAAACTTTTTTTGTTGAATTAACGTTTTAAGTTAATATTTTAAACGACAAGTTTTTTATATGCCTTTGAAGAAAGCATAACATTTATATGTTCCACTGCAAAACAATAAATATGTCCTTGGTGACATGGAAAAATAATGAAAAACGTTTTTCCATGCCACTGGTGTGTTACTGCCCCAGCAGGGTTTCGCTACCGCACGCTGGCCTCCACAATTGCCACTTCAGCTTTCCTTTTTGAGGAGTACAAGGCAGACACACAAGCATTTACATCTTCTGTACACATTTAAAATTTATCAGAGGCACTAAAAGTCTTACAAAACATAGACACACATTTTCTCATTGAACACATGCTCATATATAGACTTATAAAATTGATGAACACTAGCGTCTAGGACTTAAACCCTAGTGTGCTTGGTGAAAACCCCAACGCCTGGCTGATAAGGGACCAGGGGTACAACCGTACAGATTGTTATTTTCAAAAATCTGGGAACATAACCCACCACAGAAAAGCAGATGAGAAACTATCGCTAACGACAATATAAAAAAGGTTTTGCATTTTTACAGTTCCACAAACGAAATAAACTATTTTGCAATGGTATATTAAAAATGTTTTGCCGGCCGGTGTATGTAGAATCGTGCTCAAGTGACTGCAAAAATCGTGCTGGTGTATGTAGAATGATCTTCTGACTTAATCTTAGGTTTTGCATGTTCTTATGCAGGAGGTTGGATGTCTCTGTTAAATTTCTATATTTTTATGCTAGAGGACACTAATGTTTTTGGATTAATACTTGGGTACTGACCTTAGATGGACAGTGTGTTTATGGAAGCTTTAATTTAGTGTGTGCGCTTCTGAATAGATGGATGTGTTTAGGATATTCCTAATGGTGATACTACATGGTAATATCTATATATTACCATCTTATATAGATATCAGACTAGATATCATCCTCCCAATACACTATGTCTATCATCTAGTCCACCTAATCAATATTGTAATTTAACATTTATTTCTAATTTCCTCCCTAATGCATCGTTTAATGCAGTGACACACCCTCGTAATGTAGTAGACATCTCTTCCCTCCCCAATAGATGTCTTAGATAATGTCTTCGTGTTAGATTGTGTTCTCAAGCAATGTCTTGTATGAGCCTCTGCTTCCTTCTCTTCCTTTATTAATTTCCCATCCACCTCAGTACTAATCATACATGGCGTGTTAATTAATGCTATAGACATTGCTTACATAGGGCCGTTGAGAGTGCCCTTAATGGAAGCTTAACATTTATGGTGTTCAATTAATGATTCATATTAATGAATGTGATTATAGATGTGTGTATGAATTAGTTGTAATTACCACAAACAAAGTTAAATTTGTGTGTTTTCTTTGCATTTATTTTTTGTTTACAATTTTATTTTTCCTGGCATTATGATTGAACCAACAGCAAAATGCCACAAGCCCTGATGGGAGTAACTGTTGGAAATATTATCCATGATAGTATTTTCTGTCGGTAAACCATCAATAGTATTTTGGTCAAAACTTGACATGGGAGAAATTTTCCTGTCGGTGACCGTAAGGGAATACCATCAGGAATTATTTTATGTTGGTTAACTGTCACTCAAATTCTTTTTTTGCATCTCATTCTCCTCACAATATTTCCTAACGGTTCCCCGATAGAAAAATTACCTGACAGTAAAACGTTTTTTCTTAACGGTTTTGCCCCGTCGCAAAAGCTTCCTAGTCTGGTAGTGCGGTGTCATGTATAAAATTAGGTATCGCTTTGCTATTGCTAGTAGCTCATTTGGAGGAATGTGCTATCACCTTGAGGTGGCGTTTTTCTCAAGTGACAGCGGCAACTAGAGACAGGTTAGAGGTAGGGCCCACTGGGTAAGGTTTTGGGTTCATCGGGACACTAGCTAAAGAGTTGGGGGGGGGGGCAGCCCTAGTGGATTAGGTTTTGAGGGTAGGGGACAGGGAGTGAAGGAGGCGCAACAAGGCGGTGAAAGCACCATCGAATACAAAAGGCAGTTGGCGGCGCTAGAAGCCGCTAGGAGTTGGGGTTGGGATGGTGCAAGGAGTTGGTGGAGGACGGGACAAAGGTAAGAGATGACATGGCGAGGAGGTCAAGTGGTGTGACTAACGTCACATACTATAAAATTTGTACATTTTAAAATAGCTTGGTTTTTTCTTTATTGTTTGCTTTTGTAACTCGCAATAAAAGAAGACTCAATTTGGTAAATGAGAATAAAAAATTTCTCCTCAGGAAAAGCAATACAAACCTTTCTATACACTTGGTAAACAATTCACACTCTTCTCGAGTTCCATAAGAATCAAATATATCGTCAAAGATGGTTGCAATGGCAATCACCATTGTCAATATTATTCGGCCTCGTGAATGACTTGGTTCGAAGTATACTCCTAACATCCACAAATAGCACTCCACAATTCTATCTCGAGCAAATGGGAGCCTGGATTGAATTTCTAGATCCTTCCACCACCTGTACATTAATGGAAATATTGTTTTTAACAGGGGTGTTTTAAAGCATAAAAACGAAATTCGTTAAAGGAATATAAATTTAAATTATGACAATATCTATCTTTGGATTAATTAGGATCGGCACTCCTTTTTCATTTGAAAGTTTAACATGGAACAGAAATTGAAATAACAGCAGTCACTTCACCTCGTAGTGATTTTCAACTCTTGTTGATATTGGAGTTGCATAAGATTGAAGTTCAACTTTGCAAGTTGCAATACCATTTCATGTACTGTAGCCTCTTTCTCATATGCAGAGATATAATAATTTGCCTCATATATTCCAACCCTTCTAGGGAGGGGCATCTCAAGTGCACATTTTATTTCACGTGCTAATGATCCTTCCAGATTGGGTAACGTTGATTCTAAACACTTTTGAGCGAACAATATAGCTTCATCAAGTATTGTCTCTCCGTGGGTCCTAAAATGTGCAGCATTGTAAAGGCTCAGTAGTTCCCCTGGAGTGTTCGCTGCAAAACTTCCCTCTTCATCTTTGAACTTGGCAAACACATCTGTGATTTGAAATCGATTTTGTCAGATATCATTATGTGAAATTAGAAGAAAGAGTAAAACGAAAAATATATACACGTCATGTAAAAGCTATAAAGAGACATAATTGCTACACTATTAGCACTGGAAGTGTTAATATGAATGGTTGAGTGTAAAATACTAAAGAAAATGAACATGAACACATCACCACGGTGACAGACTCTGTACCCAGGAAAAAAATTCAAAGACTACGTTAATTATACAGTAAAATGTCCTTAGTCCACGATCATTATGCACTGCCCATGATGCTACTACATATTATCATTCAGCAGGTTTCATCTGGGATTGACAGATGTACAGAACTAGTAGTATTACCTCGTTTGCTTTTTGTCAATCTATTAGACATTGACACAGTTTTTAATACACACATTAGATCATTAATTTTTTAATTATATGTTAATGAAATGAAAGTATTTTTTACAACAAATATAGTAATATGATTTCCACACGATAAATTCGAATATTTCATATATATTAGATGTTGAAGTTTTAAAAGGATGATTACACATATTCTAAAATGACATATGAAAAACATAGAGTACAATCTTTTCAACTATTCTTGCCTTCAATCCACTCTAGACAAGGTTTTCTTTGTCTCAATTCAAGATTAGCATTTAACTTTGGTACATTAGGCCAATAACGTCCTCAGTACGACATAAAGAGTACACAATTATTCCGAATTGGACCCATCTTACCTGGTGAAACCTTGTATCCGTGCTTACGAAGTAGATAAAACCACAAAGCTACCGTATGAAGATTGCAGTCACTGACATTGGCATTGTTAATTTGAGTTAACATAAGATTAATCTCCTCTTCGAAAAGATGATTTACGCAAAGACGCTCCAATGCATCGATGAGTTGTAGCCTCTCGAGCAGGCTCCAAGTAGTCGAACTTGTTATCATTTTTGCCACTTCTTCTTTCAGTTTGTCTGCGTGTACCATCCATGTCTGCTAACAACAATACTTTAAGTAAGCATGTCAATTCTTGATTAATGAATGATATGCAGATTATCAGAGCATACTTATTTCTTTATTAAATTGGATATTTTAATTTACGCTCCCTCAGGTTACAAAAGAATGTCACATTAAAATACGACTTTGACCACTAGTTTTTATTATATTATAATTATGAAACACATTAAAATATAATATTAAGAAAGTAATTTTTGAATGAAATTGCTAAAAAGTATTGCATGCTTTTCTGGGGAACAGTAGTCAAATTTCTGATCTTGTGATTTGCTTGGAGATTCGAGCTCTGGCTGGCGAGGCCGTCTTCTCCAAAAGTGGTGGCGGCCATGAGTTAGGGTCATCTATTAGGGTTCGGGGTTCACCGGAATCCTCAAACTTAGAGGGAGGCTAAGGTGACGGAGGACTAGTGTTGGGTGATGGCAGCGACGAGGCGACAGTGGCGTCGCTAGCCGCAGGCTTAGGGGAGTGCAGTAGGCAGTGGTGGTTGGAGGAGAAGACAAGAACAAAAGAATATTAGGAGGCAGTGGCAAATTTGGTGGCGGTAGCCGATGAGACTAAGAAGGAGGGTGGTGGCGGCGGTGAACAACGTAGTGGGCAATGGAGGTGGTGGACGACTTTGACATCCCATTTTTGGGTATGTCTATTTGCTTGTGTAATCTTCAAAAGTTTGTGTTTAAATTCAAAATTTTCTTTTCAAAATTTGGTTGGAAAATTGAAAATTCGTAAAAAATTTAATCTCCCATTGGGCCCCGACCTATTCCTTTCCCGACCTCTTTTTTTCCCTGGCCTTTCTTCCTCTTGGTGCAACCGACCACCCCCTCCCTCCTCCCTCTTCTCTCTTCCTCCCCTTCCTTTTTCTCTCCTATGCGCGTCGGCTGCACCGTGGCGCCACTGTCCCCAGTTTTCTTCCTCCCCTTAGTGCTAATTCTTACCACGTAATTGTGCAGGAAATTTCTCTAATTATATTAAATCTATAGTTATAGATATATCAAAAAAAAGAAAAAAAATACTATATAGGTAGAAAAAAGAAAGGAATCGATTAACCTGTTGTTGGCAGGAAGCTGCTGTGTTGGAGTGGTAAAGAAAGAAATCTCCCCATATACAAGGGTGGAAGCCGCAAGGGTTATTGCTCAAGCGATCGTCAACCTCTTCTTGTATCGTTCCTGCTGAAAGTTGCTGTGCTTGCCGGCATTGCAGCGCGGCGTGCCGCGGCTGTCGCCACCACCATGAAACACCTCCCGGACGTTGTCCGATCGGTCGTGATGCGAGATGGCAGCCTATGTTGCACTGTCGTGCTTTCAAGGAGAAGGTGGTCATCACAGCGCTCTGCATCTCCAAACTTGCACTCGGTGTATCTAAGCTACTTTGGCGTACTGCCTGGGACTAGCTATTTATATAGACGTACTCCAGGTCGATCTCACTGAACAGCATCCTCGTGTGGGCTTGACAAGAGCCTGAAACAAACAGTTGTAGTCAATTATAAAAACTTCTTTTAGGCTTTTGCAACGTTGATGTGGACGGAAAACATATCTTATGTAAAACGTGAATCATAAACTAATTATTATAAGCAGCTAAATATGGTAGCGATCGACCAATTTGCAACGTTGATATGTACGGAAAACATATCTTATGTAAAACGTGAATCTAAAAAGTGAATCATAAACTAATTATTATAAGTAGCTAAATATGGTAGCGACCGACCGATTTGCAACCTTGATGTGTACGAAAAACATATCTTATGTACAAACGTGAATCTTGCAGTCAACCTATAAACCTTATAAATTGCAGAAAGAAATATATATTATGGTAGTATATTTCATCAAAAATCTATTACTACCGAATTCTTGCAGTCAACCTATAAACCTTTCTTGCTTATATATGCTGTTGCTGACAAGGTTTTATTTTTGTCAAAGTAGATTTTCGTATTTGCTGCATCAATAGTTCTCATTCGTTGCACTTTTTCCGTTGTGTTTTATGTTTTATGTTTGTTGCATCGGAGCAAGAATTTGTTGGGAGCTCAGGAACTTGTTATATATGAAAGTCGACTATCACATACGATTTTTATAACAATGGGTAGAATTTTTGCCCATTAGCATACCCGCGGGTGAAGATATCTTTCGTGATAGTGTCTTTCGAGTTATTAACCGTCTGCGTGATAGTCGACGACATCGACGTTATTGCACGGTTAATAAAGACCGTCTGTGATATACACAATATCACAGACGGTTCGGAATAACAACCGTCTGTGATATTGTGTATATCACAGACGGTTAATAACAAAATTGCTGCTGAAAGTTGCTGTGCTTGCCGGCATTGCAGCGCGGCGTGCCGCGGCTGTCGCCACCACCATGAAACACCTCCCGGACGTCGTCCGATCGGTCGTGATGTGAGATGGCAGCCTATGTTGCACTGTCGTGCTTTCGAGGAGAAGGTGGTCATCACGGCGCTCTGCATCTCCAAACTTGCACTCGGTGTATCTAAGCTACTTTGGCGTACTGCCTGGGACTATTTATAGTCACTCAGAATTGTAGCACGGATGGCTCTTGGTTGATTTCACACGGCGGCAAGCTGGGGTGCAAAACGGCGATCAGGACGGAGGGATACCGATCGTACCCCTGCTAAACGAACAGATAGATTTGATTGGTACCTGTCATATACAGACAGTAAAAAAGGGCTATACCAATCATAAAAGTTGCCGTGCAGAACTCCATTGTTGCTATACATTGTACTTCAAGTCTTATGTAAAACGTGAATCATAAACCAATTATTGTTGCTGACAGCTAAGGGGTGATCGGAATAGCGATAGCTTTTAGTTTTTGCTGAAAAAACACTGTAGCTGGCTGAAATAACACTGTAGCTGAGTGGCATGTTAGGCATAATTAAATTTTAAAAAATGTAAAAATAAAAACGGCTCGATAGTCTAGTGCGGACAATGCAAAGGAATATGAGAAAAAAAAATGGAACGCAAAAAAACCAAAAAATAAAAAAAAATCACTACGTGACAAAAATGCTACGTTGTTCGATCACGCTACGTTGTTCGATCATTTGAACAGTGTTTTAATCTCCAAACTGATCGGGGCCTAAATTGGTAACGACCGACCAATTTGCAACGTTGATGTGTACGAAAAACATATCTTATGTACAAACGTGAATCTAAAACGTGCCTTCAAATATTTCCCTAAGTATTCGTCTAATCTTCACTCCAATATACGAGAAGCTATAAAGATCAAACAACAAAAAATCCAAAAAATCTCGATGCTACAGTAATTTCAGCACATGAATAATAAAAAATAGCACTATTTTAAATAAAAAATCTATGAAGCTTTTGATCTGTAGTTCAAAAAGACTTCAAACTTAAACCAATGCTAGATTATGACCTTGAGAACTTATCACAACTAATAATCTTAAAAGAACTTAAAAGAATTGGGATCTTTTGGTTCGTAAATCTCTACTGCACAAAAACCTAAAATTGAGTTAACTCTCAAACCAAAACTGTAAATCACTTAAAATTTGATATGCACCTTCTCTAGAATGTTAGGAACATTTTCCAATCAAAAAATAAAGAAAATCATTGGAACATCCTAAATTCCAGGGAATTTAAAAATGAGTACAATTTAGAACTTTTTGCATGCATCTTATTTCCTTGGCTTTTCATAAGAGTTTCTTTGGGACAATGACTTTTTAGTACAAACTTTTGCAAAAGAAATATGCAATAGATAGAATTCAAATTGAATTGAAAATCGAATCTAAAAAGATGATCCATAAAGTGGCATAGGAGAATTTATAGTAGAATCTAATTCAAAAACTCCAAAATAATTTCATGTCAATGGAAATAAAAATTTGAGCATTTTTAAACATGTTCCTAAATTTTCCTAATTCAAAATAGTGACTATCTAATGATACAATGACTTTACAGAATTTTTGAGAAAAATATAAATAATTTGTAGTGTGTCAAGAACCTCCACCAAAATTTTCATAATTTTTAGAGATCATTTGCTATATCAAAATAATTTCTCAAACCTTTTAGCCAGGCAAATGTGCTTTCTTCACTTAACTGTTTTGCCTCCAATTTGGCGAAGGCGTATTTATGAGCTTTGTGCCTTCTCTCAACCTGTTAAAATCCCATCACTGATGAGTGGGATCGGACCCAACCCATCAGGTCTTCATTCTCTTCTCAATGGTGTACCGGGGCCATGTGTCAGCTCTCTTCTTGTACCTCTTGACATTCTACTGGACACCATGGCAGTGCAATGATGTCCCTAGTTTTGGATGCCATGCCTATGGTTTCCTGCTGCTGTCCACACCTACCCATTGCCTTGACATGATTCATCTCTTCCCCTTGTCTTCTTCTGCATGTCGCACTCCGTGGAGAACCGAGCCACTCTTCTTGTCGAAGCTCGCGAGAACTCACGAGCCATTCTCAGCCATCTCAAGCCTATAAAGCCTCATCGATTGTACCATCATCTCCTTTGTCTCACCCTCACCTCATTTTCATGAAAAGTTGAGCTTTTGCTTCATCATTTCGCTCGAAACATGCCGTCGCCACCAACGCTAGTGAGCATGCTCCGACATGGCCCGAGCCTTTCCGGTGAGCTTTCCCCTTGACACTTACGTCATTATGCACCGATTGGTCCCTAGTACTAACCCCCTCACTTAATAGAAGTTCCATCCAATGGAGTTATCGAGACCTGAATATGCAAATCTGAACTCTCTTGTGTGTTCTATACTAGTCCAAAATCACGCTAGTCTATACAGTGAAAATATAGATGAAATATCGACCA
The DNA here is from genome assembly GCA_036346265.1 of Melocanna baccifera. Lineage (NCBI taxonomy): Eukaryota > Viridiplantae > Streptophyta > Magnoliopsida > Poales > Poaceae > Melocanna > Melocanna baccifera. The sequence goes on from CM070680.1 coordinate 16,870,853, forward strand.
TAATCATGATTAACTAAAAAAACTCAAATATTATTACTTATCAGAGTAGTGACCTTATGGCCGTGCTTACAAATAATAGCCTGAGGGTCTTAATAAAACTTAGCAACAGAAAAACAAAATATCGGCGTAGTAGCAATTCAACATCCCCATAGGCAATTGACTAGAGAGCGAAATCCTAATATGCAAAACTGTCAAAGAATCCTCTTTCAAGTGCCTTTGACTGATATGGTTCTTCTTTAGCAACTGAGCAAATATGGATATAGCTATGAGTACATAGTACTCAATAAGTTGTTAGTAACAAGATACAATATATAATGATGCAAGGATTACCAAATGATGACTGAATGGTTATTTTGAAGAAAACAACAATTTAGAGTAAATATAATAAATAGATTAAAAACAAACTTTGAAAACAAGTAATAAGTAAGTAAGTCAAAAGAATTGAGTAAACCACCAATGAACTGACCAATCATCCAATGAACCACATGTGAACTAACCATTTAGTTCCTAATGTAGCGCAACTTTTTTTTATGAAATTTCTATCCCTTATGTGAAATCACTGAGCATTGGCTATAACCAGGGATATGGCTATTCAAATAGTTACACTCAGCAGAGGTTGCATAACTTTACCAGCATGACAATCAAATTCATTGTCGGCAACTACACGCTTTCTTGGGCGTGCGACGAAGTGATTATCACGTGGCCTTTATAATATTCCATCTCAACCCAGTTTTGCCTGCTAAGGTTTCATAGCCAAGTAGGCTGACCACCTAGTTGGAAAGCCCCCTCTTGAGCCCTGTGGGAATGTTTAACCGACACCCACTGACATCTCAATGATGAAACTGAAACTGAAACATCACAAATTAATTAGCCAGGTTCATCTCATACTGAACATGTGATTGTACGATAAGGTTCAAATCAATACCGCTCAAAGTTAAATCATTAATCATTACCCAAGTGAAACAATCACATTCCAATGTACTAATAGCACCCACTTTACTGTGCAATCATTCACCCAAGTGAAAACTATTTTGTATAACCAACACCAATGATACTACTCATGTCATGGCAATCAAATTTTATAACTGTGGTTGACCACCATGGTTCAATATTTCATTAAGTCAAAATTAATTAATCAAAATGTGATAATGAGGCAAATGTACTACATGTATGGCTAAGCATACTAAATGTACAACCAAAGTGGATACTAGTATTGTATCACTAGATAATTATCCATCCTACGGTGACAATGGAATCATGACATTCAAATTATCAATGAAGGAATTAATCAAATTGGTCGATAACTACTAGTTATAAGGGTTTGTATTAAATTAGCAATGCATGATTGTTAAAAGAAAATAATAAATAATAGATTTAAAATAATAGGTTTAACATGATCAAAGGATACGACTTACCTTGGTTTTGCTTAGTTTCCAATTCTTGATCTTTAGTTCTTGCTTCTGCTCCTTCGAAGACGTTACCTAATGAGAAAGAAAGCGAACAAAATACAAATAAACTCAAATAAAATCCAAAAGCTACAAAATTAGAACTAAAAGATACAGCTCAATTTTATATGAATTTAGGAAAAATAATTGGGCCAATTGGAGTTCGAACGGACAAGAACAGGCTCTCTGAAGATTTGCTAGGAAATTAATTCCTAAAAATTGAGAAAGAAAGAAGAATATTCTTTGAATATTCCCTATAGAATTAATTTAATAAGAGGCAAGAGAATGACAAGTGGGTCCTTGGATTTTTGGGATTTTTAAATAGAATTAATTCTAAAAAGTTGCATTAGAGCCTGACATGTGAACCACATGGGATATAGACCATGTCCACAGAACAGTGCTTGTCCACCATGGACTCGATGCATCGGTCTTGAGCTAGGGCTGATGTGGCAGCTAATTGGGCATGCGTGACTTGACATGTGTGCAATAGTGATGATGTGGCGATGACATGGCGACACATGGGTGGTGACATGGTGTTGGCGTACAATAGGTTGACACATAGGATCTGTGCATTGAGGTGGCAGGTCATGTGGTACCGTTGACTCAGCTAGATTTGATTACTATGGCTACCATCTCTGGTGACGGCGGATGATGGTGACCGGTGGGATGGTGAGGTCACATGAGCATCACCATGGCATGGTTATCTCATCTAACGGCTTGGATGGGCTAGGGAAGCATTGCGCGGTGGTCAGTGGTGAGGTCCATGGCAAAGCTAGCTAGGTGGTGACAATTCTAGTGAGGCAAGGCTCAATTTGGGTCGGTGTGGTATGCAAAACAATCTTAGGAGCAATGTGGTGCTAGAGAGCTAGGTGCGGGGACCTATGGTCGATGGCACTTACCGGTGGCGAGCTAAGAGCGGTGGAGTACATGGGTTTCACAGCAATGGTTAGCTTCGGCGAGTCCTCGGCCTTAGCAAGGTGTGGAAGGGAGAGGACAGAGCATGACAAACCTGGAGGAGAGGATGGCAAGATCGAAGGAGTTCTGATGTAGGTGCGATTGCTTGCCAGAGATAGAACCCCCGATGGCAAGAGTAGGCGAGAAGGTTTGGGAGGTCTTCGGCGCCCTTTTATAGTCAGAGTTGGAGGAGTTCGAGGTGGAGACAGTGAGGCAAAAAGCTATCCATGGCGACTACGGTGGAGGCTCCCAGTCGATTTGTAACATCCTAAAAGTTGGATTCTGAAAAATGTGTAAATACCAAAAATCTTTTGGAATGTATGTTCTTTGTAGTTTGACCTTGTTGGTTTTTCTTGATTATTGGTTAAGGTTCCAATAAGTAAAAATAATAAAAAAAACTAAATTCAAAAAGGAAAAACACAAATAATAGAAGTTAAATAAAAATAAAAACTGAATATGAAAAGATGATCCAACAATTAGGGTAGGAAAACTACTAGTAATGTGGTTGTAAGTTGAAAAAAAAGACATGAGCTAATGCAAAAATTTTGGAATAAGCAAAGTTGAATAATAGAGGATTAGCAAAAATATTAAAAGAAATAAAAATGGGCCTAGCCCCAAAAACTTCTTGGCCTTTCGGCCTGACCAAACTAGCCAGACATCTCTGTTTCTTCTGCCGTGCATTGCCACGGTAAGAATTTTTCTTCACCATCTCCACCACGATAGCTATTCCATCGAGAATAATTAAGACCAATGGTTGTTGGCCATGCCGCCGCTGCTCCTCTGTGCTGCCGAAGCTTTGTTTTCGCATTGTCACAGCGATACCGTCGCATCTAATTTTGTCTCGTTGACCGCCGCATGGGGGAAGAACATAGAGCGCCGCTCAGTCTGTCGCAATGTAATAGTTCGAGTTAGCCACAATGGGCGCCTTCGCCATCGCAGCATGACACCTCAATCGGCCCCGTCAAGAGTTCGCTCGGGACACGCCGCTCTCGTCGGCTACAGTGCTGCTGGCCCTGCCCTGTTGCATCGCCATTAACTTTCTTTGGTGCCGACCAAAATAATGCCCATGCTTCTTGGCACAAGAACCTCGCCATTTAGTGTGGCAATCACCACCACACCCTACAACGTATCGCCATCATGACACTAGGCCTGAATCATTAAGCTCTGCAGCCATGCTGGTGTTGCATAGACCATCGTGACTGCCAACCACCCCCTTTACATGGCCAACCCTTTTCCGCTGGCTATAAAGCCTCGCCTAAGTCTCTACCCTCATCGCACCACCACCCACTTTCTCCCATAGCGAAGAATTGCACTGACATCGCCCAAAGGAGCGTAAGCGACACTCTCTTCCCCAACTTCGGTGACTAGGCAATCCGCCAATTGGAGCTTCGCCAAGACAATTCTGCTGAACAGAAGCACCCTCGGAGGAAGGCAACACCATCCCCACCCTCGGCTAGACACATCGATGCCTGCACCTCGCTGGCGCCGTGAACCTCCTCTGCCTGTCACCGTCATATGCCATCAGACCTCTCCCGACATCCCGAGCTTATCCAAGCATTTAGGTGAAGTTGAGTCACCCTGCAGATGCTCTCCTGTCTATGAATTGTGCTAGGACATTGTAAATAATTTTTCCCCTACCTCCCCTGTTCGCCAACGCCATTGGTCATCGCCAACCACCACCACCACCATCAAACCGGTCAGCAGGACCTGTCCGAACTTAACTAGACCCACCTACAATTGGGGTAGTCCATGCAATAGTTTGGGTAGCAACAATAGTGCTGCCCAGTGGTCCACTCATTGGTTGATTTGGTGCACTTGTAGGTGTCCCGACACCAGCAAAGGGGTGGTGCCATCCCTATCGGGGGCCCTTCCGGAGGGCATTTAGTGGGCATAGGAGGAAGGGCATGGCTCAACCCGAAATCATTGGATGTATTGCAAATATTACATTTATCAACATACATTCACTAAATATGTGCTAAACTAATAAGTGGCGACGCGTTACCTACATTTAGATGAGAACAAGAATGGATAAGACGATTACCATTACGCAAAGACCTTCCCTTCTTTTCAACGAGCTTCCTTCGTCTTTCTCTCTTACCTCATGAGCTCATGTCCTCTCCTTCTCTCTGTCATCCGAGCTCCTTTCCCCCCATTCTCTCTTATCCTCTCGTATTGAGACTCGAATACGCAAATCCAAAATCTTTGTGTATACCGCACTAGTCTAGGATCACGCTAGTGCATATAGTATAAATATAGATGAAATATCGACTATATGCACAATTAACAAAGAAAAAGACTTAAATATTAATAATTATCAGATTATGACCTTATAACCAATCTTACAATTATTAGTCTGAAGGGTTTAAAAAACTAGTAGCGTAAAAATAGAAAAGTGTAGTACCCATTCAACATACCCACAGGCAATCAACCATCAGTGAACTAACCATTCACTTTTCACAGCTCTTCCAACCAAGTTTATAATAAATATCTACCTTTTGTGTGAAAGCATCGAGCATTGTCCATAACCGAGGACATGGCTATTTGAATAGTTTTACACTCTACAGAGATTGCACAACTGTACCCACATGATGTGATCATCCCCGCGCTAAAAAAATCACAACAAGGCCTTTATAATACTCAGTAATTTCGCCATCGAGTAGATTAACCGCCTAGTCAATAATTTCCCCCTCTTACATCTCATAGAAATCAGCAAGGTATAGTGGAGGAAGTAGAAGAGCTCGACCGAGGGGCGCTTCACTCCCAGGCTCCACATCACCCACTCATACACCGCAAGGCACACAATGGAGCCTGGGTTGACATGGGAGACCTTGAGATCGAAGGTATTCAACAACCTCTTCAGTAGTCTGACCAGGGATGTGGAGTCCAGCATCGAATTGAGTGGTAAAGACAACAAGTATATAAGATGTCCAGGCATCGAATTGTCTAAGATAGAATTAGCTGGGCATTTTATGATTGTATGAGATATTCATTAGCCAGTGCATGTGGTTGTTCAGTTGACTATTGCTATCCTTGTATTCTTTAATACTCCCTCTGTCCAAGTATATAAGATGTATTTTTTCTTAGCACATAGATCAAGGAGACAGTGAAAATGACTAGATTACCCATAATTATTATCTCTAAATACTATATTCAATACATACATGTAGAGAATAGCAAGTAAAGCTGCATATTTATTAGGGATATAAAGAGAATATCACACTAATTTTATATTTGAACATGAACTATACCTTATATTTATGGATAAAACTATTTAAAAATACGCCTTATAAATTTGGATGGAGGGAGTAACTTGAAGTGGTGCACAACAATGATGAGCGCATCTTGAGGGCACTCCTGCTCCCGAATGTCATCATTTTAGGCAACGCAGGGTTAAGGAGATGGTCAAATCATATAAGTAGGGTGCAATTGGAGCAGATATAGATGGATATCACTCATCATATATTCCATTATGTATTTTTTTCTTGGAATTAGAGTCGAACATGGATAATGCTAGATACCTATTTCTCCATTCTGAATTCATTCTATAAGCCTTTAGACGGTTAGTCAAACTAAAATTATCCACTTCTTTTGCATCCTTACATAGGACATTGGATAATAGGGTGCAATCTTAGTGAACATGAAGAGACTATCGCCGAAATATCGAAGAAAGAGTATTCGGTATGCCCCGCCTATTTTGATGTGGCATTCTGCCTATATGTTATGTTGTTCCTAAGTGATGTCAAAGCAGACTTTCTCATATCATTTGACATATGGATATATACGGATGGATGTCACTTATTCCATATCATATTTCATATTTTTTTCTTGGAGTCGGAGTCGAACACTGATAGTACCAGATACCTATTTACCCCTTCCGTATTCATTCTTCGAGCCTTCGGTCGGTCGGTTGGACAAAAATTATTTGCTCTTTTTGCAGCCCTACATACAAGTGCCGAGCAGAAGGGCGAGGAGCCTCAAGGGCAGCTGAATTTTGCAAGCAAATAAATGATTAATTATGCAACTCATAGCAACAAAAGAAAGTGCAGTATGTACTGACACAATACCATGGGGCGTTCGTCTTGAATTTTGGCTTTGGTTGATGAATAGTAATAGCATGTCGAGATAGAGAGAGAAAGACACCTGTATGTGATTTTGACTGATATAAATGAAGTCACTATAACATCTATTACAATCAACTAGTAGACCCCGTCTTGAAAAGACAATCCATTGAAAGCTAGATACTACAGAAAAGTCATTTATTGTAGAAAAACGGTTTTTAATTAGAAGTCACTACGAATAGGGCCAAGGTCTGCATAGATGATCAAGACAACATTTTTAGTTTTTTACAAAATTATTTAATACACACCAAACATAGAACCCCAAATCACAATAGTGTATGTAGGGCAGAGCAAGGATTTAGAATGAGGGGGCGAAACAACTGATAAGTGTAATTATGTTTGATGAGAGGGGTAAAATAGCACTAATAACAATAACATTTTTTAAATATAGGCAGCTATAGTACAAATTTATCCAAGCACGAGGAGATCCCTCGCCCCTGAGTGTACATAAAATACAGTGCAGGTGGATGAGCTCGTCCCTTTATTGAAAATATAGAATTTTATTTGCTGGTTGCTTGTACTAGATAATTGTAATACTCTCCACGAATAACGAGCGTATGGTATCCTTTAGGTTGCGACTGTTTGTGAAGTTGTCATCTTGGTTATAGATGAACTCCATGGTTCTCATCAGGTTGAATATCGCCTCCAGTAACTTCTTCGGATGAGTATTGTCGGGCTTCAACCACTGGCAATAAGATTGTCAAACTTTTTTGTTTAATTAACGTTTTAAGTTATGCCTTTGAAGAAAGCATAACATTTATATATTCCACTGCAAAACAATATATATTTCCTTGGTGACATGGAAAAACAATGAAAAACGTTTTTCCATGCCACTGTTGTGTTACTGCCCCAGCAGGGTTTCACTACCGCGCGCTGGGCTCCACAATTGCCACTTCAGCTTTCTTTTTTTGAGGGAGTATAAGGCAGACACACAAGCATATACATCTTAGATATATGCTTGGATTTTATCAGAGGCACCAAAGATCTCACAGAATATAGACACATACTTTTTCACTAAATGCATGCATATATATGAACTTATAAAATTGATGAACACTAGCGTCTAGGACTTAGAACTCTAGTGTGCTTGGTGAAAACCCCCACGCCTAGCCAGCACTCTTATACTATTTGGGTGAAAGAGAAGAGGATGCTTTTAAGCTGACTAGAATATCGGGCGCTCATCGTGCGCCTTGCCATGACTCAATGGGCAAGATCAGATTAATTCTCCTACCGAATTTAATGGGCAAGAACTATAAGAATAAAATCAATACAACTCACGTACCTTGCACCAGAAGCCGGAGACCTTGTCGTACCAATAGAAGCCAGGCCGAAGCCTGCAAGGAGGGCACGGGCACCCCTGCAACACCACGAGCTTCTCCTGCGACAGCTTGGCCCCGTTCACGTACACCTCCTCCAGCTGCAGTTGGTTTGCGACGCATTCCTGCTCGCTCCTCATGACGAGCTCCGCTTCCGCCGCGCTGAGCAGCCACCATAGCACGCGGGAGCCTCGCCCCAGCGCGTCCCACCTCGACTCAGCCACCGCCGCCCGATGCAGCCCAGGCACTTGCGCTCCTCCGGCATGGTCCCCATCGCCCGGAGCACGCACCCCGCGCACCGCAGGCGAGACATGCCTCCTTGTCCCCGAGGCCCCAGAAGCCGCCTCCCTTCCCGCATCTGTAGCAAGGCCTTGTCGGCGCCTTCCTCCTCCTCGTCTTTGTCGTCTCGTCGCCATAGGATTCGAGGAGGGAACCGCTGATCTAAGCAAGCAGATTAAGTTCATTTTTGTTCATTGGAGGATCAACAACGTTTACATTTCTTACATGAAGACAGGAAAGTCAAAAGAAATGACAATGCAATGTTCAAGCAATATTTGTAAACCAAAATTTGCAAGCTTGAGCTGTTCAGAGATAATGCCATCACCGCAGGATGAAAGGAAGTACTAAGTAATGCTAACTGAGCCTGACTGTATGAATTTCAGGTAACATAGCACAAAAGACAAATGAAAACAACCTTATGTTAATATCAAGTATCATTCTTAAACTTGTCTTGTTCCATGACCCAAGTTCCAAATTTTCTGTGCTGGCACTAAAATCTCAAAGAAAGAACAAAAAATTTATGTAGTGTTATATATTTCTTATCTGAGCTAGGTCTAACTGCCAGTGTTTGGTGATTGTTATATGAAACCATATCAGATGATCAGAACAACTATAGTTAACAAGTCTACAAAGTGTACTTCCAACAACTCTATACCATTGCACATTGCTACTCCAAAAGTTTTGCTAAAAGATATTGAACAGGCAAATTGAATTGTGTAAGGAAGCATACCTCTCCACTTTCTCTTCCATCAGTCCCCTCCAAATCCAATATAACAGTACAAGGCTCAACGCCAACACAGCGTGTTATCCAGATGCCTTTGGTAGTTTGTCTCCTAACAACAGAAATAGAACATCAACATTTTTTCCCCTAAACATAAATCAGACTTTAATAGTGCATACTACAATTGAGAGCTGCAATTTCATGATAAGAGAACGGGAAAGTGGCCAAGCGGACATGCAAAATGGCAAGCAAAGAAAGAGATAGTTGCTCAATTATTTAATCACAAGTAAATAAAATAAACAACATGATGCACACATTTATAATCATGTGAGGGAAAGAAAATGGTATATACCTTCCTCTGAATACATCCATCTCCCTAAAATTAGTACTAAATAGTTGGTTCAACAAGGTACTCTTTCCTACTCCAAAGAAAAAGTATGATGAAAATAAATCCCAACTAAATTCTAAACTACATACTGTCTATTTGCAAAATGGCAGAAAGTCCGCATATCAGCCAAGAATACATGTTTTAGTATAAATGTCATTACATTAATCACAAAATACATCTGTGCATTTGGAAAAATCATATGCTATGGGACCACATTGCCCTTTATTTGCTTGAGATCTATCATTCATGTCAGCAAGTTTAGGTCTTCAAAAAAGATATGCACAAGCGCGCTACTTTCAAAGACACTCACGTTAGCCAATTAAGGTTGCAAACTATCCACATTTATCAAAATAACCCTGGACAACGCTAATTGGAAAAAACCATGGTGGATCACAAAGACGAAAGTCGCTAACAATGCCACCATAACTTCGTAGAAACACCAATGTCACACGCTAGCAGTGCAGATTTCTATTGCTGTACTATCAAAGCAAACAACCGATCATCCAGCACATATGAGGCTCACCTACTATCAAAGCAAACAACCGATCATCCAGATGGTCATTTTGTTTCCCATTGGCAACAGGACAACAACCATTGGTCATTGTCTTGAGCACATGATCTGTGGATAAATCACAGAATACGGATTACCATGGTTCAAAAACAGTACTAAGGTCATCATTAGTGTAGCTCATTGCGGCTTCAAAATAGTAGCAAGGTCATCATTAATACAGCTGTAATTAAGGAATACAGTACCTAATATGTTTCTTCTTAATATGCATGTCACTGTCAAGCTCAAAGAGCTGGCTTGATTTAGACAAAACAACTGCATGTCTAAGCAAGGCAGTCTCTTTCCACCCTTTTATTGGGCAAAGAAACTACTGTCACAAACTTTGTTTTGTATATATACACTTAAAAGCTAAGACACAAAGCCTTTCGAAATGAGCGTTGAAGATTTAGATGCAAAATAGCAAGCTGAACAAACCCTTGAAGAAAACTCAATACTCTTGCAAGCTAAGCCATCGATTGTGTTTAGGACAACATGACATACCAATATGCAGTAAAAAATATATCCTGACATCAACATATCTAACATGTACCTTTTCTGAAATATAGCAATATAACTGAAGAATATAAGGACATCAATGGTACTCAATCGATCAGTCTCAAGCAAGGTGACTAAGAAAGCAACAGTTCAAGTTTTTTCCAGTCCAGACCTACCAAACTGCCACTCCTCTATTTAAGCATAGTTTAAAGTTTAAACAAATACCAATGATTTGGGAGGACATCTATCCCCTTCTCTTTGCATCTAGAGCTGAACCCGGGACTGCAAGAGCATCAGAAGCGACGCGCATGTTGCGACTCGGTGGCGAGCTATCGCACAATCCCGCAAGGCTCGAACTGGAACCTAAATCCCCCCAATTCCGCACCGAATTCTGCACTAAACCTAACAACCACCAACGACTAAACCGGATCGACCAAGAAATTAAGAAGAGCACACAGGGTACGTCAAGCTGGAGGATTTACTCTTGTGGCGCTCAAGGGGCTCCGTGCTCGACAGCCGCTGCTTCTGCTTGCTGATGAAGTTCCTCTCCTCTCCCCCTATCTCCCCAGCCGTCGAGGATCTGGAAGAAAAAATGCCAGATTGCAAAACCGTAGATCTGAGGAGAAGAGGATAAGGAGAAGGAACAGGTGTTACCGGTGAGGAAGAAGAGGACGACGACAGGGCTACGACCGGATCGCTGACCGGCGGGGTAGGAGCCAAAGATGACGGCCATGGGTAGTACCGGCGGGGGAGGAGAGGACGGCAGCGGGGCTGCAACCGGATCGATGGCTGGCGGGCAGGCGCCGAGTATGGTGAGCAGGCGGCGGGGTAGGAAGGGGGAAGGGGAAGCAGCGGTCAGCGGGAGAGCGGGGGAGACGGCGGGGGAGCGAGGGAGGAGGGGGCGGCTGGGGAGGTGGGGGGAGGCGGCGGGGGCTGCGGGGGAGGAGGGGGGAGGCGGCGTGGGAGGACGGGGGAGGGAGGCATGGGTGAGGCGCAGGCACGCAGCGCAGAGGGGAAAGAGGGAGGCGGGGAGCAGGTGTGCCACGTGTCGCCACGTGAGGCCCTCGTGCGGGCGTGGAGCTCTCTGGTCGTAGTAACATGGAGTAGCATTTAATAACTCTGATAAGGGACCAGGGGTACAACCGTACAGAATGTTATTTTCAAAAAATCTGGGAACATAACCCTCCACAGAAAAGTAGATGAGAAACTATCGCTAACAACAATATAAATAAGGTTTTGCATTTTTACAGTGCCACAAACGAAATAAACTATTTTGCAATGGTATATGAAAAATGTTTTGCTGGCCGGTGTCATGTATAAAATTGGGTATGGCGTTATTACTACTAGTAGCTCGTTTGGAGGAGTGCGCTGCGAAAACCCTCGAGGTGGCCTTTTCTCAAGCGACTGCGAAAATCGTGCTGGTGTATGTAGAATGATCTTCTGACTTAATCTTAGGTTTTGCATGCTCTGATGCCGGAGGTTGGATGTCTCTGTTAAATTTCTATATTTTTATGCTAGAGGACACTAATGTTTTTGGATTAATACTTGGGTACTGACCTTGGATGGACAGTGTGTTTATGCATGGAAGCTTCAATTTAGTGTGTGTGCGCTTCTCAATAGATGGATGTGTTAAGGGCATTTCTAATGGTGACACTACATGGCAATGTCTATAGATTGTTATCTCATATAGATATCAAACTAGATATCATCCTCCCAATACACTATGTCTATCATCTAGCCCACCTAATCAATATTATAATTTAATATTTTTTCTAATTCCCTCTCTAATGCACGTTTAATGCAGTGATACACCCTCACAATATGGTAGATATCTCTTCTCTCCCCAATAGATGTCATAGATAATGTCTTTGTATTAGATTGTGTTCTCAAGCAATATCTTGTATAAGACACTGCTTCCCTCTCTTCCTTTATTAATTTCCCATCTACCTTAGCACTAATCATATATGGCATGTTAATTAATGCTATAAACATTGCTTACATAGGGCCATTGAGAGTGCCCTTGATGGAAGCTTAACATTTATGGTGCTGAATTCATGATTCATATTAATGAGTGTGATTATAGATATGTGTGTGGATTAGTTGTAATTACCACAAACAAAGTTAAATTAGTGTTTTTTCTTTGCATTTATTTTTTGTTTACAATTTTATTTTTCCTGGCTGTATGATTGAACCAACAGCAAAATGGCACAAGCCTTGATGGGACTAACCGTTAGAAATATTATCCATGACAGTATTTTTTGACGATAAACCGTCAATAGTATTTTGGTCAAAATTTGACGTGGGAGAAATTTTCTGTTGGTGACCGTAAGGGAATACCATCAGGAATTATTTTCGTCGGTTAACTGTCACTCAAATTATTTTTTCGCATCTCATTCTCCTCACGATATTTCCTGACGGTTCCCCGACAGAAAAATTAGGTATCACTTTATTACTACTAGTAGCTCATTTGGAGGAATGTGCTATCACCTCGAGATGGCATTTTTCTCGAGTGACAGCAACAACTAGCGACGAGTTAGAGGTAGGGCCCACTGGGTAAGGTTTTGGGTTCATCGGGACACCAGCTAAAGAGTTGGGGAGTGGGGGGGGGGCAGCCCCAGTGGATTAGGGTTTGAGGGTAAGGGGTAGGGAGTGAAGGAGGCGCAGCAAGGCGGTGAAAGCACCATCGAATACAAAAGGCAGTTGGCGGCGCTAGAAGCCGCTAGGAGTTGGGATTGGGATGGTGCAAGGAGTTGGTGGAGGACAGGACAAAGGTAAGAGATGACATGGTGAGGAGGTCAAGTGGCGTGACTAACGTCACATACTATAAAATTTGTACATTTTAAAATAGCTTGGTTTTTTTCTTTATTGTTTTCTTTTGTAACTCGCAATAAAAGAAGACTCAATTTGGTAAATGAGAATAAAAAATTTCTCCTCAGGAAAAGCAATACAAACCTTTCTATACACTTGGTAAACAATTCCCACTCTTCTCGAGTTCCATAAGAATCAAATATATCGTCAAAGATGGTTGCAATGGCAATCACCATTGTCAATATTATTCGGCCTCGTGAATGACTTGGTTCGAAGTATACTCCTAACATCCACAAATAGCACTCCACAATTCTATCTCGAGCAAATGGGAGCCTGGATTGAATTTCTAGATCCTTCCACCACCTGTACATTAATGGAAATATTGTTTTTAACAGGGGTGTTTTAAAGCATAAAAACGAAATTCGTTAAAGGAATATAAATTTAAATTATGACAATATCTATCTTTGGATTAATTAGGATCGGCACTCCTTTTCATTTGAAAGTTTAACATGGAACAGAAATTGAAATAACAGCAGTCACTTCACCTCGTAGTGATTTTCAACTCTTGTTGATATTGGAGTTGCATAAGATTGAAGTTCAACTTTGCAAGTTGCAATACCATTTCATGTACTGTAGCCTCTTTCTCATATGCAGAGATATAATAATTTGCCTCATATATTCCAACCCTTCTAGGGAGGGGCATCTCAAGTGCACATTTTATTTCACGTGCTAATGATCCTTCCAGATTGGGTAACGTTGATTCTAAACACTTTTGAGCGAACAATATAGCTTCATCAAGTATTGTCTCTCCGTGGGTCCTAAAATGTGCAGCATTGTAAAGGCTCAGTAGTTCCCCTGGAGTGTTCGCTGCAAAACTTCCCTCTTCATCTTTGAACTTGGCAAACACATCTGTGATTTGAAATCGATTTTGTCAGATATCATTATGTGAAATTAGAAGAAAGAGTAAAACGAAAAATATATACACGTCATGTAAAAGCTATAAAGAGACATAATTGCTACACTATTAGCACTGGAAGTGTTAATATGAATGGTTGAGTGTAAAATACTAAAGAAAATGAACATGAACACATCACCACGGTGACAGACTCTGTACCCAGGAAAAAAATTCAAAGACTACGTTAATTATACAGTAAAATGTCCTTAGTCCACGATCATTATGCACTGCCCATGATGCTACTACATATTATCATTCAGCAGGTTTCATCTGGGATTGACAGATGTACAGAACTAGTAGTATTACCTCGTTTGCTTTTGTCAATCTATTAGACATTGACACAGTTTTTAATACACACATTAGATCATTAATTTTTAATTATATGTTAATGAAATGAAAGTATTTTTACAACAAATATAGTAATATGATTTCACACGATAAATTCGAATATTTCATATATATTAGATGTTGAAGTTTTAAAAGGATGATTACACATATTCTAAAATGACATATGAAAAACATAGAGTACAATCTTTTCAACTATTCTTGCCTTCAATCCACTCTAGACAAGGTTTTCTTTGTCTCAATTCAAGATTAGCATTTAACTTTGGTACATTAGGCCAATAACGTCCTCAGTACGACATAAAGAGTACACAATTATTCCGAATTGGACCCATCTTACCTGGTGAAACCTTGTATCCGTGCTTACGAAGTAGATAAAACCACAAAGCTACCGTATGAAGATTGCAGTCACTGACATTGGCATTGTTAATTTGAGTTAACATAAGATTAATCTCCTCTTCGAAAAGATGATTTACGCAAAGACGCTCCAATGCATCGATGCAGGCTCCAAGTAGTCGAACTTGTTATCATTTTTGCCACTTCTTCTTTCAGTTTGTCTGCGTGTACCATCCATGTCTGCTAACAACAATACTTTAAGTAAGCATGTCAATTCTTGATTAATGAATGATATGGTAGCTTCCAAGTCTGGTAGTGCGGTGTCATGTATAAAATTAGGTATCGCTTTAATATTAATATAAGCTAAAAATATTTTATGTGGATTCCTATGTTTCAAGGATTTTTTTAGAATGTTTGGTGAATGTTTGGTATTTATTTGCTATTTTCTAGAGCTCTTTTTGAATTAATTGAAATTCTGAAAAAAGAAAAGTCCCAAAAAAATTTGTGAACATTGTTGGGCCGAGCCTAAACTATTCAGCGGCCCATCTCCCCCCGTCCGATCCACCCGCTGCCACGCGTCCCTTATCCGTGCACCGCACCCCCGCAGCCGCCCCGCACCGCCCGATCCACGCCGCCCATGCGTTGCGCATCCCATCTGTCCGCGTGTCGCGCGGGGTGTTCGTCTCCGTCCTCGTTTCTTCTACCGCGTCGTGACTGAGCCAAGCATCCTCGGTTTGCGCACTTATAAAATGCTGCTGCCTGCCGCCGCCTCCCTCACCTTGCGCTGCCGTCCTCTCGCCGAGCACCGCCGACGCCTCCCATTGCTGTACCTCATCGCCATTCCCCGCCATTGGCCTCACCCGTCGCCCTGCTGACGCCAGACCCCCGCTGACTGGAGCTCCATCGTTGCCCTCCGTCCCTGCCGTTGGAGCCAGCTCCTTCGCCGTGCCTCCCCCGTGTCCACCCGCGGCACGCCCGACCGCCGCCTGCACCCCGCCCTCAGTCCCTGCGTCGGCAATCTAGCGGTCACCGCCCCCGATCCCCACAGCCTCGATGCCACCGCGTGTCCGAACCTCGAACGTTAGATCATGCTGATGTCAGCACACACCACACCCCCGCCGATGGTTCACCTACTCCATGGACGCGGTCCCTCGTGAGCCGAGTCACTGGCAGCCAGTCCCACGTGTCAGCCCACTGTGCCGTAGACCCGTGGACCTGTCCCAACCGAGTCAGCATACCATGTCAACCCTAGTGCCACATAGTAGTGCCACATTGGTGCCACGTCAGCGCCACATCAGGACAACCCGACCCCCCGGCGCCACGTCAGCATGCCACGTCAGCCGCCACATGTCTGTGCCACATCAGCCCACCTTCCACATCAGCGCCCCTCTTCTGTGTGCACTGTTTCATGGACCGAGTCCACCGCGAACCCGTTTTTCATGCACTGAGTCCACAGCACAGTAACTTTTCTGAATTTTCAGCATTTTCTTTAGATTTAATTTTCCGAGAGCTCGTTCTCCTCCATCCTAGCTCCGATTGACCCCATTCTTTTTTCTAAATTCATCTAAAATCAAGCTCTATCTGTTGGTTCTAGTTTCAAGATTTTTGGAGTTCATTTGAATTTATTTTTGTTATTCAATCGCTTTCTCTCTCGTTAGATCCCGTCTTCGAAGGAGCCAGAGTGTCGCAAGAAGATCCTGTGTACCTCGCTGAGCATAACCAAGGCAAGTTGTGTCCTTTGATCATGTTGAACCTAGTTTTTAATTTTTTATTTAATTACTTTGTTTTACTTATCGTGTATCGCTATTTTTTTACAAACCTTGTATTTGGTAGTTATTATCCCAATTGAAGTAATCCTTCCTTGATAATTTGAAATACCATGATGCCATTGTCACCATAGGTTGAGAAATTATTTATTGATACCATAGATGTTACATGGGTGGTACGATTAGTATGCTTAGCCTTGCTTATGTTACAATGGGTTCACCATCGTATGTAAATAATTAATTTGACTTAATGAGATATGGAATCGTGGTTGGTGCCACAGTTATAAAATTTTTGCCACGGCATTGGTGTGTCATTGGCACGGATTATACAACACTGGTTCTCACTTGGGCGAGTGATCGTGCAGTAAAGGGGGAAGTGTGGATTTACTTCATAGGATGTGGAAGACTCGCCCGAGTAACATTAATGACTTAACTTTATGTGCCATTAATCTGAGATTTATCGTGCAAACCACATATCTAGTGTGGGATAGGCCTGGCTGATTAATTTGGGATATTTCAATTTCAATCTCACCATTGTGATGAACATGGTGGCTAATTTCCATGAGGCTCAAGGGGGTGCGATGCGAAACCCTAGCGGGCGAGATTGAGTTGATGTTGAATTTTGTAAAGGCTTTGTTGTGATTTCCTTCGATCGAGGCTAGTCACATCGTGTGGGTATATTGTGCAACCTCTGCAGAGTGTAAAACTATTTGAATAGCCATGTTCTCGGTTATGGACAATGCTCGGTGATTTCACATAAGGGTTAGTGATTTCATAGAAACTTGTAGTTATGGTTGAAAAGTGAACGGGTAGTTACTATTGGTTTAGTTTGTGGATGGGAGGTTCACAAGTGGTTTAATCTTAATTCCGTTGACTATTTATTTATTACTGTTTTTCCATTAAAGTTGCTTTCAATCTATTTATCGTATTTATCTTAAAATATCATTTTATACAAATTAACCTTTCAGCCCTTCATTGGTAAGCCTTGCATATTATATTGCATCTATTTGTTACAAACGACTTGCTGAGTACCAATGTACTCACGGCTTTATGCCTAATGTTGCTCAGTTGAAGAGGAGGAGTATTACCAACAGAAGGTACCAGAGGGAAAATACTTTAGCGACTTCACGGATTAGAACTTCGCTCCTCAGTCAATTGCCTATGGACATGTCAAATGGCTACTACGTTTATTTTGTTTCTTTCCACTGCTAGACTTTAAGCCCTTCGGGCTAGTGATATTGTAAGCCTAGCCATAAGGTCGTACTTTAGATATTTATTGATATTTGAGTTTCCCGTTATTTAGCATGTATATGGTTGTTATGTCATCTATGTTTAACTGTGTGCATAAGTATGATCCTGGATTAGTGCAGTATACACAGAGAGTCCGAATTTGTATATTCGGGTCTCGACATATAGCCTAAAGAGAGTCCAAATTTGTATATTCAGGTCTCGACATGTAGCCTCTTTCTCATATGTAGAGATATAATAATTTGCCTCATATATTCCAACCCTTATAGGGAGGGGCATCTCAAGTGCACATTTTATTTCACGTGCTAATGATCCTTCTAGAAAGGGTAACATTGATTCTAAACACTTTTGGGTGAACAATATAGCTTCGTCAAGTATTGTCTCTCCATGGGTCCTAAAATGTGCAGCATTGTAAAGGCTCAGTAGTTCCCCTAGAGTGTTCACTGCAAAACTTCCATCTTCATCTGAACTTGGCAAACGCATCTGTAATGTGAAATCGATTTTGTCAGATATCATTATGTGAAATTAGAAGAAAGAGTAAAATGAAAAAAATCTACACTCGTCTTGTAAAAGCTATAAAGAGATATCATTGCTACACTATTAGCACTGGAAGTGTTAAGGTCATACTCAAGTTGGCTTAAAGCTAATTTCTGTTTCTGATTTCTGTTTTTTCTTATTCAGAAATTTCATCTTTTCTGGGTTTTTTTAGATTTTTAGGGCTTTTTTGTCTTTTCTTTTTTCCCATATTCCTTTACGTTCGTGATAGGCTAACATATTTTTTCTATTTTTATATTTTTTAAAATTTAATTATGTCAAATAAGCTAACTCAGTTACATTAAAAAATAAGTTAGTTATAGCAAAAAAAGTTATAAGTCAATGTTAAACTAAACACTACCTTAACATGAATGGTTGGGTGTAAAATTCTAAAGATAATGAACATGAACACATCACCACGGTGACAGGCTGTACCCAGGAAAAAAAAATTCAAAGACTACATTAATTATATGGTAAAATGTCCTTAGTCCATGATCATTATGCACTGCCCACGATGCTACTACATATTATATTCGGCACGTTTCATTTGGGATTGACAGCTGTAGAGAACTAGTACTACCCCCTCGTTTGCTTTTTGTCCATCCTACTAGACATGACATAGTCTTCAATACACATGTTAGATCATTAAAATTTTAATTATATATTAATGAAATGAAAGTATTTTTACTACAAATATATTAATATAATTTCCACACGACAAATTTGGATAATTATATATATATATATATATATATATATATATATATATATATATATATATATATATATATATTAGATGTTAAAATTTTATAAGGATGATTACACACATTCTAAAATGATATATGAAAAACATAGAAAGTATAATCTTTTCACCTATACTTGCCTTCAATCCACTCTAGACAAGGTTTGCTTTGTCTCAATTCAAGTTAGCATTTAGGTAGCTCTCAATATGGCGTTGATTTATGACTTTTTTTTACTGTAGCTGAGTTGGCTTATTTGGCATAATTAAATTTTAAAAAATTAAAAATAGAAAAAACACGTTAGCCCACTACGGACAATGCAAAGGAATACAGAAAAAAAGAAAAGGCAAAAAAACCCAAAAAATCTAAAAAAATCAGAAAAAGATGAAATTGCTGAATAGTGAAAAAAAAGCAGAAATCAGAAGCTGAAACTGACTTTAAACCGTTTTGAGTGGTGCCTTAACTTTGGTACATTAGTCCAATAACGCCCTTAGTACGACATAAAGAGTACACAATTATTTCGAATTGGACCTATCTTACCTGGTGAAACCTTGTATCCATGTTTACGAAGTAGACAAAACCACAAAGCTACCGTATGAAGATCGCAGTTACTAACATTGGCATTGTTAATTTGAGTTAACATAAGATTAATCTCCTCTTCAAAAAGATGATTTACGGAAAGACTCTCCAATGCATCGATGAGATGTAGCCTCTCGAGCAGGCTACAAGTAATCGAAGTTGTTATCATTTTTGCCACTTCTTCTTTCAGTTTGTCTGCGTGTACCATCCATGTCTGCTAACAACAATACTTTAAGTGAGCATGTCAATATGCAGATTATGAGAGCTTACCTATTTCTTCATTAAATTGGATATTTTAATTTACGCTCCCTCCGGTTACAAAAGAATGTCACTTTGGACAAAGCCATAGTTCTCAAAATATGATTTTGACCACTAGTTTCTATTATATTATAATTATAAAACACATTAAAATATAATGTTAAGAAAGTAATTTTTGAATGAAATTGCTAAAAAAATATCGCATGTTTTTTTTGGGGGAACAGTAGTCAAATTTCTAACCTTGTGATTTGCTTGGAGATTCGAGCTCTGGCTGTCAACGCCGTCTTCTCCAAGAGTGGTGGTGGCAACGAGTTAGGGTTTGGGGTTCATCTGTTAGGGTTTGAGGTTCACCAGAGCCCCCAAACTTAGAGGGAGACTAGGGTGGCGAAGGACAAGTGTTGGGTGATGGCAGCGGTGAGGCGATGGTGGCGCCGCCGATCGTGGGATTGTGGGAGGGCGGTAGGCTGTGGTGGTTGAAGGAGAAGACAAGAACAAGAGAATATTAGGAGGGGGTAGCAAATTTGGTGGTGGTAGCCGATGAGACTAGGAGGGAGGACGGTGGCGACGATGAACAACATGGTGGGTAGTGGAGGTGGTGGACGACTGTGACATCCCATTTTTGGGTATGTCTGTTTGCTTGTGTAATTTTCAAAATCTTGTGTTTAAATTCAAAATTTTCTTTTCAAAATTTGGTTGGAAATTCAAAATTCGTAAAAACAAAATTGAATCTCTCCTTGAGCTCTAGCCCATTCATGTCACGGCCTCCTTTTTTCCCTGGCCTTTCTTCCTCTTGGCTTAGCCAGCCACCCCCTCACATCTTCTCACTTCCTCCCCTCCCCTGTTTCCCTCCTATGTGCATCAGCTGCACCATGGTGCCACCACCCCTCATTTTCTTCTCCCCTTAGCGCTACTTGTAACATCCTGTTTTTCTGCATTTTATAAAGCCTAGAATTTAAAAATGAATTTTCTGGATTTTTCTGGATTTAATTCAAGCTTCAAATGAATTTTTAGAATTTAAAATGATTTAATCTAACTAAAATAAACATAAACAAAGTTGAAAATATTTATTTGGATTCTTCAGGTCTCAAGGAATTTTCTGGTATTTTTGGTGAATTTTTGGGATTTATTTGCTATTTTCTAGGGCTTTTGATCATTAGTTGAATTTCTGAAAAAGAAAAAATAAAAATCCCCGAGTAGCCCTTAGCCGCCCGATCCGCCCCTCCCCACGCGTCGGCCATCCCTCCCCGCCACGCGTCGGCATCGCGTCGGCCCAGCCGCCCGCGCGCTCACCCCGCCTTGCCCCACTCCTCGCCGTCCGATCCCTTCCCACTGCCACATGGCAGCACCAGCCGCTCGCCCGTCCGATCTCGGGCCCGCGCGCGCGTGCCTAACCCTAGCCACCGCCGTTGCCCTCGCGTCCGCGATGCTTCGTGCGGCGTGCCGCCACGCGTCGGCCATCGGTTGACCCCTGGCTCCGCGTCGCTCAATCCCAACCGTCCCTCTAGATCTGATCCGACACCCAGATGCGCCTGCGTGTGCGTGCCTCAGCCGTCTGATCTGTTCCGCCGCCGCCGCACCCGAGCCACCCACGTCAGCCCTAGCCACGTGGCTTACCACGTCAGCCCTAATGCCACGTCAGTGCCATGTGGCAATGCCACGTCAGCGCCACGTCAGCCGAAACTGTTCCCCGGTGCCACGTGGTAGCCACGTCAGCATGTGCCACGTGTCGGCACCAGCAGATGCCACGTCAGCCCTAGCTTCGGCACGTCAGCACCGCCCCACCCCGCATACTGTTCCATGCACCGGGTTCACCGTGGACTGATTCTCCCGTGGACCGAGTTCACAGCACAGTGCATTTTTCGATTTTCTAAATTTTCCTTTAGGGTTTGTTTTCCAAGAGCCCATTCTCCTCCGTCCTAGCTCCGATTGACTCCGTTCTTTTTCTAAATTCATCTAAAATCGAGCTATAGCTTTTCGTTCTAGTTTCATGATTTTTGGAGTTCATTTGCTTATCATTTCATGTGTTTTTCTTGTTTTTGTCGTTTTCTCCCTCGTTAGATTTCGATTCCGGAGGAGCAGGAGCTACGCCCGAAGACCAAGAGTACCTCGCTGAGCATAACCAAGGCAAGTCATGACATTTGATCATATTAGACCTAGTTTGCAATATATAATTTAATTATTTTATTTTAAATTACATTGCACCGCTATTTAAATACAAACCTTGTACTTGGTAGTTAGTGCCCGATTGAATTCATCCCTCTTTGATAATTTTGAATGTCTTGATACCATTGTCACCTTAGGCTAAGAAACATACTAGTGATGCTATGATAGTTGTCACATGGGTTGTACGATTAGCATACTTAGCCTTACTTATTTTACGATTGAGTTATCATCATATGTGAATTATTAATTTGACTTAATGATATATGAAACTGAGGTCGGTGCCACGTTTATTAAAATTTGGACCATGACATTGGTGTGTCACTGCTGTGGTTATACAAACTTGGTTTTGCACTCGGGCGAGTGATCGTGCAGTAAAGGGGGAAGTGCAGGTTCATTTCGGAGGATGCGGTAGCCTCGTCGGGTAGAATTAAGGACTTAACTTTGTGCGCCATTGATCTGAGCTTTATCGTGTAAACCACATGTCTAGTATGGGATAGACCTGGCTGATTAAATTGGGAGGTTTTAACTTAATCTTGCCAATGAGATGAACATGGTTACTGATTTCCATGTGGCGAAAGGGGGTGTGATGCGAAACCCTAGCGGGCAGGATTAGGTTGGGATTGTACTTTGTAAAGGCCTTGTTGTGATTTCCTGAGATCGAGGCTAATCATATCTGTGGGTACAGTTGTGCAACCTCTGCAGAGTGTAAAACTATTCGAATAGCCGCGTCCTCGGTCATGGACAATGCTCGGGGATTTCACACGAGGGTTAGTGTTTTCTTTTAAACTTGGTGGTTTATATTGGAAGTGAACAGGTAGTTCACTGTCGGTTCAGCTTGTGAATGGATGTTCACAAGTGGTTTATGTTCAATCCTTTGATTACTTATTATTATCATTTTCATTCAAAGTTCACTTTCAATCTATTTATCATATTTACTGTAAAATATCTTTTATGCAAATTAACCTTTCAGCCTTCCATTGGTAAGCCTTGCATACTATATTGCATTCATTTGTTACAAACGACTTGCTGAGTACCAATGTACTCACGGCTTTACACCTATGTTGCTCAGTAGAGGATGAGGAGTATTATCAGTAGGAGGTTCCAGAAGGAGAGTACTTCGATGACTTCATGGATTAGGCTTCGTTCTCTACTCGATAGCCTGTGGGCTTGTCGATTGGTTGCTACGATTTATTTTGGATTTCCGCTGCTAGTTTTAAAGCCCTTCCGGCTAAAAATATTGTAAGCTTGACCATACGGTCATACTTTTGAGATTTATCGATATTTGAAATTTTCCTTTATTTTATCGTGTGTATGGTTGTGATTACATCTATGTTTGACTGTGTGCACTAGCGTGATCCTGACTAGTGCAGTTTACACAGAGAGTCTGAATTTGTATATTTGGGTCTCAACACTACTCTAGCCCTTCCCCCTCCCCTCTCCTAGCTGCGTCGAGTTCCCTCCTCCTCTGCACCATTAGTGTGTTCGCATAGTGTCTCCCACTCCCACCCAGGCCTTAATGCCCCAACAGCCAACCACTTCCTCCCCCTTATAAAAGGCCACATCGAGTCACCTCTTGCTCCTCTTCATCTCCCTCCATTCCCGTTTCTCCTCCTTGAGAACGATTGCAGCACTATCGGAACCTCCCGCGATCGCCAACAGTGCTAGCTCTCCCTGGTGGACTTCAAGCCATGTCGAACCTCCCCTTTTGTTCGCCTTGTCACTCCTATTCTTTCCCCAAGCGCCAAGCCTAATCGGCTTTTTTTTGCTTGTAGCGCACCAGAAATCGCATCTCCCCCAACTTCGGCCATCTTTCCTCGCCGTCAACTCCGACCATCACCGCCCGATTTCCCCCGCTCGAAGCATCCTAGCCTCACCATGAAGCTGTGCCCGGTGCCAATTTGGACTACCATTGCCTCCTCCTCGCTGGCACCGTTCGACTGCCTCTGCGATATGAGCCCGTTGTCACTAGCTAAACCCCGACCTTCCTAAGCTCTTCTTCCCCTTTCACTGAGCTCCGATCTTACCTAGTAGCTCCCCTCCCCGTAAATTGGATTCTAATTGATTAGAACACTGATGTAGCCATCCCCTGATCCCGTCGCCACTGAGCTCGCCGTCGGTAGCTCGCCGCTCACCTTCGCCCCACGCCAACCTGCCATGCTCTCGAGCCACCACGGTCTCCCTCACTGTCGGTGATCTTCACCACCGTTCGGTCGAGGAAGGTGATTCTTCCCGCATCATTAGCGTTAAGCCCATCATTAGTAATTAATGATCTTGTTTAGTGTTTGTTAATAAGTGGCTGACTAGTTAGCCCTCGTACCGGTTTATTTTAATCATTAGGTTGACAAGCGGGCCCTACTTCCTTTATAACCTGTAAAAACCGAATTTTTAATTATGGGCCACCGACATGTGGGGCCAAGCACTATTGCAAGTATCGAGCTCCACTCTGTGCTGTCTTATTGAAAAAGAAAATATAAACTTAATTTAACTATGGGCCCCACATGTCATTCTCTAAAATTTTCTAAATAATATAATTCAGAAATTAATTTAAAAATTAGCAGGACCCACCTATCAGAGAGAGAATTCTCTCTATTTATTTTTGGGATTTTTCCTGAAAATAAACTTTGAAGAGCTCGTTCTCCCTCGTCTTAGCTCCAAATTTAGTGAAATTTATTGCTAAAATTTTCTAAAATCAAGATCTATCTTTTGGTGCTAGTTTTTTTAGTTTGATGTTCATTCCAATTTTATTTTGGTATTTGTTTACTCTCTTTGCCTGTTTTTCGCTTTTCAACATGTTTGTCTGAATAGAGTTCGAAGACACGAACGAGCCCTAGATTGATGCTATGCAAGAACAACAATACCAACCAACTTGTGATCTAGGCAAGTCAACATTTTGATCATTTTAAACCTATATTTCATGTGATTTATGTTTGTTTAAATAAGAAAAATTGCATGCTTCAATTCATAAGCAAATGTATGTTACTCCTAAGGTAGTTACATACCTACTTGTTGATCTAGTAGTATACTTATGCCATCCGTGATACTTGAAGCCCATGAACCTTGTCACCCTAGATAATATTATTAACTTTGATAGCTATAAGTCATATTAAATATGATGCGAGTCTTGTTTAAGTCCAGGGCACTAGTTTGGGGTTTAGCGGCGTCTTTATTTTCTTAAGTCGCAATTACCTTGCTGTAATCGTGTGCTGAGAGGTAATTTTGGATAGGTGGCTTCGCTCTTGACCGCGCGTGATCGCTTCACTTTAACGGTAGAGGTAAGTAAATCTAGCGGATGTGTTATTGATTAACTCGTTAATCATACTACCTTAACGTTAAATATTTCTATTAATCTGAGATGCTTGCCATTGCTACATGATTTCTTAATGTGATCTATATGATAGCAATTTAAGAATTATTTGTTTATATCTTGACGGATTACTTGTGGTTAGTGGTGGTGTTCTTGATGAAACATGTGTGAATGATAAGGTAGAATAATTAATGAATATATTATTGATTTTTATCATTATATTATTGTGAATCATGAGAATCATATCATTCATATCTTGACATGTCAATCTGCATTGTGGATGTTGCCGCACATCGCCGCGACCGTACCGATACAGCATCGTACATTGCCGTAGTAAGATGCACATTCTTACCTTATTGGATAAAGGTGCAATAGATCATATGCATGCACTTGCATTTACTTGTGCATAGAATGACTACATACATATGTTATTTGCTAAAATCTTTGAGGTTTGACTCGTGGGAGTCATCGGTGGATTGATAATTGTTGTAGAGGATTTAGTTGTGGTCGTTGTGGTAATGAAATATTGATGATGAAACATGTGTAGTTTAATTAGCTTGTTAATCAGTTTGCTTGCTGAGATTTTTATCTCACCATTGTTTTTCCCCCTACGGGTGATCCTTGAATATGCATGAAAAAAGTAGAGCGGCACAACACAAATGCATTTCATTCTGTGATTCATATTGTAATAAATTGAGAAGACTCTAGCTAAACATTTATCTACCTCATTGATGGTTACTTCAAGTTATTAATGCTAGATTGTGAACTGTTTTTCCTTAGTTAAATTGATAGTGGTTGTTCTTAATTAATCTTTACCTTTTGTCTTGTTATGCTTCCACTTAGCTTATCATATTTTAAAACTTGTTGCCCATATATTTTATCTTATAATTGGGCTAGATGTGGAGTGGTTTAGTGGCATTTCAGGTAATGTGGGTCCTAGGGTGTTACAGTTGGTATCAGAGCTTAGGCTTTAGATTTTAGGAGAAATAAGAAAAATAACACACATGCACATGTAGGATGGGAGGGATTTGCATATCTTGCATATACCTTGTTGAATTCTTTCAATTATTGCTTGTGCCTTAATTGCCTGATGATGATGTCTTTGCTTGATTGTGGGTTGTGGTGGCTGCAGGAATGCCGCCTAAGGGTAGTGGCCATGACCGTGCAGCTACGCCTGTAGCGCAGCCGGCGGTTGAGGAGGCTAAGGTTACTCAGCCAGCGGGTGGTAATTAGGAGGAGCTGTTGGCCACTGTGAGGGCCATGCAGCAAGAGCTAAGGCTGTTGAAGCAGGGGCAGTCGGCCCCTGGTGCTAGTGCTGCTCTGGTGCTTGAGGTTGCGGCAGCTGGAGCGGTTAGCGGCATCTCGCTTCGTGAGTGGGTAGGGTTGAGGCTGGACAGCTTTCACGGGCGGCCACTCCTGTTCAAGCCCCTAACTAGCTGTCCTATATGGAGGACAAGATGGAGGCATTCGAGGTGGTTGTCTCTGATCGTGTGTGCTACTTGGCACAACTTCTGAAGGGAGAGGCTTAGATCTGGTGGAGCGGGTGCGACCGCTTCGCACGGTGCACATGGACCACTGTCGTGGGTGGAGTTTGTCTGACAGTTCGAGAGGAGGTTCAACCCAGAGACCTTTCCGGACAAGATGAAAATCGACCTAAGTAAGTACACTCAAGACAAGCAGTCAGTGGCAAAGTATGAGGTGGACTTCAACCAGATAGTCCGCTTTGTCCCACATGTGGTTCGAGACGATGCGGAGAAGGCCAGCAGTTTCGTCATAGGCTTAAACCTTCGATCCGCCACCTGCTGGGTGCTTTTCCCATCACAGACTTTCGTACCCTGGTGGAGCAAGCTTTGGGGATCATCCACCAAGCTTTGGGGATCGAGATGTAGCAGGCGTACACAGAGGACATCTGCAAGGCCTCTGGAGGAGATCAGGCTCTAGGCTAGAGCGAGAGGAAGGGCCTTTCTAGTGGCCTTGCACACAAGAAGGCAAAGAGCCGCCGTCACCAGCCCTACCGTGGTGGTTCGGGGTAGTCCATCTCCACCGGAGGGAGTAATATGCAGTGTTAAGTAATATGCAATTTTAGTAAAAATTTGATGCAATTTTTGTCCTATTTATCCTTGTATTTTTAGGAGCTCATCAAACCTAAATTTAATTTTTGTCTAGGTTGGAATAATTATTTATTTCAGTTTTTGTCCAGGCGTGTGTGGTGGATTTATATGGAAAGTTAGGGAAGTGATGAGAGTGGTTAGATCTTCATCTAAGGGCAAAGAAAAGTGATTGATTTTCACAAAGTTTCACTCAGTTTAAAATTTCAATCTCAAACTAAAATTTGTATTTATTATGAATAAATTTTACCCAGTTTTTTCTTTTAGTTTTCATACTATGATGGATGGTGGCGACCAGGAGTTGCGGCGGGGTCTTGGTGGTGTGTCGATTCTACGGCGGTGTTGCCAAACATGCATGGGATCAATGCAAGACGGTGGGTGGTAGAGCCTGATGGTGATGAGCCCACGACAACCAGGAGAGATTATATTGCGTTGGTTCATTGGAGCCGTGGGATCAACTGGTAGGAACCGGAGGGAGTATCTGCTAAATCTACATCTCAATTCGACGGACTCTTTTTTAGATAAATAGTGGAGTGTACACGTGGAATTGGACATCCATAATTCTGTAAATACAAATCTATATATCTACATACAACTGGTGATATTCAATATACCCTTTTTTTGGTCTAGAAAATACCACAATAATATTTAAATTGGAAAGACAAAATTCTAAGAAATTCTCTCGGTACTAAAAGAAAAAGAAATGATTTGCAATATTTATTTCGGGAGGGAAAGATTATAACGATGTAGATTAATCAAGTATACATATTACAACTATTAAAATTGTGTAATAGATACAACTATGTTTTTAAAGGCAATAGAGTTATATCACAAGTATAATATGTTCACTACTACAAAAAAGGCTATACTAGATGGCTACATCATAGACCGTTTATACGGAACCATATGTGCTGTAATTATCACAGACGGTTCGTGCGAATAACCATCTGTGATATTTTTATAGATGTTATTCATACGAATCGTTTGTGATAATGTAAGGCATCAAAAATGGTTTCTATTAATAACAGCCTATGATAATTCACAAATAGTTATTTATACAAACTGTCTGTAATAATGGCAGACATCACGGATGATTTGTATAAATAATTGTCTGTGCTAGTTCATATACCATTATTTATACAAACCATCTGTGATAGTTTCATATCACAGATGGTTTGTGGTTGGAACCATCTGAGATATGTCACATTATTATATATCCAACATGGTCTCGATAGATCTATTTTCATTGCGCTTCATTGAAGGAGGAGGCCAGCTTTGAGGAGTTTGGTAAAAACATACCGCTTATAGATTGATTTGTTCTTATTGATTAGAGGTTAGTATTTGCTTCTAATAACTTATATGCCTTCTAATAGAGAGACATGATAGCTAGGTATTTAGATCTAGTTACATACCTACGTTTAAAGAGAGATGGTAGTTTGCTGCAATTTAAGAATAGGCCAGTACTCCTAGTTTACTTCAATATATATATATATTGCTTCATGAATATATGGCTAGCTACTTAATTTAGATATGGATAATTTATTATAAGGTGAATGACAATTATGTTTGTAAATAACTAGGCTGGTTAGCTATAGTAGTATTAATAATCCAATTTGACAATAGCTAATTTGTTACACGTGTAGTGTAGATGGACAGAAACTGAATGTACGTTGAGAACCATATGAGTGAGGAATACATTAATGATGTTTCTACTTTTAGAAGATCGGCCGAGCAGGATATGTTGAAGAATGGGATAGAATATATGTATTGTCTATGCATTGACTATGATAATATGAAGATGATTACCAACTCAGCGTAGATTGAAGCTCACTTGTTCGAATGGGTTTCAAAAAAGGGTATATATGTTGGACCCGTCACGGTAAAGAGAAGATTATATAGGAAGGTACTTATAACATCATCGAGGAAGACAACGATATGCCAATTATGGACTGTATTTTTGATGAGGATAGGTCACAGGATGACAATCTGGATTAGATGCAATGCGATGAGAATGGAACTATACTGAGAGAGAGTTTGGTAAATTCGAGAGCCTGATGGAGGTCTCGGAGAAATCTTTGTTCTTGGGCTGCAATCCGCAATACACAAGGTTGTCATCCGTTCTTGAACTGCAGAAATTAAAGACAAGCAATGGTTAGTTCGACAAGAGTTTCACTGCATTGTTAGGTCTCCTAGCAAACATTCTTCCAAAGGAAAATGTGTTGCCGAGAACCACCTACCAAGTCAAGAAGGTTCTTTATCCATTGAGAATGGAAGTAAAAGAATACATGTATATCCAAATAATTGTATCATCTACTACAAAGAGTATCCAAGCTTACATGTTTCTCCGGTGTGTAAAGCATCCCGATACAAGCATAAAAATAACTTTGATGATGGGGAGGGCATTGAGGTGAAACAAAGACCTCTAGCTAAAATATTGTAGTATTTGCCTATAATTCTCTGTTTGAAGCGTTTATTTGTGTGACATTCCAAAAATTGGAGATTATAAGATATTATGTAAATTATGGATATTCTGAAGTTTGGTATTTTCTGGTATTTTTGAATTCTTGAAATTCATTGGTTTTTGGATTTTGATTGAGGTTTCATTAAATAAAAAGAGAATTTATATGCATGCAATGTTAAAGGAAACACAAAACAGAAAGAAGATATTTATAAAAGAAAATTTTGAATTTAAATATATGAATGTGAAAAGATGATCCAAACGAAAGTCCAAAAATTCGCAAAAGAAAAAATTGCCATATATGTGTAAATCCTCCAAATTTCCAAACATCTAAAAAGGTCATCTAAATTTAAAAAGAGACTTTACAAAATGTAGAAAATATAAAAAGGAAAAGTAAAAATACTAGAAAGATACTTTGACATTATAGGCACAAAATATATGCACAAATGTGTATATACATGTGCCCAAAATAAATCATGTAAACCAAAACAAAAAGGCAAAATCAAATTAAATAAAAAAATAAGAAAGGAGGGAGATCAGCTGGCCCAATGGCTCGGCCTCATTTCCCCCTCCTCCTCCCTTCGCTCCCTCCCCTCTCTGCCTCACTCGCCCGCTCCCTCCATCGCGCGCCAGCGCCAGCACTTGCACCTCCCCGTCCTCCCCCTAGATTCGCGCTGCAGCGGTCCCCACCGACGCCTCCTTCTTTGAACTGGCAGTCCGCGGCGCGCCTCCTCGCGCCCATGCTGTCCCTGCCTACCGTAGCACGCCCCACCCTTTCTCCCCATCTCTCTCGTGTGCCAAAGGACCGCCGCGCCACTCCTCTCCATCGGCCATAGTGCCACTCCCACGCCGATGATGCCCACGTATCCATCAGCACTCACACGACTACCAGCTCTGTCCATTTGCCAATGCAAAGTCCAGCTCCAGTGCACTGTGGCCACACTCCTCCCTCCGTCACCCGCCATGGCCATCGGCCTCACCTCCATGCCGACAGCCCTCCTCACCGACTATAAAAGCCAATTGAAGCCAGCACTCAACTCCCCACACTCTCCTCTCCCTCCCACCGAACACAATTGAGTTGTCGTGCCTCGTAGCTCGCCAGCGACATCTTCCCCTCCAACTCTGGTCGAGGAGATCGCCGCCGATTAACTCCACCGCCATCCAATTCCTTCAGCCAGGAACGTCTACAGCACCTGGTGAAGCCATCCCACCGTTCTCCCGAAGCTCTCGCTGCCCGAGCCACGACCTCGTAGTGAGCCCTCCTTGGAGCACCACCGCTGCACACCAACAGAGCACCTCAGCTCTCCCTGAGCTTCGCCGACCTCAAATTCAGTGCCGTGACCACCTAAAGGTGCTCCCGAGCAAGCAATTGAATCCTAACACTCCCTACCGCTGTCGCCATTAGTGTCCTGTTCCACCACCGCCCGAGCTCACCGCCGATCATGGCTCCAGCCAAATTGGCCTGCGAGACCTTGCACAGAGATGGGCGCTAGGGCAAGGAATCAATTTTGCTTATGCTACCGATCAGCCACTACCTCCTCCGCTGGCGGCGAGCTTCACCATTGCCGTCGGGAGGAAGAAGCACTGTTCATCCATGCATTCTGATTATTCCTGCACTTAATTAATTCTAATAACTGTCATTAGTTTAATTAGTCACTGGACAGTTGGCCCGGTTTAATTAAAACATTATCCCGTCCCCACTTGTCAGTGTCAGACCCAAACACTAATCCCCATGGCCCTATCTGTCAGTGAAACCGAGGAAAAAGTTAATAACACCTACGGGCCCCATGTGTCATTGCCTGGCAGTTAAAGAAATTAATATCATCAGTGGGCCACACGTGTCAGTCACACACATTCTCTCTCCTTTGATTAATTAACGATTTCTGATTTTTATTTTTGAATTAATTTGGCTAAGAACTTCAAAAATTCATAACTAATTCATTTTAACTCCAAATAAAGTGAAGAAAAATGCTAAATTCAGCCTCTTTCCAATGGAACCAAAATCTTGAATTTTTGAGGTTGTTTGAATTTTTGTGAGAGTTTAGTTGGTTGTATTTATTATTTTCAAATTCTTGTTTATCGCAAAATTAGTGTACGAGGCTTATGAGGAAGAATCCGAGGTAGACGCAAGTCAAGACCAGCAGGATCAAAGCAATTGTGATTCAGGTGAGTCAATACTTTGATCATTTTGAATACCCAGTTTAACAAATTATTTACATTTAAATTAATAAATTGTGTGCTGTTATTTTATGTGCTATCTTATGTCTGTTTTAATACCCTAGCTAGCTGTCCGTTTACTTACGTGATACTATTATACATTTCCAGCACATTAACAGTGAGCCTTGGTTATTCCCCTAGGGAAAATCATAATGTTAATATTTTGAAAATAAGTTATATATATGTGTACAGCTTAGCATTTCCTAGATACTAGGGGTGCCTAAATACCCCAAACAACATATACAATTACAAAAGCAAATTTTGGGAGAATGGTAAACGAAAGTTGTTGTGTATTTTCATAATGATCATTATTTTACGCCTTCCAAACCCCCAATTGCTTATACGTCTGGGAGGATGGTTTGGGGTATGGTGCATTGGAGTGCACGAGTGTGTAGTTTGTGGTAGAACCGCCCAGATAACCCTAAGGACCGAATCGGGTCATGATCTCCCATTGTAAAATAGTACAACCACAAGTGTGCAAAGTGCAACTTGGCTTAGTAAACCTATCGAACCTCGGACTCATCTCACAGGTTTGGGGAGAGAAGTGTGGCAATGCTAGGGCCTGATATGGCTAAAGGGACACTGAGTGGAGGGTGAATTGTTTCTATCTTACTAGTGCTATGGGGAGCAGAGCCTAGAGGCGCTAGTAATAGTGATTGACATCCCGCGCAATGTATGGGATCCACCGCAAGTGGGAGCAGCCCATAGGGTAAGATGAGAACAAGAGGCCAGATAGTTTGAAAGGTTACTGTGACGGTCTACTCAACTACATGACTAAGGAATCATGTGGTGCAGTGAGCGGATTGTCTCTTGCAGTGAAAGTGTACACACTCTGCAGAGTTAAAACTATTCGAATAGCCGTGCCCACGGTCAGGGGCGGACATGGGAATCTAATCTGGATATAGTTTGTTTCAAAAATTACTTTTCAAAGGGAAAGGGCTTGGAAAGGAAGATGAAGAACAATGAACAGTCCTGGTTTTATGTTGCCCTAGGTGTCGTCCTAGCGATAATGTAAGCGGCTATAATGCTGAAAAGTTATTATATGGTGTAGGTGACATGTAAAGGTGGATGTAATCTGTACCAATATTATCATCACAACTCTTTTTTCTAAATATTATGATTTTAGTCCAAATGGCTAAGTCTTAGGAAGTTTTTATATGAGTATGTTATGACTTTTAAAAGCAAATTTGCGGCAAATAAATAACCTGAGCCTATCCTTCGACAAGCCATGTATGTTAAATAATGCATTCTGTGTATTGGCTAGCAGAGCACGGTGGATAGTGTGCTCACCCTTGCATCACCATATACAGAAGCAGGAAGTCAAGACCATTATGCCTACGAGGATGCACTAAGCCAAGGAGCCGACGACTGCAACTAGGGTGAATTTTAAAATATTTTATCTTAGGAAAGTTAGCCTGTTGGAAGGGTGTGCACCCATATTGCCTAAGGGTTAGGTAATATAGTTGCAAACCATTACCCGTTAGTCTCTTGCCTATGGTTTATGGTTCTGCTGATGTTTTCGTTTCCGCTGCTATACTTTTGATCTGTAAGTATTTGGCCTTGGTGGCCCGTTATGTAAAACAATTGCCCGACGTGGCGTATTTTGAACTCTGATGTAAATTATATTATGACTTTATGATTATCATGCAATATATGAGTTGATTCAGCAATATACTATATGCACTATCTACTGATCCATAGAATAGTGCGGTAGAATCACAGAGGATTCTAGATTTTAAATCCAGGTCCAACAATTTGCAAACCAAAAGGATACAAGATTGTTGCGTTGGCACTCGAGCAGCGTAAGAAAGATGGAATGATAAGACACGCTGCTGATTTTTTTCCAGTGGAGGAACATTGATAGGATGTTTATAGACTTCGGTGCGGAACAGAGGAATATAAGGTTTGGGTTGAGTATAGATGGAATAAATCCTTTTAGTAATATGAGTAGCCGACATAGCACCTGGCCCGTGACTGTACGCATGTACAACATTCCTCCTTCACTGTGTATGAAGCGGAAGTACATTTTGATGTCACTACTTATCCAATGGCTGAAGCAACCTTGGAACGATATTGATGTGTACCTAGCAACACTGATGGAAGATTTTGTGATACTATGGAACGAAGGGGTACAGGCATGGGATGTGGACAAATGAAAGAACTTCACTCTACGCACCATATTGTTCTACACCATCAATGATTTTTCTTTCCTTGGTAACCTGTCGGAGTTGAGTACAAAAAGAGCCAAAACCTGTCCACACTACTTAGATTATACCGAAAGTGTGTGGTTGAACAACTCGTGCAAAACTATGTACATGCGTCACCGTAGGTTCCTTCCAAGGTATCACCCATACCGCAAGATGAAAAAATAATTTGACAGAAAAAAGAGGATGACTCAACAGCAAGGCCTTTTAGTGGGAAAGAGGTCTATAATATGGTCAAGGATATCGATGTTGTTCTTAGAAAAGAATATAAGTTGAGGACTCGTCAGAAGAACATGTGGAAGAAGAGGTTAATGTTTTGGGACTTGCCTTGTTGGGAGAACTTAGAAGTTTATAATTGCATCAATGCCATGCACGTAGAGAAGAATATATGTGATAGCTTGATTGGTCTCTTATTGAATATTCATGACAAAACAAAGGATGGTGTCAACGCACATCGTGACTTGGTTGCTATTAACATCAGTACCGAGTTAACACCGATAGAAACTGATAAAGGCTAAACATACCTTCCCCTAGCTTGCTACACTCTATCTAAATCTGAGAGAACTAAACTATGCTAGTGCTTGCTAAGAGATGTCTGTGGTTTGCCACTGATTAGAAATTACAAAGAGATATATGTGGGTTCGGATATTAGGTCGATGATGATACTGGTCTAATACTGAAATTGGATATTCAAGCATGAGCTCTACATTGTTACTATTAATGTCATTTGTCAATCTTGTAATCTATCACTTTCAGAATAGTTGGCTAATTTATTTTGTGATCTTTAGTACTTCATGATTTATGCTTCACTTGTTAATTAATTTAGTTTGCTATCAAACTTGTTGAATCTGTGATTGTATTGTTGGGAGTGTATTAAGTTGAAGTACTATCCTGCGATCACCAGCTTCTTACTAGTCGAAAGTTTAATCAATGAATTTAAACTTGGTAGATAAGTAATTTGTTATTTAAGAGCTCAAGGTTTGAATATCATTTGTTATATCAAATTAGTGAAGAGTATAAACCATAGTAGTAGGACAATCAAGATTAATTCTTGTGTAACCCTACATCTGAGAACACTAAAATTAAATTTGAGTTTTATACTAATTTTAGTTGAATCCCTATTCTTGAGAATGCTCTTTATGCTCATTTCAGTAGTCATCATGCTTCCTACTTTATATTTATACTTTTAATGATATGGTAGAATTACAGTTTATATGCAATTTTTATCATCTATGTACTGCTGAAAATGTGCTTTGATCGTAATTAATTATACTAGAATTAAATCTAAACATATACTTATGCCTATATTGGCCAAGTACAAGGTCCATTATCGTATACTTGCTACAAGAGTAATATTACAGCACTAAATAATGGGACATTTTGGCAATAATATATGCCACATAGACCTTCAAAGGGCATGAAGCAAATTATACGCTCATAGTTCACTATAATTAGTTTTTTCTTGTAGGAGATGACATCCACAGAGTCATCGTCGTCACCATCGACGTCGCTGAATGGGGTCTAACGCTCCAAAGACTAAGGTAACTAAGCGTGGTAGAGAAGTATCGAAAAGGTTAGATGGCCGAATGACCATCCTGGTGGTATCTCCGGATGGGGTCCCTCTGCAATTGAAAAAAGCAGCAGCAACATTACAGACTACCTGTGGGATAATTAGAAGGCAACGGGTCTTCATCACCGTAGCAAGATGGAAAGATTTGATGAAGGTTCAGAAAAATCAGATGTGGGTGGAAATAACAGAGTCATTCGAGATGCTAGCAGAAGTCCAGGGACTCGTGCAACGGCAGGCGCTCCTCGCGATGGGAAAAGCATGGAAGAACTTCAAGAGTACGCTTGTCATGCAATACATGGCCACGGATTGCATGCCCTTCACATGGTATCCTTTTGTGTTGCCGGAAACATGGGAGGTCTTTGTGCAGATGAAGATGACGACTGAATTTCAACAACAAAGTACGGTGAATAAGGCTCTCTAGGCATAAAACACTCACCCTCACAGACTCGGCACCGTGAGGGTATACGGGTAAAATCTTGCAATGGAGGATGCAGGACGAGGTCACAATCCGATCAGAGGCCTCCTCGCCATTTGCTGGGATTGCAAATGAGCATGCCCAAAACTGGTTAAGAGCGAGCTCATCAACTACACCTTCAGGTGTCTCCTCTTTCAAAAACCCTGTAGACGAGGAAGTGTCCCAACGCTTGATAAGATATGTTAAACTACCTAGTTGTTAATAGCTCTTGAACTTCATGTGGTCTAAAATAATATGATTGCCCCTTGTAGCAAGCATTGACTACCAAATCTTCTCAAGGCTCCTTTGAAGAAGACAGGGATAGGGATATACTATCACATGCCATGGAAAACAAGGAGCACCTAGGTTGCAAATGAGGTCTGGGGGTTATGTATCTTGGTGGCATGGATTCCCAAATGACTTCGAGGCCTATAAGAGTAGGAATAGATCCAAGGCCTATCGCGATGAACAAATGAAACAGGAGCTTCATGCACAACTTAAGAAACATCTATCTGCCTTACTTCGAGGAGAGATAGATTCATTGAGGGAAGAACTGAGACAAGTCCACAATCATTCGCAACCCACCCCAATTAATATGGTAGCTAGTGCCCCTCAACGTCGGAGTAGTTGTGCGTCCACGCCAATTTCTGAATATAGCAATGTCCACTTACCTATCGATAATATCCTAGTAATGTACATATCTAGAATGCTACATGGATAGACCTAGTAGATGTCTTAGCTCATCGTGTATCGTTATGTGCATCATCAGAGTCGGGCTTGTTGGCTCCATTTCCATTGACATTGGGCGAGGGATAGCATATCCATGGTTGTTAGGGACGCTGGTGCATGGTACCCAACTAGAGACTGATTTTGTGAAGATCTAGGTGGATAAGATTAATGATATTTTCAGGACCGTTCCTCTTGAGAAGCCCCCAAATAAAGAGATTATGATATTAGGGGATGCTATCTACACATTCATCCAATGGCCTAAGAGGGATATCGCTCTAGACCTGTCCGTGCCATGATCTCCACATCTAGTGGCCTAAGAGGGACATCGCCCTGAACCCATCACATCGGCTCCTATGGCTCCACCTCAAGCTCCGCTTCAGAATCCCATCGCATCTGCTCCCATGGAGATGTCGCCGAAAATGTATCGCAAGCGAGGCGCTAAGGCCAAATCGAAAAAGATTAAGGCACCTCCTAAGCAATGGAAGTTCATTTTCAGACTATCGTTAGTCTTTGAGTCACAATTACTCAACCTTGGACTGGTTTGTAGGACTTTGTATACCAGGTACATGTAGAGGTCCAACATAAAGCCAAATCGATAACGTGAATTCACCATGAGATACACGGAGGTGCATTTTCTCCACGACTCGGGCAATTTCGTTGTGACCTTCAAAACTTATTCCTATTATTCAAACTCGACAAACTAGATGCCTCACTTCTACGTGATAGACATTGTAAGTGTACTGTATAATCATGTTCTACATTCACATAATATTGATAAATATTATAACTCT
This sequence comes from Melocanna baccifera, assembly GCA_036346265.1. NCBI lineage: Eukaryota > Viridiplantae > Streptophyta > Magnoliopsida > Poales > Poaceae > Melocanna > Melocanna baccifera. The sequence continues at coordinate 16,908,680 of CM070680.1, forward strand.
TTGCTTATGTATAGATTCATGATCCAACAATTCCGGTGACGGTGAGAACCGGTGGGTTTTCTCGACCCACACTTGGTCTTTGAGTAATCCATCAATGCTAATGCATCCTTCATCCAAGATTACATAACGAGAGGATTGTTTGCTCACAGTGACAAGAAGTACATCATGGTATCTTTCAACCAAGGTTAAGTACTTTACTAGTTCCCATAAAAGTTTTATTTATACTTTATATGTAATATGAACTTAGGATTAATCATTATGGCAACATACATGACTAGGTATCACTGGATTCTGATTGTGATTGTACCAAAGTAGAGAAAGGTAACATATCTTGATTCCTTACTTAGGAACAACCACGATTTCACCTGTGTGCAACAATCAATTGACAGGTAAACTCATTTCCTCCATACATAACTGTAGTGTAGTCCTCCCTTCATTTGCAATGACCGAGGCTAACTTTTTGAAATCAACTCGATCAAAGCAATTATATTATTTGATTACGAGCTACACATTCTTTCGTAACAAAGGCTTTTGTTGAAAAGAATAATTGGAAAATTTGTTTGCTAAAGGACCTTATGATAGTCCAATCTCTGGAAAAGAATTGAGAACTAATTTGGTTAGCCCTAGTGCAACCATAATTATAAGCGGAGTAAAGTTCCTAGCGAACCTTATTATAATAGACTCGATGGCCTAGATATAATACTTGGTATGGATTGGTTGACCAAGTATAAAGGCGATCGATTGTGCCAATCGTGCTATTATTCTTACCAATTCGATGGAATTCGGATAAGGCATGAGTCCGTTATGCATTCCAGAAGGACGATATGTTAACCACCTAAAAGGAAAAGCTTAGAAGATGTGACAATAGTCGCGAATACCGATGTATTCCTCGAAGATTTGCCGGATTACCACCGATCGAGAAGTTGAATTTGTTATAACCGTGCCCGCAGCTACCCAATATCAAAGAGACCCTATCGGATGTCACCGATGATTTAGCGAAGTCAAGAGGCGATCCAAGAATTGTATGAGAAAGGATTCATCGGACCAAGTTCTTCGCCTTGGGAGCAGTGCTTCTAGTAAAGAAGAAGGATGGTAGTCAACGGATGTGCGTTGATTATCGAGCTTTAAATGAAGTCACTATAAAGAATAAGTATCCCTTACCTCGGATCGATGATTTGTTTGACCAACTCATAGGATCAAGTGTCTTTTCCAAGATTGATCTTGGTCGGGATATCATCGATTGAAGATTAGACCGAAGATATACCAAAGATGCTTTCGCCACAAGATATGGATTATATGAGTATACGGTGATGTCTTTTGGTCCGACAAATGCACCGCATACTTCATGAACTTGATGAATAAAGTCTTTATGGATTATTTAGATAAGTTTGTTGTTGTTTTCATAGATGACATTCTTATCTATTCAAGAATAATAAAGAACATGAAGGTCATCTAAGGATAGTGTTGCAAAGACTCGTGAACACCGATTATATGCCAAATTTAGCAAATGTGCATTTTGGTTAAAAGAAATTGAGTTTTTGGGACATGTGATCTCAGCGGAAGGAGTATCTGTGGATCCTGGAAAAGTTAAGGATGTATTAAATTGGACTCCACCCAAGGCGTGCAGAATCGAGATCCAAGTTTTCTGGGATTAGCAGGTTACATTATCGTCGATTTATTGAAGGCTTTTCCAAGATTGCGGACCTTTAACCCAATTTGTTAAAGAAGGAGAAGAAATTTGAATGGAGTAAATCCTGTGAGGATAGTTTTCAAGAGTTAAAGAAAAGGTTAACTTCAGACTTGGTTCATGATTTCGATATTCGAAAAGATTTTGAGATATTTTGTGATGCTTCAAAACAAGGTCTTGGTTGTGTACTAATGCAAGAAGGAAGGGTGGTAGCTTATGCATCAAGGCAGTTAAGACCGCATGAAGAAAATTATCCCACTCATGATTTAGAACTAGCTGCTGTTGTGCATGCTCTAAAGTTATGGAGGCATTACTTAATCAGTAATCGGTGTGAGATATATACAGATCATAAAAGTTTAAAGTATATATTCACCCAGCCTGACCTTAATATGAGACAAAGAAGGTGGCTCGAATTGATAAAGGATTATGATGTGGGAATACACTATCATCCCGGAAAAGCTAATGTAGTAGCCGATGCTTTGAGTCGAAAGAGTCATATGAATAATCTGTCAATTCCAGATAAGCAGTTAACCCTCCATGAGGAATTCCAACGATTAAATTTGGAAATAGTTAACGAAGGTATTCTGTCTGCATTGAAGGTTCACTCTACCTTGGAAGATCAGATCAAGGCAGCCCAACGAGAGGATAAATATGTTAAAGAAATTAAAGAGAATATGAAGAAAGGTAAAGCGCCCGGATTTTCAGAAGATGAAGAAGGGACTCTTTGGTTTGGAAAGAGAATACTAGTACCCGAGAAAAAGGAAATAAAAGATTTAATCTTAAAAGAAGCTCATGAATCAGGATATTCAATTCATCCAGAAGTACAAAAATGTATCGAGATTTAAAGGAAAGTTCTTGGTGAACAGTATGAAAAGGGAAATTGCAGAATATGTAGCCTTGTGTGACATATGTCAAAGAGTTAAAGCGAGCATCAAAGACTCTTTGGTCTTTTGCAACCTCTGCATATACCTGAATGGAAATGGGAGGAAATTGGAATGGATTTCATAACGGGACTACCAAGAACCAAGTTAGGTTATGACTCAATTTGGGTTATAGTTGACCGTTTAACAAAAGTTGCTCATTTCATACCAGTGAAGACTACATATTCGGGAGATAGATTGGCAGAGCTTTATATGTCAAAAATTGTGTGTTTGCATGGAGTTCCAAAGAGGATCGTGTCGGATAGAGGAACACAATTTACCTCAAGATTTTGGCAGAAGCTTCATGAAGTTTTGGGCACCAATTTAAATTTCAGTACTGCTTATCATCCTCAAACAGATGGTCAGACAGAACGGGTAAATCAGATATTGGAAGATATGCTGAGAGCATGTGCTTTAGCCAATAAAGCCAGTTGGGATAAAAGTTTGCCCTATGCGGAATTCTCATATAATAATAGTTATCAATCTAGTCTAAAGATGTCTCCGTTTGAAGCCTTGTATGGCAGAAAATGTAGAACACCGTTATATTGGTCAGAGACCGGAGAGAGTCAAGTATTCGGACGGGATGTCTTGAAGTTAGCGTAAGATCAAGTTCGCTAATCCGAGAACGATTGAAAGCAGCACGCACTGGATAAAAGAGTTATGCCGATAATCGTCGAAGAATGTTGGAATTTACGACGATCATGTGTATCGAAAGTGTCACCTATGAAAGGGATGCGTCGATTCAAAGTCGAGTGGTAAGCTTGCCCCAAGGTATATTGGACCATTTCTAGTTATAGCAAGAAGAGGTGAAGTAAACATCGCCTAGAACTTCCTCCTCGATTGTCGTGTACATGATGTATTTCATGTATCACAGTTGAAAAAGTGTTTGAGAGTACGGAGGAGTTGATACCTTTTGAGGATGTTGATTTAAAAGAGGACTTGACATATTCGTAATTTCTGTCAAGATTTTAGAAGAGGCGAGCGCCGCACAAGAAACAAGACTATCAAATTCAGCAAAGTGCAATGGAGCAACCGTCCTAATCGAAGCAACACAGGAACGAGAAGAGGATCTTGACGAGTTTCTAATCTATTTCTCGGTTCTTAGAATCTCGGGTCGAGATTCCTTCTAAGTGGGGTAGGTTTGTAACATCCCAATTTTTGCTTTTATTTTGAAGAAATAATTTTAAATTAATAATTTCCAATTATCGGAATTTTCAGAATTTAAAGTTTCATTGAAAAGAAAATTTAATATCAAAATAAGTTGGAAATATTTTTAATATGTTTAAAACATTATCGTGAATTATCTGAATTTTTCTGAAATTTTAAAATTTATTTGGTATTTTTCTCGAGCATTTTAAAGGCTCCTAGTATTTTCGAAAAACCAAAAGAAAAATTAAATTCAAAATTCTTTCGGCTGCCACGTGCCTTCCTCCTGGGCGTCAGATCCTCGGCCGCCGACGTCGCCGTCCACTCCCTCACCCGCCATTCCCTTCCGTTGACCGACACTTGCGCCCATCGGACCATCCCACGCCCCGCCTCTAATCCCGACCGCCCACCCACACTTACCGCCGCCCGCCTACCTCTTCTCTCGGGCGGCGCGTGGCAAGATCGGGCCTTTGCTTTGTGCTGCACAAAGATCGCAGCCGCCACCGCTACTTGATGCACCCAAGCCCGGATATATCTCGGTTGTCGGATTGAATCCTGCCGCCGAACCACTTACCGGTTCACGAGATCCAACGCCCGCACTCTCTCTTCGCCACTTGTCGCACATCCGTCCGCCGCCGCTTCTTTCTCCCTCTCCCTCTCGCCGATGTGACGGGGCCCGCTGTTAGGCCCGTCTTCCTCCCCATCTCCTCCCCTCCCGAAACCTCTCCGCCGCCATTAAGGCTTCAAAACCAAACTTTAACACTTCGGTTTTTCCCATCATCTTCGCCCGAGCGCTTTGCATTTAACTTCCCCACTTCCACCGCACTTGAGCCGCCGTACCCTCTCCTCCACTCGCCTTTAAGCCAATTGATGCTCGGGCTGTTTCAAGTCCGCGAGGAATTGCGCGTCCGCTACCCTCTCCCGCCTATAAAATCCTTCCCGAGCTTCCCTTCCCACTTTTCACCTTTTCTCACACTCAATTCGCTCGACGCGCGCCGTAGCACCGCCGCCCGTGCCCTCGCCAACGAAAGTACTCGGCGAGCAATCGCCGCGCCAAGCCACCCCGCGCCGCGCCACCGCCACTCCGAGCACGGTGGAGGCGAGGCGCATCTCGAACACCTCTTCCCGAGCTTCGCCGATCCGAGTGCCCGCCGATCAACTCCTCAGCCGCCGCCTGCCGCCGCGACACCCTCTCGGTCATCCTCGCGCGCGCGCGGTACAGCGGTCTACCCAAGGAGGGAGACACAAGGAATCCAACACCACATTGTGACACAGGATGCGATTTCTGGTACCCACTACAACACAACAATCTTATACCACACTTTGTTATAATGCCTCTAGATTTGACAGTACCTATATATGTAATTCTATTTTTGCAGTGCCACAAGCAGCTACAAGGCAATATATGTGGATTCTATGTTTACCGTCATATGGAGTAAATTATGAATGCTAAGATGAATGATCCAGAGATTTGTCAACCTGTCAATAATTAATTTTTTTTATTTATATATATATATATATATATATATATGCTAATGACTTAACACTACTAGCGACAGTATGTGGAATTTGACGAAAGCGCAATCAATCTTGAGAAACTCGTCGAAATTCGAGAAAAGCTCTCCTAATTCTTGATAGCGGAGATCATAAACAACACTAAAGAGTTCCACCCCGGCAATGATAATTAAATATTGAAACATTAGATACAATTGTAATCACTTGATTGTGTTTATCAAATATTTCATTAAATTGTACTTCATTCAGTTGTTTTAATTCATTTGCAAGATCTGTGTAACGATTATCATTACTATATATGTGATCTTACGTTGTTTACTTCATTTGTGAGATCCGTATAATGATTGTCCTGTGCTATATATTTGTGAGATCTTCTGTTTACTTTAGAGGGTATGACTAGCATTTCCTAAGACTAGCTGAAAAATAGAAAATAATGTAATTTTTCAAATAGATATCACAGAGGTTTGAAACACAAAACCGTTTGTAATATCTACATATTACAGACAGTTTTGAAAAACAATCATCTGTGATGTATATATATCATAGACGGTTTTTAAAATAAACCGTCAGTTATATTTCTGCTATCATAGGCGGTTTTAAAAAGCTGTCTGTGATATGTCCGCTATCACAGACAGTTAATATAAAAAACCGTCTGTGATATCGATATATCACAGATGGTTATGTTGAAAAACCGTCTATGTTTTAATCTATCACAGATGGTTTGGAAGCCGTATGTGATAACCACCTATTATCATTGACACATAAATTCAGACAGTTCAGAAATCGTCTGTGATAATGGTTTTGACCCGTCTGTGATGACCCTTTCTGTTGTAGTGGTTGTAATAACTAGTCGCGTAATTGTGCAAGAAATTTCGCTAATTATACTAAATCTATAGTTATAGATATATCAAAAAAAGAAAAAAAATACTATATAGGTAGAAATAAGAAAGGAATCGATTAACCTGTTGTTGGCAGGAAGCTGCTGTGTTGGAGTGGTTAAGAAAGAAATCTCCGCATATACAAGGGTGGAAACCGCAAGGGTTTTTGCTCAAGCGATCGTCAACCTCTTGTGTCGTTCCGGCTGAAAGTTGTTGTGCTTGCCAGCATTGCAGCGCGGCTGTCGCCACCACCATGAAACACCTCCCGGACGTCGTCCGATCGGTCGTGATTGGAGATGGCAGCCTATGTTGCACTGTCGTGCTTTCAAGGAGAAGGTGGTCATCACAGCGCTCTACATCTCCAAATTTGCACTTGGTGTATCTAAGCTACTTTGGCGTACTGCATGGGACTATTTATATAGACGTACTCCAGGTCGATCTCGCTGAACAACGTCCTCGTGTGGGCTTGACAAGAGCCTGCAACAAACAATTATAGTAAATTATAAAAACTTCTTTTGAGATTTTGGCTTATCTAAAAGTCAAAATAAATGAGACGGTTTCTTAAAGCGGATTTTTTAAACGCTTTCCCTAGATAAAACCATATGTGTCATCTGCATTAATGTCTCTACCGTTTGCTGCTATATTAAAAAATATAAACAAAAACTATCAGTTATAGCAAAAAACTATTAACCACAACCCAAAAAAATAGGGCTATCAAGAATGCGAAGCCGACTGGTAATTAACCGGGCGTCCTTGGCAGATGATCTTGGAAGAGCAAGCGGTCGCTTCGTTAGAAGCTGCTGGCCCGTACATAATTTGCAAATGTGGCGGGAAATACGAAGATGAGGTTTGCTGAATATCGACATCGATGCTATTCTCAGTTCTCAAGTGATGGTGTTTAAGCTGATGTTTAAGACTTTGGATTTAGCTTCTGCGTCCCTGTTTAAGACTTTGGTAAACGGTGTCAGAGAATTGACTGAATGATGTTTGTAACTGACGTATGTCTTACTGTACACAGTTTTACACTATGAACTTGAGATCGACACTAAATTATGCTTTATAGAACTGAGATATCCAGCTCATTCAGAATTGTAGCTTCACGGGCGCCGAGACGAGCGGATGGCTCTTGGTTGGTTTCACACGGCGGCAAGCTGGGGTGCAACAGGGCGATCAGGACGGAGGGATAAAAACATAGTTTGTCACCCTTGTTTCACAGACTGCAATACCGATCGTATCCCTGCTAAATGAACAGATAGATTTGATTGGTACCTGACATAGACAGACAGAGTAAAAAAGGGCTATCCCAATCATAAATGTTGCCGTGCAGAACTCCATTGTTGTTATACATTGTACTTCAAGTCTTATGTAAAACGTGAATCATAAACCAATTATTGTTGCCGACAGCTAAATATGGTAGCGATCGACCAATTTGCAACGCTGATGTGTACGAAAAACATATCTTATGTACAAACGTGAATCATAACCTTATTATTTTAAGTAGCTAAATATGGTAGCGATCGACCAATATGCAACGTTGATGTGTACGGAAAACATCTCTTATGTACAAACGTGAATCACGAACGGACACATGTAAAGAGGCTAAAAGCAACTCTAGCAGTAGCTCTCAAAACAGGATCCCTACTTTTCATTTGATGGCTCCTCCTATTTTTGAGAGCTCTGTTTTCTGGGCTGCACTCCAGCATGAGCCCTCAAAACAGAGCCCCTACTTCTCAATTCTCTCTATTTCCTCACACACTATATGCATATATATGGGACAAAAGCACAATATACAATAAAATATTTATGAATTCAAATACGAATATTCAAATTTAAATTCAAATTTATTCCGAATTTAAATTTATGAATTCAAATATGAATATTCAAATTTAAATTCAAATTTGTTTCGAATTTAAATTGAAAGCACAATGAGGGACGTTTAAATTTATGAATTTAAATACGAATATTCAAATTTAAATTCAAATTTGTTCCGAATGAGGGACGTATTTATTCAAATACAAATAAATCTGAGTTTAGGGGCTCAAGTAGGGGCCCCGTAGGAATGAGGGTTTGGAGGCCTCATTTGAGAGACCCCTATTTTTGAGAGCTCAAGTAGGGGCCCTGCTGAAGTTCAATTTTTTGCTCTGGCTCTTAAATCTGAGTTTAGGAGCTCAAGTAGGGGCCCTGCTGGAGTTGCTCTAACACGATATCTTCCTTGGATTAGAATCTACCCCCCTGATCCATCACTAAAGTCGGTCATCTCAACCACTAATTTCTATTACTATATGTCCTTATAAATTGCACAAATAAATATATATTACGATAGTATATTTCATCAAAAATCTATTACTGCCGTATTCTTGCAGTCAACCTATAAACCTTTCTGGGTTATATATGCTGTTGCTGACAAGGTTTTATTTTTGTCAAAGCAGTTTTTCGTATTTGCTGCATCAATAGTTCTCATTCGTTGCATTTTTTCCGTTGTATGTTACGTTTATTGCATCGGAGCAAGAATTTGTTGGAAGCTAAGGAATTTGTTATGCTTCATGAATTTTTGGTCGCGCTAGATCAAACGGCTAAGATGGATATCTTTAAATAACACCCGACTCGAGGCATCCGATGATTTTGCTCACTCCAGAGTCCAGACGTCCCAACGCCAGTCAGTTCCAGCCTTTCTTACATATTGATGGCCTGTTTCACTACATGGATTCTATAGGACAACTAGTCGACGATGACTTTTTTTAATAATTGAGTTAGCAATATAGTTTGCATGTAGGACCGTTATGGCAACGTTGGAGGGTGAATGGTGTCTTCAAATCTTTTCCCAAGTATTCGCCTAATCTTCGCTCCAATAGTTAGGATAAGCTATGAAGATCAAGAAACCAAAAGTCCAAAAAATCTCGATGCCACAGTAATTTCAGACCATGAATAATAAAAAATAGCACTATTTTAAATTAAAAAAAATCCATGAATCTTTTGATCCGTAGATCGAAAAGACTTAAAACTTAAACCAAGACTAGATCATGACGTTAAGAATCTATCCCAACTAATAATCTTCTAAGAACTTAAAAGAATTGGAATCTTTTGGTTCGTAAATCTCTGCTGCACCAAAACCTAAAATTGAGTTAACTCTCAAACTAAAATTGTAAATCACTTGAAATTTGGTATGCACCTTCTCTAGGATGTCAGGAATATTTTCCAATCAAAACAATCAAGAAAATCATTGTAACATCCTAAATTCCAGGGAATTTAAAAATGAGTACAATTTATAACTTTTGCATGCAACTTATTTCCTTGTCTTTTAATAAGAGTTTCTTTGGGAAAATGACTTTTAGTAAAAACTTTTGCAAAAGAAATATGCAATAGATAAATTCAAATTGAATTGAAAATCAAATTTGAAAAGATAATCCATAAAGTGGCATAGGAGAATTTACAGTAGAAACTATTTCAAAAACTCCAAAATAAGTTCATGTCACTGGAAATAAAAATTTGAGTATTTTTAAACATGTTTCTAAATTTTTCCTATTTCAAAATAGTGACTATCTAATGATACAATGACTGTATAGAATTTTGGAGAAAAATATAAGATAGAAAAAATATTAGAAAAAATATAAATAATTTGTAGTGTGTCAAGAACCTCCACAAAATAATTCCTCAAACCTTTTAGCCGAGCAAATGTGTTTTCTTCACTTAACTGTTTTGCCTCCAATTTGGTGAAGGTGTATTTGTGAACTTTGCACCTTCTCTCAACCCATTAAAATCCCATCGCTGATGAGTGGGATTGGACCCGACCTGTTAGGTCTTCTTTCTCTTCTCAATGGCGCACCGAGGCCACGCGTCATCTCTCTTCTTGCACCTCTTGCCATTCTCCTAGACACAATGGCAGTGCAGTGATGTCCCTGCTTTTGGACACCATCCCTATAGTTTCCTGCCGCTGTCCACACCTACCCATCGTCTCAACATGATTCATCTCTTCCCCCCTTATCTTCTTCTGCATGTCGCACTCATTGGAGAAACGAGCCACTCTTCTTGTTGAAGCCCGCGAGAACTCACGAGCCATTCTCAGCCATATCAAGCCTACAAAGCCTCATCGACCGCACCATCATCTCCTTTGTCTCACCCTCATCTCATTTTCATGAAAAGCTGAGCTTTTGCTTCATCATTTCACTCGAAACATGTCGTTGCTACCAACGCTAGTGAGTATGCTCTGACATGGCCAGAGCCTTTCCGGTGAGCTTTCCCCTTGACACTCATGTTATTATGCACCGACTGGTGCCTAGTACTAACCCCCTCACTTAATAGAAGTTCCATCCAACTAAGCTATCGAGAGCTGAATATGCAAATCCGGACTCTCCTGTGTATTCTACACTAGACCAGGATTACGCTAGTCCATATAGTAAAAACATAGATAAAATATTGACTATAATTATGATTAACTAAAAAACTCAAATATTATTACTTATCAGAGTAGTGACCTTATGGCCAAGCTTACAAATAATAGCCTACGGGTCTTAATAAAACTTAGCAGCAAAAAAACAAAAGATCAGCATAGTAGCCATTCGACATGCCCATAGGTAATCGACTAGGGAGCGATGTCCTAATCTACAAAACCGTCAAAAAATCCTCTTCCAAGTGCCTTTGACTGATATGGTTCTTCTTTAGCAACTGAGTAAATATGGATATAGCCATGAGTACATAGAGTACTCAATAAGTCGTTAGTAACAAGATGCAATATATAATGATGCAAGGATTACCAAATGATGACTGAATAGTTATTTTGAAGAAAATAACAATTTAGAGTAAATACAACAAATAGATTAGAAACAAACTTTGAAAATAAGTAATAAGTAAGTAAGTTAAAAGAATTGAGTAAATCATCAATGAACTGACCAGTCACCCAATGAACTACCTGTGAACTAACCATTCAGTTCCCAACGTAGCCCAACAAGGTTTTTATGTAATTTCTACCCCTTATGTAAAATCACTGAGCATTGGCTATAACTAGGGACATGGCTATTCGAATAGTAACACTCTGTAGAGGTTGCATAACTTACCAGCATGACATAATCAAATTCATTGTTGGCAACTACACGCTTCCTTGGGCATGCAATGAAGTGATTATTACAAGGTCTTTACAATATTCCATCTCAACCCAGTTCTGCCTGCTAAGGTTTCACGGCCAAGTAGGCTGACCACCTAGTTAGAGAGCCCCCTCTTGCGCCCTGTGGAAATGTCTAACCGACACACACTGACATCTCAATAAAGAAACTGAAATTGAAATATCACAAATTAATTAGCTAGGTCCATCTCATATTGAATATATGGTTGTATGATAAGGCTCAGATTAATAGCGCTCAAAAGTTAAGTCCTTAATCATTACCCAGGTGAAACATCCACATCCCAATTTGCTAATAGCACCCACTTTACTGTGCAATCATTCGTCCAAATGAAAACTATTTTGTATAACCAACACCAATGACACTACCCATGTCATGGTAATCAAATTTTATAACTGTGGTTGACCACCATGGTTTAATATTTCATTATGTTAAAGTTAATTAATTAATAACATGTGATAATGAGCCAAATGTACTACAGGCATAGCTAAGCATACTAAATATACAACCAAAGGGGATACTAGTATTGCATCACTAGATAATTGTCCATCCTACGGTGACAATGGAATCATTGCATTCAAATTATCAATTAAGGAATTAATTAAATTGGTCGATAACCACTAGTTATAAGGGTTTGTATTAAATTAGCAATGCATGATAATTTAAAATAAAATAATAAATAATATATTTAAAATAATAAGTTTAACATGATCAAAAGATACGACTTACCTTGGTTTTGCTTAGTTTCTAATTCTTGATATTCAGTTCTTGCTTCTGCTCCTTCGAAGATGTTACCTAACTAGAAAGAAAGCGAACAAAAAAAATAAATAAACTCAAATAAAATTTAAAAACTACAAAAATAGAAATAAAAGATAGAGCTCAAGTTTATATGAATTTAGGAAAAAGAATTGGGCCAATTGGAGTTCGAACAGAGAAGAACGGGCTCTCTGAAGATTTGCTAGGAAATTAATTCCTAAAAATTGAGAAAGAAAGGAGAATATTCCCTTCAGAATTAATTTAATAAGAGGCAAGAGACTGACAGGTGGGTCCTTGGATTTTTGGGATTTCAAATATGATTAATTTTGAAAAATTGGATTAGAGCTTGACATGCGAACCGCATGGGATATAGACCATGTCCATAGAACAATGCTTGATCACCATGGACTCGATGCATCAGTCTTGAGCTAGGGCTGATGTGGTAGCTAATTGGGCATGCATGGCTTGACATGTGTGCGATAGTGATGATGTGGTAACGACATGGTAGATGACATGGCGACACATGGGTGGTGACGTGGCGTGGCAAAGCGATAAGTTGAGGTGGAATGCATGCTAGTGTGGTTTACACATGGCATACAATCGGTCCACACATAGGATCTATGCACTGAGGTGGCAGGTCATGTGGTGTTGACTCAGCTAGATCTGATGACTGTGGCTGCCATCTCTAGCGACAGCGGATGATGGTAACCAGTGGAACGGTGAGGTCACACGATGTGACATTCCAAAAATTTGGAAACAAAAGATATTGTGTAAATGATGATATTTTGAAATTTGGCATTTCCTGACATTTCAAATTTCTGGATTTTCTATGGTTTTTGATTGAGGTTCCAAAAGCATAAGAAGTATTATCATAAGTGAAGCATAAAATAAAATGGGAAAAACCAAAAGGGAAGATGTAGTAAATAAAAAGAAAAAAAATATATATGTAAATAATGTTAAAGCACAAAGCCAGGGAATACCAAAAAAAGAAAGAATATATTTTATGAAAGAAAAAGTCAAATTAAACACGAATCTAAAAAGATGATCCCAAAAATTTTCCAAAGTTTCTAAATTTAAATTGGCAATAGAAATTAAAATGGGGATATGCAAAACATAGAAAATATAAAAAGAAAAGTAAAAGTACAAGAATGAAAGTTTGAAATTTTATGCACAAAATATATGTAAAACTATATGTGGACACCCAAGACTCAAAGTACAAATAGTATATAAAAATCAAAATGAAAAAAAAGAAAGGAGGGAGACTCAGTAGGCCTTCAGCCCGGCCCTTCCTCGCCCCCCTTTCTCTGCTTTCTGCCCTCTACGTCCACTCCCTCGGAAACGTCCTGCCGCGGCCCCCACCACCACGCATCCTTCGAACCGCCAGACGCCGACGTGTGCTCCCGCCCGATGACGATGCCTGCCTACCCGTGGAACGCCAACAGCCCCCCATCTCCTCCGTGCGCAGCCGAACCGCCCGACCCACACCGCCAGGTCAGCCACATCCGTGCGCAGTCGTCGTGACTGTAACATCCTAAAAATTTATTTTCTGTTTTAAGTGACTTGCTGAAATTAAATTGAATTTTATTTCTATCCAGAGTGCAAAATGAAATCATTTCATAAAAGCCAAAATAAGTGCATTTCACTTTCCTAAGTCAATTAAGTATTTATAATAGTTTTTAGGAATTTATAAAAATTAAAAACTCACCTAAATGAATTTATTTGTGCTTTTACAAGAAATTAAATGCTATTATAAGTTGAAAATATTTTTATTAAGTCTAAAATGGTTCCAGATGATTCTCTAGATTTTTATGGAATTGTCAAAATTTATTCAGCATTTTTTTTGAGTATTTTAAAGCCCCCTAATAATTTCTGAAAAACAAAATGGAAAATTTAATCCAAAACCCCTCCCTGACCGCCAAATGTCAGTCATCGGGCTAATCCACGCCACCGGATTCAATCTCAGCCGCCCGATCCCACTTACCCCTTCGCCCCGCCTTCCCCTCCTCTTTGGCCGACACCTGTCGCCCATCGGACCGGCCAGCCCTCCGCCTGATTTGATCCCGGCCGCCCATAATCACTTACCGCTTCGCCTGCTCCTCTCTTCCCTCTGATCGACACATGGCTCGATCCGAACCCTTCCCTGTTGCTATACCAAATCCCCGCCGCCCACAACCACTTAACCCTTCGGCCCTCGCCCGAACGGCTCCAATTTCATTCCCGTTGTCGAATCGAATTGCACCCGTCCGCTTTCACTTAACGGTTCGCTCGGGATCTAATGGCCTTGCTCCCTCTCCTTGCCACTTGTCACTCATCCAACCGTCGCCCTCACCCTTTCCTTTTTCCTTCTCTCGCTGACTGCTGGGACCCCCATGTCAGATCCGTCTCCCCCGTTGTTTTCCTTCTTCCGCGCACAATCCTTGCCGCCGCTACCGCCATTAACAGGATAACCGAAGCTTTTAAAGCTTTGATTTCTATCCGTTTCACCCTCCCCTGCTAATGTTTTCCATCAGTTTAAAGCCCCGTGCGCCATCGCGTTAAGCTCCGACTGTTTCACCGCCAGTGTGAATGTGCGCGGCCGTTACCACTCCTCCCCACCTATAAAAAGGCACCCCCGAGCACCCTCTCCACACACCGCATCCCCCAAGCCCTCTAATTCAAGTGTTTGAGCATCGGAGCTCCTCCCTGTGCTTAATTCCTCCGCCGGCCTCCGGCGACTCCGGTGAGCAATTCCCGCTGCCCCGAGCCTTCCCGTGCCACGCCGCCGCCCCTCCGAGCTTCAGTGGAGCCGTGCGATCCTCCTCCACCTCTTTTCCGAGCCTCTACACCGTCGGAGCACCTTCGTCGCCGTCGACCCCTCGTTCGACCGCCACCTCTCTCCACCGACTCGACACTCTGGCCATCCTCGGGTCCCATGGAAGGTATCCCCGTGCTCCCGGGATCCCCTCTACCTTTTGCACGCATCGGCCAGCGCCGCTGCTCACCAGTGCACCGGCGACCTTTGGGTCCCGCGCCTTCCCCCTCTGGCGGCTAGGCCATGTCGGCCGTAGCGCGCAGGTGGCAGCTACGTGGCCGCTAGGTAGCTGCCAGTCGGACACCACGCCCGTGCCACCTGGGCGGCCGATCACCACGTGGCACTGGTCGGCCACGCCAGCCCGATGCCGTGACGTGGCAGCCACGAGGCAGCCACGTGGTGCCACGTCACAAGCCACGTTGGCTCCCCATTGCCACATCACCACATCCCCGCTCAACACGTTCATCACTAGCCTGCTCAAGCTCCACCCAACAGATTATCAAAATTCCTAAGGATCAAGCCACCAACTTTTGCCGACAGTGCAGAACCCATGGACGCCGATGACTGGCTCTGGGCAATCGGCAAGAAGCTGGACGTACTACAGTGTACTGATCAAGAGCGAGTTTTGTTCACCACCCACCAATTGAATGGATCTGCTTCTGAATGGTGGGATACCTTCATTGCCACTCATGCCAACCCTTAGGTTGTGACATGGAACGAGTTCGTGCAGAGCTTCTGCAAAGCTCACATCCCCACCGGTACTATGACCCTGAAGAAGAAAGAATTCCGAGCCCTTCGACAAGGAAGCCGCATAGTGAATGAGTATGTACAGAAATTCAACCAGCTAGCCCGCTATGCCCCAAAAGATGTGGCCTCGAATGAAGCGAAACAGGAAAGATTGCTTGAATGTCTAAATGATAACATCTCGGTGTAGATGATATCAGGCGACTATGCTGACTTCCATCAGCTAGTCAGCAAGGCCATCCACCAAGAAGGCAAGCACTAGGAGATGGAGAACTAGAAAAGAAGAATGACTGATCAAAGGGGTAGCTTTGGAAGTTCTCATAAGGCTCGCCGCACCCCTCCTCAGATGAACAAGTTCAGGCCACAAGGCAGCAGTTTCAAGACTTCATCAAGCAAGTTTAAGCCATCAGTCAGCCGCCCACCATTCCAAGCTAACCGCTCGCAGTTCCAGGCCAACCGTACCCCAGTTGCCAGTGGTAAAGTCACGAAGAGCAGTCCTTCTTTGGAAGGAGTGACCTGTTTCTACTGCAAGGAAACGGGGCATTATGCCAAGGCATGCCCTAAGAAGATGCAAGCTGTAGCCAATCCAGGAGCATTGGGAAGCCAAAGCCAAGGGCAGCAGGAGCCGCAGACCTTCATCAAAGGGAGAGTTAACCATGTATTCTTTGAAGAAGCTCGCACTGCACGGGCCGGTCTTTGATGCGTTCCTTGTTAACTCAGTACCAGCATCAGTTCTTTTCGATTCTGGAGCTTCACATTCTTTTGTGTCAAAAGATTTTGTGGATAAGCATAGATTAGGCATAGTTACTCTTAGCAACCCTATGATAGTTCACTCCCCTGGAGCAGAAATTAGATCAGGGACCTTGTGCCCTAGAGTAGAATTGCTTATAGATGGAACCCTATTCCTAGCCGACCTTCTGGTCTTGGAATATCAAGGGTTGGATGTCATTCTTGGAATGAATTGGTTAGCCAAGAATAAGGGCCAAATAAATTATGCTACCAGATCCATTACTCTCACCAATGACTAAGGAATAGAAGTTGTCTTTTCCCCGAAGATTCCTGCAGATGAAGGATGTGCTCTCTATCACCTTCAGGCACTAGAAGAAGTGCCCGTGGTGCAGGAATACTCAGATGTATTTCCGAGGAGTTACCTGGAATGCCACCGGATAGGGAAATCGAATTTGTAATTGACCTAGCCCCAGGCACCGCTCCAACTTCTGAGAGACCGTGTCGGATGCCTACTAACGAGTTAGCAAAGTTGAAGAAGCAGCTTTAGGATTTGGAAGATAAGGGATACATCCGTCCAAGCTCGTCACCTTGGGGAGCATCTGTTCTGTTCGTCAAGAAAAAGGATGAGAGTTTGAGGTTATATGTGGATTACAGAGCACTCAATGATGTCACAATCAAGAACAAGTACCCTCTGCCCAGGATCGACGACTTGTTTGACCAGTTAAAAGGAGCTGGTGTCTTCTCTAAGATTGACCTACGGTCAGAATATCACCAATTGAAGATTCATGAAGAGGACATCCCCAAGATTGCATTCTCTACCCGATATGGACATTATGAGTTCACTGTCATGTCGTTTGGACTGACCAATGCACCTGCCTATTTCATGAGTATGATGAAAAGTGTATTCATGAAATATCTGGATAAGTTTGTGGTGATCTTCATCGATGACATTCTCATTTACTCCAAAAATGAAGAATAACACGAGACTCACCTCAGAATAACTTTGGAAAAGCTTCAAGAGCATCAGCTTTACGCCAAATTCAGTAAGTGTAAATTTTGGCTAAAGGAGGTTGCCCTCCTCGGGCATATTGTGATAGCTGAAGGAATAGTTGTGGACCCTTCCAAGATAGAAGCAGTAATGAAATGGAAGCAACCAAAGTCCGTGACAGAGGTCAGGAGCTTCCTCGGACTTGCGGGTTATTACCGTCGGTTCATAACAGGATTCTCTGAGTTAGCCAAGCCAATGACATAGTTGTTAAAGAAGGAAAAGAAGTTTGAAAGGACGAAAACTTGTGAGCAGAGTTTTCAGACCCTCAAGAAAAGGCTAGTCTCAACACCCGTGCTTATTTTTGCCAAATGTGCATAAAGACTTCGAGGTTTTCTGTGATGCCTCTCGCCTTGGCTTAGACTGTGTCTTGATGCAAGAAGGCAAAGTAGAAGCCTATGCACCGCGCCAACTAAGGCCTCATGAGTGCAATTATCCTACTCATGATTTGGAATTAGCAGCCGTAGTGCATGCTTTAAAGATCTGGCGTCACTATCTTATCAGTAACCGTTGTGAAGTATACACAGACCATAAGAGCCTTAAGTATATCTTCACTCAAGCAGAACTGAACCTGAGGCAGCGAAGATGGTTAGAGTTGATAAAAGATTATGATATTGGGATACATTACCACCCTGAAAAAGCAAATATTGTGGCCGATGCCTTGAGCAGGAAGTCTTATGCGAATATGGTTTTATCGGATGAAGACTAGACCCAGCTTCAGGAGGGAGTCACCCATCTAAGTCTAAATCTAGTGAATCCAAGCATTCTCACTACATTGAAAATCCAACCAGCCTTGCCTGATCAGATAAAAGAAGCCAAGAAGGTTGACGAGGATATTCAGGAAATAAGAAAGAATATGAGAAGAGGCAAAGCACCAGGATTCAATGAAGATGAGCAGGGCACGGTTTGGTTTGAGAATAGCATCTGTGTACCGAATAATTAGGAAATCAAAACCCTGATTCTGAAAGAAGCTTATGACACTCCATACTCAATTCATCCAGGTCATACCAAGATGTACTAGGACCTGAGGGAAAGATACTGGTAGGTTAGTGTGAAAAGAGAAATAGCAGAGTTAGATACTGGTAGGTTAGTGTGAAAAGAGAAATAGCAGAGTTTATTGAAGTCTGTGACACCTGTCAATGAGTTAAAGCAGAGCATCAGAGACCCGCTGGACTTTTACAACCTTTGCCGATCCCAGATTAGAAGTGGGAAGAAATCGGTATGGATTTCATAACCGGACTTCTGAGAACTCAATCGGGTTATGATTCGATTTGGGTAATCATCGACCGATTGATGAAAGTAGCTCACATCATACCAGTCAAGACCACTTACTCCAGGAGTAAATTAGCTGAACTGTATATGTCCCGAATTGTGTATCTACATGGAGTTCCCAAGAGGAAAGTGTCGACTCGAGGCAACCAGTTCACTTCTCGATTTTGGCAGAAACTGCATGAAGAGTTAGGGAGTAAGCTCAGTTTTAGTACAGCTTACCATCCCCAGACGGATGGTCAAACTAAAAGAGTAAATCAAGTACTCAAGGATATGTTAAGGGCTTGTACTCTAGATTTTGGAAACAGTTGGGACCGTTCATTGCCCTATGCAGAGTTCTCGTACAATAATAGCTACCAAGCCAGTCTGCAGATGGCACCTTTTGAAGCTTTGTATGACAGGAAGTGCAGAACACCTTTGCTCTGGGAACAGCAAGGAGAACCTTAGGAAGCTGGTCCAAACCTACTTCAAGACGCCGAGGATAAAGTAAGAAAGATCAGGGATAGACTGAAGGTAGCCCAATCTCGACAGAAGAGCTATGCGGACAACTGTCGACGAGACTTGACCTTTAAGGTCGGGGACTATGTCTATCTCAGAGTGTCCCCGCTCAAAGGAGTCAAGAGGTTTCAAGTCATAGGAAAACTTGCACCAAGGTTTGTGGGACCCTTCAAAATCCTGAGTCGAAGAGGTGAAGTTGCTTATCAGTTGGAGTTGTCGCTGAGCATGTCGGGGGTGCACAACGTCTTCCACGTCTCCCAGCTGAAGAAGTGCCTCCGAGTACCCACAGAGCAAGCTGCATTGGAAACCTTGGATCTTCAAAATGATCTCACCTATCAGGAGAAGCCGATTAAGATCCTCGAGACAACAGAGCGTCAGACCAGAAGGAACACCATCAAATTCTTCAAGGTTCAGTAGAGCAATCACATCGAAGATGAAGCCACTTGGGAGTGAGAAGAGGATTTGAAGGCCAGCCATCCCCATCTCTTTTTCTAGCTAGTGCAAATCTCGAGGGCTAGATTTCTTTTAAGGGGGGTAGGTTTGTAACATCCTAAAAATTTATTTTCTGTTTTAAGTGACTTGCTGAAATTAAATTGGATTTTATTTCTAGCCTGAGTGCAAAATGAAATCATTTCATAACAGACAAAATAAGTGCATTTCACTTTCCTAAGTCAATTAAGTATTTATAATAGTTTTCGGGAATTTATAAAAATTAAAAACTCACCTAAATGAATTTATTTGTGCTTTTACAAGAAATTAAATGCTATTATAAGTTGAAAAATATTTTTTATTAAGTCTAAAATGGTTCGTGATGATTCTCTGGATTTTTATGGAATCTTCAAAATTTATTCAGCATTTTTCTAAGTATTTTAAAGCACCCTAATCATTTCTGAGAAACAAAATAGAAAATTTAATCCAAAACCCCTCCCTGACCGCCAAGTGTCAACCATCGGGCTAATCCATGCCATCGGATTTAATCTCAACCGCCCGATCCAACTTACCCCTTCGCCCCGCCTTCCCCTCCTCTCTGGCCAACACCTGTCGCCCATCGGACCGGCCAGCCCTCCGCCCGATCTGATCCCAGCCGCCCATCGTCACTTACCGCTTCGCCCGCTCCTCTCTTCCCTCCGATCGACGCGTGGTTTGATCCAAACCCTTCCCTGTTGCCGTACCAAATCCTCGCCGCGCAACCCGAACCTTCGACCCGCCCGACGACTCGATTTCATTCCTGTTGTCGGATCGAATCGCACCCGTCCGCTTTCACTTAATGGTTCGCTCAGGATCTAATGGCCATGCTCCCTCTCCCTTGCCACTTGTCACTCATCCAACCGTCGCCCTCGCCCTTTCCTTTTTCCTTCTCTCGCTGACTGGTGGGACCCCCATGTCAGATCCGTCTCCCCCGATGTTTTCCTTCTTCCTTGCATAATCCTCGCCGCCGCTGTCGCCATTAAAAGGACAACCGAAGCTTTTAAAGCTTCGGTTTCTATCCGTTTCACCCTCCCGTGCTAACGTGCATTGATTCCCCCTCCATTACCACCTCCCCCTCGCCCTCTAATTCAAGTGTTTGAGCATCGGAGCTCCTCCCTGTGCTTAATTCCTCCGCCGGCCTCTGACGACTTCGGCGAGCAATTCCTGCTGCCTCGAGCCTTCCCGTGCCACGCCGCCGCCACTCCGAGCTTCAGTGGAGCCGTGCGCACCTCCTCCACCTCTTTTCGAGCCTCTACACCGTCGGAGCACCTTCGCCGCCATCGACCCCTCCTTTGACCGCCGCCTCTCTCCGCCAACTCGACACTCCAGCCATCCTCGGGTCCCATGGAAGGTATCTTCGTGTTCCCTGTGATCCCCTCTACCTTTTGCGCGCATCGGCCAGCGCCGCCGCTCGCGGGAGCACCGGCGACCTTCGGGTCCCGCGCCTTCCCCCTACGGCGGCCAGGCCACGTCGGCCGCAGTGCGCAGGTGGTAGCTGCGTGACCACCAGGTGGCTACCAGTCGGACGCCACACCCCTACCTCACGGGCGGCCGATCACCACATGGCACTGGTCGGCCACGCCAGCCCGATGCCGAGACGTGGCAGCGACGAGGTAGCCACGTGGTGCCACGTCACAAACCACGTCGTCTCCTCTTTGCCACGTCAGCACATTTTAATTACTAATAATTCCAAAATTATTGCTGACGTCATAATAGCAAGTTTTCCTTTACAAAAATAATTCATTTAATTGCTTAATGACATCATAATTGTATTTTCAGTTTACAAACAATTCAACGAAATTCAATTACTGTGCTGACATCATAATCTTATATTTCCTTCAGAAAAATAATTCATGCTAACATCATAAATGCTTTTCGGTTTAAAAATAATTCCAGAAAATAGGTGTTCTCTTTTTAATTGTATTTAAACTTTGGAAAAGCATAACTTCTTCATTTTAACTCCAAATTGACCCATTCAAATTTCTAAATTTTTCTAAAATCATGAACTTTCTATTTCTGCACTCCTTTTGAATTTTTGAGTTTATTTGAATTTTTTTTAAGTTTCTTTTGAATTGGTTCTTCACGTTAGATTTTGACGATTCGAGATATTACGGCTTCGACGATTCGCAACAGGACTTCGAGCAAGCTAAGTTACACCTTTGACCATGTTGACCCTAATATTTCAAATTTAATTATATTATTTTACTGTATTTGTATGCGTACTTTATTCAAGCATAATTTAAATTTGATTTAACTTGTAGTTATGCCCATGATCCTTGATTATAGCCAATTTGAATCTCGAATCCATATACCTTATCACCCTAGCTGAAAACTAGTTAGTACCATAATATTGACTAGAAACTTTATAGAATTGCTTAGCCTGGCATAGGTGGGATCAAATATTTCACATAGAATGACAGTTTTTTTAAATGAATTCTTGACTTCAGTGAGTCAAGAAAGTTTATGAAATGATTTAAAAATGAAAACAAAAAACTGGTTTGGACTTAGGCTACTGGTTAGGTGGTGGGGTGCTGGCATGCCTCATGTTTGGTGACACCTGGTTGATTGTCATGCATGTGGGTATGTGGTTGAGCCTAAGTCAATTTAAGAACCATTTCTGTGAACCATTTTATGAAGCCACTTCGTACTACCACAAGTTCGGTATGTGATGGACCTGACTAAGTAATTTGTGAAATTCTAAATATAGTTTCGCCATAGGCTGAATGTGAGCGTGGCATAGACCGCGAGAAGTCTCACATGGCACCAGAGGGGGCTCCAACTCATGGATTCAAGTTGTGGTGAAACCTTAGTGGCGGTGTGACTGTTTTGGCTATGGATCATTGTAACAGCCTTGTCGTGAATTCCTCGCCGCACACCTAAGGCAGTGTGTTGATCGCATGGCTCAAGTGGGAAGACACGTCTTGTGGGTAAAGTTGTACACCTCTGTAGAGTAAAAATCTATCTTGGATAGCCGTGTCCACGGTCGTGGACATACTGAGTAGAGTATTCACAGATTAGACTTGGATTTTATAAAACTTGTTTTACGGACAAGATTGTTGGTTTAGAAAATGGTCCGGGTGGGATGCCCATGGTTAGGTTAGTGTGGGTCAGAGCCTACACTAACGATAATACTTGTTAAAAATATTGTTTCATATGTTGTATTAAAATTCAGCTTTTGCACTTACGTTATTGTATTTAAATTTCAGTGTTACTTTTCCGCAAAAGTACCCTATTAAGCCTTCCTTCAAATCCATTATGCATGCATCAACGCTGTTATATCTCCTGGTGTAACTTGTGGAGACTTTAAAGTACTCACGATACTAAAATCTGTTGCCAGACCTCGATGGCGACCTCGACGGTGAGGACTATTTCAGTGAATAGGATGCGTCTTACAGTCATTCGCCTATGGGAGGCTGGATGGGCTGAGCTGCTACCTTTATTGTTTTTCCGCTGCTTTCATTTTAGTTGGCCTTGTGCCATTTTATTGTAAGACTTAGCCATATGGCCATAAATTTGCTTAATATAACTGTGGTGATTTTGCGTGATATATATCACTGTTTACCCTGTGTGCACTAGCTTTTCCTGGGATAGTGCAATTTACATAGAGGACTTGGAGTGTTTTTCCGGGTCTCGACAGTGACGCCCTCACCCGTGCTTGTAGCCATTATGCGCTCCCGTCGCCTATCTTGTTGCATCGCCAAGTCAGGCTCTTGCGCACTGTGGCCTCACCGTCACCTCTGTCACCCGCCATGGACGTCGCACTCACCCTCGCGTGGACAGCCCTCCCCGCTGCCTATAAAAGCCCACCGGGGCCGCTCATCACTTCCCCGCACCTCCCTCTCCCTCCCATCGAACGCAATTGCACTCCGGAGTCCTGTAGCTCGCCGGTGACATCTTCTCCTCCAACTCCAGCCATCGGGCTCACTGGCAATTGAAGCGGCCTCCGACCAATTCCATTCGTCAGAAACATTCTAGGAGCTTGGCGAAGCCATCCCGATCATCGGCCGAAGCTCCCCTTGCCCGAGCAGCCCCCTCGTTGTGAACTCCCTTCAGACCGCCGCTGTCGCACGCTGACAACCCTCCTCAGCCACGCCTGAGCTCCACCAACCTCAAATTCCACACCATGACCACCCCAAGGTACTCCCCTAGCCACCGATTGGATGCTAATGCTCTCTACCGCCGTAGCTATTACTGTCTTGTTCCGCTTCCGCCTGAGCTCCCACCGATCACAGCTCCGGCCAAATTGGCCGGCGAGACCTCGGCCAGAGATAGGCGCGGGCACAAGCAACTCATTTCGCCAATGCCGTCGGGAGGAAGAAGACACTGTTCATCGGTGTTGTATGATTAGCTGGGAGTAATTAGCAATTAATAGCAGTAGTTAGTTATAATGAGTCGCTGACTTGTGGGCCCTGACTTAATTAAACCGTTATGTGGTCCCACCTGTCAGCGTCACACAAAATATTAAATCCCCGTGGCCCACTTGTTAGTGAAACCGTGGGAGAAAAGTTAATAACCGTAGTGGGCCCTACGTGTCAGTTTTTGGGCCATTAAAAGATTAATAATGCCAGCGGGTCCCACCTATCAGAGAGAGGAAAATAAAAATAATAAAACCAGTAGACCCCACCTGTCAGTAACACACATTCTCTCTCGGATTATTTAATGATTTCTGATTTTTATTTTTGAATTAACTAAGGTTGAGAATTTCAAATATTCATAACTAATTCATTTTAACTTCAAATAAAGTGAGAAAAATTGCTAAATTCATCTAAATTCACCCTCTTTCTAATGGAAGAAAAATCATGAATTTTGGAGCTTGTTTGAATTTTTGTGAGGGTTTATTTTATTATGATAATTGTTTTTAAATTCTCGTTTGTCGCAAAATTAGCGTACGAAACTCAAGAGGAAGAATCCGAGGTAGACGCAAGTTAAGACCAGCAAGACCAAGGCAATTGTGACCCAAGCGAGTTAATACTTTGATCATTTTGAATCTCCATTTTAGCAAATTATTTACATTTAAATTATTAAATTGCATGTTGTTATTTTATGTGAAATCTTATGTCTATTTTAATACTGTAGTTAGCTGCTCTTTATTTAAGTGCTACTATTATACCTTCCTGGCATATTAACTAGTGAACCTTGTTTATTGCCCTAGGAATAATTAAAAGGATAATCTTTCAAAAATAATTTACTTAAATGCGTACAGCTTAGCACTGCTTAGCTACCCAAGGTCAATAAAGAACCCTGATCATCACATACAATTACAAAAGAGCAATTTTGGGAAGTTACTGATGGAAATGGTTGTGTATTTTGTAAGAATCATTATTTTATGCCTCAAATACCCCAACTTGCTTACATATCTGGGTAGATGGTTCGGGGGCATGTGTTGTGAATGCACGTGAGCGTGGAATATAGTGGAACTTGGCTGAGCAAACCTATCGAACCTCGGACTCATCTCACAGGTTAGGGAGGGGAGTGAGGTAATGCTAGGGCCTGTTGTGGCTAAAAGGACATCGCGTGGAGGGTGACTTATTTTTCTGTCATACTAGCACTATGGGGAGTGGAGTCTAGAGGTGCTAGTATCAGTGGTTAACATCCTGCGCAACGCATAGGACCCACCGCAAGTGGGACTAGCCTATAGGGTGAGATGAGAACAAGAGGCTAGGTAGTTTTGAAAGGTTACTGTGACGGTCTACTCAACCGCATGACTAAAGAATCATGTACGGCAATAAGCGGATTGTCTCTTGTGGTGAAAGTGTACACACGCTACAGAGTCAAAACTATTTGAATAGCCGTGCCCACGGTCAAGGGTAGACATGGGAACCTAACTCAGATATAGTTCTATTTTAAAAA
This sequence comes from Melocanna baccifera, assembly GCA_036346265.1. Lineage (NCBI taxonomy): Eukaryota > Viridiplantae > Streptophyta > Magnoliopsida > Poales > Poaceae > Melocanna > Melocanna baccifera. Next base: position 16,934,090 of record CM070680.1, read on the forward strand.
TAATTTTTATGGGAAGGAGATGGGAAATAAAAGTGGGGGATGATGGATAGTCCTGGTTTTATGTTGCCCTAGGTGGCGTCCTAGTGATAATGTAAGCGGCTATAACGCTGAAAAGTGAATATATGGTGCAGGTGACATGTAAAGATAGATGTAATCTATGCAATAGTATCATTACATTTTTTCAAACACTACGATTTTAGTCCAAAAGGCTACGTCTTAGGGAATTTTTACGTATGTATCTAATGTCTTATTAAAAGCAAATTTTCGGCAAATAAAATAACCTGAGCATATCCTTTGACAAGCCATGCATGTTAAATTATTTGCATACTGTGTATTGGCTCACGGAGCACGGTGGTTAGTGTGCTCACTCTCGCATCATCAAATCCAGAAGCAGGAGGTTAAGACCCCTATGCCTACGATGATACACCAAACAATGGAGCCGATGACTGCAACTAGGGCGAGTTTGAAAATGCTTAGTCCTAGGCAAGTAGCCTGCTGGAAGGGTATGCACCTATATTACCTGTGGTTAGGCAATATAGTCTGCACACATTTACCCCCTCGGTCGCTTGCTTGTGGCTTGTGGTACCGCTGTTGTTCTCGTTTTCGCGCTATCATTTTGAATTGTAAGTATTTGGCCTTGGAGGCCCGTTATGTAAAACTGTCGCCCGACATGGCGTATTTTAAACTCTAATGTATATGATTATGGTTTGATAAATATCATGCGATGTATGAGTTGATTCAGCAATGTACTGTGAGTACTATCTACTGATCCAAGGAATAGTGCGGTGGAATCGCAGAAGATTCTAGATTTCACATCCAGGTCCGACAGGGTTGGTATCAAAGTATGTGACTGTAGGGTAAAATCTTAGGAAGGCTACCAGGTGAAAGCCTCTCTTGTCCCTCTTAGATCTAATCTTGTCTCTCTTCCTTTGTTTTAAAAAGAGATACTAACTTTAGTGCTTAATGTACAGATGGCTGGAGCTGCAGATGTTAACTGGGACTATTTCACCCATGGACAGAGCGAGGGGGATTTTGCTTTCATCTTGCGCAAGTTGCTGCACTATTTAAGATACAAGGATCAACCGATTTATAGAGGGCGCAAGACCACCGAGGGACCTCGAGAGTCTTGGCTCATGGAGATCTTTCTTTACGCCATGGACGAGACTACGCCGCCCCATGTCTTCTGGAGTCTGCACAGGAGGGGCAACCCATGATGAGACCTTTCTTCAAGAGGCAGAGGACAACCCCATGCTCTCCCATCAGGTTCACCTCACTCGGGCCATGGGAGCCACTTATGCTACCACACTAGAGGAGATCACCGACCTACGCCAGCTTCTGCTCACTAGCTATAGTCACGAGAAGGCATTACAGGAGCAGCTCGCCAAGTGCGAGATGGCACTCGCGGAGGTAGAGAAGGAGAAGGCCGCCACCCTCGCCGAGCTTCAATGGACTACCGTTGCCACGACAATCCTTGCTCCAGCTCCTGCTGTGTCACCCGTCATTAGTTCGGATCCTGCTCCATCCCAAATGAAGGCTAACAGGCCCTGCACCAGGCTCACAGCATGTAAGAGCGTGCGACCCCCTGGTCCGAGGGACATTATCACCATTGGAGGGCCCATCTATGTCCGTAGCCGCTCTAGCTCCTACTCAGACTCATCTGAGTTCAGTGGTAGCTGCTCTCGCTCCCAGTCGTCAGACTACAGTCCTTCTTGAGAGCCACCTTCATGTAGTAGTAGACCATTAGTGTAATGCTCAGTGTGGTGTAGTGAGCATTGGCCCCCGTAGTAGCAAGTTGTGTATTAAGGTTTAGTACGTTGTTGTAACTAAATGCTAAACGACAAGGGGTAGCAATGGGTCAAGAACCCCAAGGACCCCACCAAGCCCACCAAGCCGCGCAAGCCCGACATGCTCGCTCAGTAATCACATGGGCAGAGTTCAAAACCACCTTCAAGGCCAACTTTGTCTCGGCTGGAGTGATAAGGATGAACAATGAGTTCCACACCCTGAAGCAGGGGAATATGTCCGTCAGCGAGTATCTCACCAGATTCAATCAACTTGCCCACTATGCTGTAACATCCTGTTTTTCTGAGATTTTTAAAGCCTGGATTTTAAAAATGAATTTTCTGGAATTTTCTGAAATTAATTGAAGCTTCAAATGAATTTTTAAAGTTTTAAATAATTTAATATGATTAAAATAAACATTAACATAAGTGGGAAATATTTTATTTGTGTTCCTCAGGTCTCAAGGAATTTTCTGGTATTTTTGGTGAATTTTTGGGATTTATTTGCTATTTTCTAGAGCTTTTAGAAGTTTATTTGAATTTCTGGAAAAAGAAAAGAAAAGAAATTAACCTCAGCAGCCCGATCTCCCTCTCTCCTCCACGCGTCGCCGATCCGCGCCGCGCGCCATCGCCGTATTCCTTTCCGCGCCGCCGCCTCTCGCGATCCCGATCGCCCGCGCCACGCGTCGCGCATCGCTGGCGCTGGCGCCTGGCGCGCGCCGCCGCCGCGCCCGCGCCCTCGCCGCCGCGCGCCTCGGCCGCGCTCCCGCTCGCCGCGCGAACCCTAACCCTAACCCTAATCGCTAATCGCCCCCGCGTCCGATCTTGCCGCGTGGCCGCATCTAGCCGTCCAACCCATCCGCGTCGCGACCGTCGCCCGTAACCGGATCGAACTCCTCGGTTCGCGTGTTAAAACTCGCGTTCGACCCTCGGTTCGCGTTCGTCACCCGAGCTCTCCGCCGCCGCTCCTCACCCATCCTCGCGCCCGCGCCGCCGCCCGTGCTGCGTCTCCGCCGTCGCCGAGGTCGCCGGAGAACCACCGCCCGCCGCCGCGTCGCCTCCGTTCGCCTCGCCTCGCCTCGCCTGCGCCTCGCTCGCCTCGGCGCGTCTGCGCCCGCGCGCCGCGACCCGTCGCCGCGCGCGCGCACCCACCACGCGCCGCCGATCCGCTTCGCGTCGCCTCGCGCGCCACGCGTCGCCGATCCGCCCGTCGCCGCGCGAGGCTCGCGCGCCCCGCCGCCGGATCGGATCCGCCGCCGCGCGCCCAAGCCGCCGGCTCAGGCTAGCCGCGTGGCAGCACCGCAGCGTGCCACGCCAGCCTAGTCCACGTGGCATGACACGTGGCATGCCACGCCGCCCCGCCGCCCCGAGCCGCCCCCGAGCCACGTGGCGGCCATGCTCACCGCCACGTCAAGAAGGTGACACGTGGCAAAGATATGCGCCGCGCCACGTCCGCAGCCCCGCCGCGTCCAGCACCTCTCTCCCCATGCTTTATTACGTGGACCGAGTCCACGGTGGACTCGAATTTCATGGACCGGGTCCACAAAGACAAGAATTTTTCCGATTTTCCCGAATTAATTTTAGAATTAATTTTCTGGGAGCCCGTTCTCCTCCGTCCTAGCTCCGATTGACCCCGTTCTTTTTTCTAAATTCATCTAAAATCGAGCTCTAGCTGTTGGTTCTGGTTTTGTGAATTTTGGAGTTCATTTGCTTATCATTTTATGTGTTTCTTTGTTTTGGTCGCTTTCTCTCGTTAGATTCGGATTCCGGAGGAGCAGGTTTCGCGCCAGAAGACCAGGAGTACCCCGCTGAGCATAACGAAGGCAAGTCGTGTCCCTTGATCATGTTGAACCCAATTTTGCAAACTATTATTTAATTATTTTGCTTTAAATTACATTGCATTGCTATTTTTATTCAAACCTTTGCATAGGTAGTTATTGTCCCAATTGAAATTATACCTCCTTGACACTTTGGAATACCATGGTGCCATTGTCACCATAGGTTGGGAAATTTATTAGTGATGCTAGTTTATTTATCACATGGGTTGGTACGATTAGATTGCTTAGCCGGTTTATATTTACGATTGACCTCATCGCACATGTTAAATTATTAATTTGAATTAATGACACATGGAACTGTGGTTGGTGCCACGTGTATTAAAATTTGTGCCACGTCATTGGTGTGACGTTGGCTTGGTTATACAAATTGGTTTTGCACTCGGGCGAGTGATCGTGCAAGAAAGGGGAAGTACTGATTGTACTTTGGGGATGTGGTAGTCTCGCCCGGGTAATGTTAAGGACTTAACTTTGTGCGCCATTGATCTGAGCTTAATCGTGCAAACCACATGTCTATTATGGGATGGACCTGGCTGATTAATTTGTAATATTTCAATTCAATTTCGCCATTGTGATGGACATGGGTTGCTGATTTCCATGTGGCGCAAGGGGTGTGATGCGAACCCTAGCGGGCAGGATTGTGTTGAGGTAGAGCATTGTAAAGGCCTTGTTGTGATTTCCTTAGGCCTAGGCTAATCACATCGTGTGGGTACAGTTGTGCAACCTCTGCAGAGTGTAAAACTATTCGAATAGCCGCGTCCTCGGCCATGGACAGTGCTCGGGGATTTCACACGAGGGTTAGTGTTTCATTTATAACTTGGTGGTTTGTGTTTGGGAGTGGACAGGTAGTTCACTGTTGGTTTAACTTGTGAATTGGTGTTCACAAGTGGTTCATGTTTATTCCTTTGATTATCTATTATTACTGTTTTCAGTTAACTTTCGCTTTCAAGTTATTTAATATATTTCATCAATAAATGCCATTATGCAAATTAACCTTTCAGCCTTCCTTTGGTAAGCCTTGCACATTATATTGCATTTATTGTTACAAACGACTTGCTGAGTACCAATGTACTCACGGCTTTACGCCTATGTTGCTCAGTTTGAGGAGAGGAGTACTATCAGCAGGAGGTTCCGAAGGAGAGTTCTACGACGAACTTAACGGATTAGGCTTCGTTCTCCACTCGATAGCCTGTGGCTTGTCGATTGGTCGCTACGCTTTATTTTGGATTTCCACTGCTATTTTGTTAAGCCCTTCCGCTAGAGATATTGTAAGCTTGGCCATAAGGTCGTACCTTTGATATTTTATCGATATTCGAGTTTTCCTTTATTATTGTCGTGTGTATGACTGTGATGACATCTATGTTTGACTGTGTGCACTAGCGTGATCCTGGACTAGTGCAGTTTACACAGAGAGACCGAATTTGCATATTCGGGTCTCGACAGAGATGGTATCAGAGCCATATCGACTGTAGGACGAAGCCCTAGTTAAATTGGTCGATAGCCCAAAAATTTATTTTCTAAATCAAACCAACTAAATTTGATATTTAGTAATATCTCTATCTTCTTACCTCATTCTTAAGGATTCTTGTCTCTCGCCCCAACTCTTGCAAAATTTGTTTTCCTAAAGTTATAAACTGATCTTTCCTTTATAAATGCATTAGATGTCCCAAACTTCCTACAGCCCGACAGGAGGATGGAGGTCACTTCTACGCGTTCTGTTGCGGAGCCTCGGATTTAAGAGATTGCCGTCTACCTCACCAAGGATGAGAAGCAAAAGGTCAACGATCGGAGCATCTCCAGCTATACTTCACCACCCGAGTCGGCAGCGTGTGCTACATCACAGTTTCAAGAACACCGGTGCCAGTGGGGAGATGTCAGCACAAGGAGTTGCGCACAAAGCCATTCGTCGACTTTGCAAGCTATACAAGATCAACATGGCCGACTCGTCCGGAAGTTCAAGGAGCAAGACGGAGCCACCCGAGACTACGAGCGGGCCAGGGAGGAGCCCCGACCGCAGCCGCCAAGACTCTACCGTCGCCTACACCGCCGAGCCCAGAGGAGAGACGTCGTATCACCGGAGATCGTCGCGCCTACCTCAGCCGGTTCACCCCAGCCCCAGTCAGAGAGCAGTCGCCGCCGATCCGCAACTCGTGGGTTGTCTACAGCGATTCTGAGGACGATATCGCAGTACCCTATTTGTCGACCGGTGGGAGCCTTCAGAGTAGATAGTGCGAGTAGACACGTTGGATTTGATTTGCGCTGTGTGTGATGTGAGCTGCAAATATTGCCTTAAAAGCATTATATTGCGATCATGTCAATCTTTTAATGGAGTTTATTTTGTTCAGTTTCTTTGTTAGCCTTTTGGCTAAGTGTTTGTTTAGGTTAGGTCTCCATTAAGCAAAACCCCCTTAGACGCATTTACCCCTTATCTATGCTTTTCCCTCTCGTCTTTTACCTTTGGTCAGTCAGCAGTTGTTTTCTTTTCAGAGCAAGATGGTTGATACCAGGAACTCCTCCAGCCGCAATCAAGGGAACCAGGACCCAGAGAACAGTGCTGCGCAGCCAGTGCCACCTACCTTGGATCCCGCCCTCAGTCAGTTCTTGATGGCCCAGACTGATGATGCGCACCATGATGCAGGTATGCAGACTATGATGCGGCGACAAAGCACCAGAGCCGCACCACCACCAAAGACTCCTCGGCCAGACCAGCTATGCAGAGTTTATGAGGACGAGACCGCCTGTTTTCTCCAGTTCGTCCGAGCCTTTGGAGGCCGACGATTGGGTCCGTTCAGTTGAGAAGAAACTGAACTTGGCTCAGTGCACCGACAGGGAGAAGGTTTTGTATGCAAGACATCGCCTTGAGGGACCAGCAGCAGAGTGGTGGGAGAACCATCGTGCCGCCCATGAGAACCAAAGACAACATCACTTGGAAGGAATTCGCCAAGGTTTTCCATACCGCTCATGTCATGGATGGAGTGGTCGAGATGAAGAAGGATGAGTTTGGGAGTTCCAAAGCAGAGGAACTCGCCGCTGAGTGAATATCTCAATAAATTCACTCAGCTTGGCTCGCCACGCGCTGAGGATGTAGCGACGATGCAGCTTCGCGTAAGAGGTTCAAGAAAGGCTTGAACCCAGCTTTGAAGGTGCAAGTCGAGGCAACGACTATGCGATTTCAGCGAGCTGGTGGATAAGGCCATTCTCATCGAGGAGAGTCACCACGAGCTCGAGGAGTCTCGCAAGAGGAGGTTGATCCGAAGGATCACACCACACCAGCCTCAGAGGCCTCGTTTTTGTTCCTACCACTGCACGAGTGCCACAAAGAAAGCAGCAGCAGTTCTTCAGATTTCGACCCCACTCGGACACGCGCGATTGGGCCAGCCAGCGTCTGGTGGTTCCAAAGTGGACAGCAGCAAGCAGAAGAGCAATAATTCAGAAAGATCCGTCACTTGCTTCAAGTGTCATGAGGTGGGACACTATGCTAGCAAGTGCCCTCGTGAGGCGTGCCCCGACGCGATTCGCATGGACTTGGGAGCCACACCCGGTCGCATTCTCTACCCCGGAGCAGACGAGGAGCACCCCGGCCTCGTGACAGGCCGCGGGACGCCGGTGGAGAGGTCGTGAACCACGCCACCGCAGAGGAGGCCCAGCAGCACCAGACGTTGTGATCGTGACGCTTCGCATATCTGGCCTCGCCACCGCTTTATTTGATTCTCGAGCTCGATTCGTTTGTTTCTGAGTTTTGCTTTAAAGCAACAATTGAAAACTGTTGCTCTTGGATCTGTTCTTTTAATCCAATCCCTGATCCGAAGTTGAGATCCAACCTAGGTTGTCCAGAGTTAGGATAACCATTCAGGAGTTGAGTTCGTGGCCGATCTGATTTTGTTGGATATGTCCCTAGATGTAATCTTGGGAATGGATTGGCTTCGTATGCAGCAGCGATGTTAGACTGTGGGAGCAGAGCGTTGACCTTAACCAATTCAGACGGAGTTAAGGTGCGATTCGCAGCGATGAGTGTCACCAGAGCTACCATGATTTGCCGAGCAAGGTAATCCAGCTTGGAGGGTGTACTAGTTGTCGAGAGTACCCGACGTGTTTCGAGATGATCTTCCTGTATGCCACCAGAGAGGAGGTTGAGTTTCGATTGAGCTTGTGCTGTACCGCTCCGATTTCCAAGAGACCCTATCGGATGCCACCAATGACTTAGCAGAGTTGAAGAAGCAAATTCAGAGCTGTTGGATAAGGGTTACATCGACCGAAGTTCATCCCCGTGGGGAGCGCCGGTGTTGTTCGTCAAGAAAAGGATGGTAGTCGGCGCATGTGTGTGGACTACGTGAGCACTTAATGAGGTCACCACAAAAATAAGTACCTCTCGCCCGTGATCGATGACTGCTTGACCAGCTTAAGGGAGCAGGAGTGTTCTCCAAGATTGATTTGAGATCAGGATATCATCGATGAGGATACGTAAGGAGGACATACCCAAGACAACCTTCTCGACTGTTATGGTCTATACGAGTTCACAAGTGATGTCTTTTGGTTTGACTAATGCTCCAAAGATATTTCATGTATTTGATGAATAAGGTGTTTATGGAATATTTGGACAAGTTTGTCGTTGTGTTCATTGACGACATATTGATATATTCCAAGAATGAGGAGGAACATCAGAGCACTTGAGATTAGCATTTGGAAATTGAGAGATAATCAGTTGTATGCAAAGTTCAGCAAATGTGAGTTTTGATGAAGAAAGTCGCCTTTCTAGGGCATGTGTTGACAGCAGAGAAGGAGTCGCAGCTGACCAGTGGAAAGTAAGTGATGTTTTGGATTGGCAATCACCCACTTCGCTTATCCAGTCGAGTTTTCTGGGTATGGCAGGATACTACCATCGCTTTATTGAGGGATTTTCCAGTGTGGCCAGACCCCTCACGCAGTTGCTCAAAAAGGAAAAGAAATTTACTTGGACGCCAGAGTGCGAGAAGAGTTTTGTAAACTTAAGGAGAGTTTGACCACAGCCCCAAATGCTTGTGTTGCTCGATATTAATAAGGATTTTGAGATATTTTATATGCCTCGCGCAAAGGTTTGGGTTGTGTCTTGATGCAAGACAAGAGAGTGGTAGCCTATGCCTCACGCCGATTGAGACCGCATGAGGAGAACTACCCTACCCATGATTTAGAGTTGGCACCGTAGTGCATGCTTTAAAGATTTGGCATCATTACCGATGGGTAACAGATGTGAGGTTTACACGGATCATAAGAGTCTGAAATACATTTTTACCACCGAGCTTAACCTCAGCAGAGGAGGTGGTTAGAGCTGATAAAGGATTATAATGTGGGCATACATTATCATCCCGGGAAAGCTAATGTTATTACAGATGCCTTGAGCGAGTAAAGGTATACTGCAATTCAGGTGATGGTTCGAGAGAGTCACCACCTTTGCATGGAATTTGAAGCTTAGCCTTGAGTTGGTTGAGCCAGATTTTTGGCGGCTATGGAGATGCAACCTACTTTGATGGTCGATTCGCGTGCTCGGTCGACGATGAGGCATTTCAATGGATCGTAAAGAACTTAAGTGAAGGTAAAGAGTCGATTTTGGTGGATGACCAGGAACCTTGTGGTTCAAGCGGCGTTGTGTGTGCCCAACAAGCAAGAACTAAAGGATGTGTTGTTAAAAGAGGCTCATGAGTCGTCAGATTCGATTCATCCAGGCAGTACCAAGATGTACCAGGACATTAAGGATAAGTATTGGTGGCCAAGCATGAAGCGTGAGATCGCTGAGTATGTAGCCCTTTGTGATGTTTGTTAGAGAGTAAAGGCAGAGCACCAGAGACCTGCAGGTTTGCTACAGCCGTTGAAAGTTCCCGAGTGGAAGTGGGAAGAAATTGGTATGGACTTTATAGTCAGTTTGCCTAAGACCAAAGAGGGCTATGATTCGATTTGGGTCATTGTGGATCGATTGACCAAGGTTGCTCATTTTATTCCAGTTAAGACGACTTACAGTGGTGACAGATTGGCAGAGCTATATATGTCCAGGATCGTCAGTTTGCATGGTGTGCCCAAGAAGATTGTGTCAGATCGTGGATCGCAGTTCACCTCCCGGTTTTGGGGTAGTTTCCATAAAGCTATGGGAACTCACCTGAATTTCAGTACAGCGTATCACCCCCAGACAGATGGTCAGACAGAGCGAGTTAATCAGATTCTGGATGTTAGTGATATGCCCTAGAGGCAACATGGAGATGTTGTATATATCACATACTATGTTTATGATACATTACTTTGTTCCTTGGAATAGACATCATCATTATTGATCAATGAGTATGTGACTTATTCATGAGACTCTTAAATACTAAGATGTTGCTATTTCTAAATGATCCCTGATCGTATATCATATGAGGAACAAATATGATTCAAAGACAAAGATCAGCATATGTATTGATTGATGATCATGTCTCATGGATCATGGTATGGTGATACCAAATCAATAATATGGACATGTGTTAGTGAACATATGTTGATAGACTGCCATGAGACACCGCAGAGATTCCATGTGTCATCGCTGGTCTCAAGTAGTGTTTATGTAGAGTCCTTAGACTTGAGATCATCATGGTTCCCAACATGAGTAGTAGCTTATTTTGGGACTACTAAACACTACTCCGTGAATGGGTAGTCATAAAAGTAGTCTTCGGGTTTGCCATGAAACATGTAGTGGGATGTGAATGATCAAGATAGAATTTGCCCTCCTTATGGGAGAGATATCTGGGCCCTCGATGTAATGGATTATGAAAGTGCATGGCCATGCCAAGGTGATTGAGGAGTCAATCACGAGTTTATAATCCATCACGGAATCGAGAGAGTGATTGAGCTATTAAGAGGATGACACAGTCTCGCCTTGAGCTCAATCTATATCGTGAGGCAAAGGGATTCGTACATGAGAGAACATTACAGTTCAGCCGATATGATCTTTACATATACTTTGGGGTTAATATGTCTTACTAGAGGCCGCTATTAACATGGTGACCGAAAGGCGTTTCGGTCACGACCAAGTATACGTGAACCTGCTGTGGTCGCACGCTTAACGGGTTGGAACACCGATTCAAATATGATTTGGATATGGGCTCAATTCGATAAAGATCCGAATAGACTCCTAATGGGCCTTGGTCCGCAAGGCCCACGTGAGGAGGTCTATATATATGGAGGCGAGGGGTTGAGGGATTCGCCCCGCTAACATCTAGCAAAACCCTAGCCGCCACCTCCCGAGCCAAACCCTAGCGCTCACGAGTGCTAGTACACTCGCGATCGGCGCCCAGCCCGGACGTGTGGATACGGTGGAGGCGCGCCGTTGCAAAGATCTTGATCGGCGCGCGTGGAGGAGACGATCTGTTCGGGACGATCGGCTACTTCCACTACTACCTCGACGCGCGTGATTGGATCGGTTTCAATTCTTCTTCGCATGCGCTGCGGCGTCTAAGTGGTAACGATCCATGATCCTTCCTTAGCATGATGTTCTTGGGTGCGCGGTAGAAAAGTTTTGTTTTCTCGCTCCGTAGCCTACGCGTATTCCTTTAGTGGTATCGAGCCATCTTGCTTAGTTTGCAATCGGATCGCGCATATGTTGATATGCGATAGTAGTAGATTGGATCTATTACGCTCTAAATCGTAGCACGGGTTGATGAGATCAATCGGTCATAAGGGGTTGAAATAGGTATGAGTTGATAGCATCATAAGGCCAAAAGATTAGTTCGTGCTCCTTCTTTGATGTACGCTGCGACTTGCCCCTACCGCCGGAATCACCATCGGGGCTAATCTGCAAGACAATCGTAGATCGAGCCAACAGATCGAGGTCTTGTGTTGTGGTCTCCTCAAGTATACCGATCGCGATGATCAATATGATTGATCTAATGAAAATTGAGACATTTTGAATGGCTCGGATTTGGGTTGATTTGATCGGCTCGATAAGATTTTCATAGCGATTTCATAGATGCGATCTATGTAATTCTGTGAGGTTAGGATGCGATCCTCAAGTATACCGGTCAGCGGGACCGCCGTGTGTATCCCCCCCTTGTATAGCGTCTTGGGTTCACATCGTTAGGTAGAATGCGATTCTACGTCTAACTTGTTTTTGCAGAGAATGATGTGAATAGTATGGCCCTATAGCTTATTTGAATGTATGAGATGTATGTGATGCATGTAACATTCTGCTCATGGCCTGCGTGTCATGATTATTTCAGCTATTGTTAGCTGTATATATTGTATTTAACGACTGCGTGTCGACCTTAATGCTTGAATCTATCTTTGTAATCTTCGATTTCTAGCTATTATAGGTAGTAGCCTAGTTTTGAGGTTACAAGCTTTTAAGCATGGTGGCCTAAAGGAGTGATGTGGAGGATGGAGATCGTCTACACCTACTTGGAGATGGATATCACCATTTTTGGGCCATACTACTTCACGCTTAAATGTGTTTATCTATGATGTTATCTATCTTATTCTTATGCAATGATATATGTGATATGTTGCTTTGGTAGGATAGAATCCTCTTAAAATTAGGTGTTAATGCCCTTCCATATGTTGCACCAAAGATAATGATCACCGCATGGTAGGTCTACCAAAGTAGAGTGCCATCGGTTATCATCATCATTTGGGGTAGATGTCGGACATCTACATGCGGAAGCATTTGGTTTACTTAACAAGGTTATCAAAATAGTTTTGGACCTTGGGGCATAGATTGGGGCCGAGGCATACCGATGTCACCCAAAGTAGAGTCACATAGGGATGTGATTAGCAAGGTGTTGCTTACCCATGTCACTAGTTTTCTAGCCGTGATGCCAAAGCTCACTAGGAATTAGTGAAATGAGGATCTTTACCCACTATGTAACTTAGAGGGAGTTTTTGTTGCAAAACTCATAGTGGGAGTCTTTTGCTAAATAGTTTAATAAAAGATGAACATAAACATAGTGCTAAACTTTGCATATTCTTGTGTTGTAGATCATGTCAGCTAACGCCGCATCCAAGATTTTTAATTTGCGATCTGTTCTTGAGAAAGAAAACTCAATGGAACAAATTTTTGGATTGGTATCGCAACTTGAGAATTGTTCTCAAGCAAGAGCGCAAGGAGTATGTCCTTGAGTCTCCTTACCCCAAGACTTGCTCGATAATGCTACCGTGGCTGCACGGAGAGCTTATGAGAAGCAAACGAATGATTGCCTTGATGTGAGCTGCCTCATGCTTGCCACAATGTCCTCTCGAGCTTGAAGCAATATGAGAACACAGATGCCTACAATATCATTGTGGGGCTACGTGGTATGTTTGAGAACCAAGCAAGGGCTGAGAGGTTCAATACTTCAAAGTCCTTATTTATGCGAGCTTGCGAAGGAATCCGTCACCCTCATGTGATTAAGATGATTGGCTACATTGAGAGTCCGGAAAAGCTTGGTTTTCCCTTAGCCAAGAGTTGGCTATCGATGTGATTCTCCGCCGCTTCCCGAGCTTTGAGCCATTCATAATGAACTTTCACATGAACAACTGGACAAGACCTCGGCCGAGTTGCATGGGATGCTAAAATCACGAGGATAGCATTAAGAAAAGCAGCAATCATGTGATGATGATGCAGAAAGGCAAGGGCAAGCCCTATGTCAAGAGAATCGCGGTCAAAAGAAAGAAAGCTCTCGATGCGATCGCGAGCGGTTCTAAGGCCAAGAAAGACAAGAAGGGCGATGCTCATCGATGCGATTGTTACTACGTAAGCAATCGTGACATTGGAAAAGGAACGCCCAAAGTACTTGGAGGATCTTGAGAAGAAGAAGGAAGTACGACTTCCACTCCTGTATAAATGTTATAGAGATCAATCTTGCTACTTCATCAACTGATTCTTGGGTATTTGATACCGGATCGGTTGCTCACATTTGCAAATCGCTGCGGGGCTAATAAGAAGTAGAAGTTTGAGGAGGAGCGAAGTGGATCTTCGCGCTGGCAATGGAGCAAAAGTTCTTTGCGGTAGCTGTTGGCACCATGCCATTGTCTTTACCTTCGAGATTAGTTTTGGAATTGAATAATTGTTATTGTGTTCCATCTCTTTCAAAGAACATTATTTACGCTTCATGTTTGCAAGCGAGAAGGTTATGACTTTAAATCTATGGACAATGGTTGTTCTCTTTATTTCAAAGATATGTTCTATTGTCATACTCCATTGGTGAATGGGTTATACGTTCTTACTCTTGAAGGGTCACCGGTCTATAACATTAATGCAAAGAGGCAACGTCCAATGATTTGAATCCCACGCTTATTTGGCACTGCCGCTAGGTCACATAAATGAGAAACGCATGCGAAGCTCCATAGAGATGGTATTTCGCACTCATTTGATTTTGAATCATTAGAGACATGCGAATCTTGTTTACTTGGCAAGATGACAAAGGCACCTTTCACCGGTCAAGGTGAACGGGCAAATGACTTATTGGCACTCGTACATACCGATGTATGTGGACCAATGAGCTTAATAAACCAGAGGTGGTTTTGAGATTTCATAACTTTTATCGATGACTTTAGTAGATATGGGTATATCTACCGATGAAGCATAAGTCCGAATCCTTTGAAAAGTTCAAAGAATTCCAAAATGAAGTGCAAAATCATTTAGGCAAGACAATCAAGTTTCTACGATCCGATCGTGGAGGCGAGTATTTGAGCCATGAGTTTGGCAATCATCTAAAGGATTGTGGAATTGTTCCACAATTGACTCGCCAGAACACCTCAATGGAATGGGGTATCGAACGGAGAAATCGCACCTTATTAGATATGGTGCGCCCATGATGAGCCAAAGTGATCTTCCGTTGTCTTTTTGGGGTACGCTCTGAAACAGCGGCGCTCACACTAAACAGGTTCCATCAAAATCGTAGAAAAGACACCATATGAGATGTGGACAGACAACGCCCTAGCTTGTCTTTTCTTAAGATTTGGGGATGTGAGGCTTATGTAAAACGTTTACAACTGATAAGCTCACTCCTAAACTGATAAATGCTTCTTTATCGGGTATCCTAAGGAAACAAAAGGATATTACTTTTATAATCGAGGAGAAGGCAAAGTGTTTGTCGCTGGCATGGTGTCTTCTTAGAGAAAGAGTTTCTCTCAAGAAGGGATAGTGGGAGCACAAAGGCAACTTGAAGAAATTCAAGAAACACTGATAACGTTTCAGCTCCTCGAGAACCACAACAGATGAACAAACTGTTGAAGAACCTGTTGTGGACACACCAGCACCACGTAGGTCGAAGGTCACGTCGTGCACCTGAGAGGTACATGTTCTTGACTACTCAACAACGGGACATATTGTTGTTAGACAACGATGAGCCTAAGACCTATGAAGAAGCAATGGTGGGACCAGACTGAGAAATGGCTTGAAGCCATGAGATCCAAATTGAATCCATGCACAGAATCAAGTTTGGAACTTGGTTGATCCACCGATGGTGTTAAAACCATTGAATGCAAATGGGTTTTCAAGAAAAGATAGACATAGATGGAAATGTTCACATCTATAAAGCGCGACAGGCCAAAGGTTTCAAACAAATTCAAGGTATTGATTATGATGAAACTTTTCGCCTGGCCGCAATGCTAAAGTCTATTCGATCATTCTAGCGATTGCTGCATATTTCGACTATGAAATATGGCAAATGGATGTCAAAACAGCTTTCCTTAATGGAAATCTGAGTGAGGATGTGTACATGACACAGCCCACAGTTTTGTCGATCCGCAATCGCTTGGAAAGATATGCAAGCTCCAAAGATCCATTTATGGATTAAAGCAGCATCTCGGAGTTGGAACATTCGCTTTGATGAAGTAATCAAAGGGTTTGGTTTCATCAAGAACGAAGAAGAGCCTTGTGTTTACAAAAGGCTAGTGGGAGCGCACTCGTATTTCTGGTCTTATATGTGGATGACATATTACCGATCGGAAATGACATTCCTTTGTTCGAATCTGTTAAGTCTTCATTAAAAATAGTTTCTCTATGAAAGACTTAGGAGAGGCAGATATATTCAGGCATCAAGATCTATAGAGATAGATCAAAAAGGCTAATTGGATTAAGCCAAGATCGTACATTGACAAGGTGTTGAAAAGGTTCAACATGCATGATTCCAAGAAAGGTTTTCTACCTATGTCACATGGTATAAATCTTAGCAAGAATCGTGTCCTAGTACACCGATGAGCGGGATAAAATGAATGCGATTCCATATGCTTCGCTATTGGGTCCATTATGTATGCCATGCTTTGTACACGTCCGGATGTTTCAGATGCTTTAAGTGCTACGAGTAGATACCATCAGATCCAGTGAAAGTCATTGGATTGTCGTAAAGAACATCTTGAAGTACTTGAGAAGAACTAAAGATGTGTTCCTTGTCTATGGAGGTGAGGAAGAGCTCGTTGTAAATGGTTACACCGATGCTAGCTTCCAAACTAACAAAGATGATTTTAGATCGCAACTGGATTTGTGTTCACTCGAATGGCGGTGCGGTAAGTCGAAGAGTTCCAAGCGCAGACGGTTCTTGATTCTACAATGAAGTCGAGTACATAGCTTCTCAAAGCGCCAAAGAGCTGTTTGGATCAAGAAATTTATTTCTGAGCTTGGTGTGATGGCTAGTGCCTCCAGCCCAATGGACCTCTACTGTGACAATAGTGGGGCCATTGCGCAAGCCAAGGAGCCTAGATCGCACCAGAAGTCCAAGCACATTTTACGGCGATTTCATCTCATCCGCGAGATAGTGGAGAGAGGCGATGTGAAGATATGCAAAGTACAAATGGATTTGAACATTGCAGATCCGTTGACAAAGCCGCTTCCCACCAAAGCATGAGGCTCACACTAGGCAATGGGTATTAGATACCTACATGGTTGACTCTAGTGCAAGTGGGAGATCATTAGTGATATGCCCTAGAGGCAACATGGAGATGTTGTATATATCACATACTATGTTTATGATACATTACTTTGTTCCTTGGAATAGACATCATCATTATTGATCAATGAGTATGTGACTTATTCATGAGACTCTTAAATACTAAGATGTTGCTATTTCTAAATGATCCCCGATCGTATATCATATGAGGAACAAATATGATTCAAAGACAAAGATCAAGATATGTATTGATTGATGATCATGTCTCATGGATCATGGTATGGTGATACCAAATCAATAATATGGACATGTGTTAGTGAACATATGTTGGATAGACTCGCCATGAGACACTGCGCAGAGATTCCATGTGTCATCGCTGGTCTCAAGTAGTGTTTATGTAGAGTCCTTAGACTTGAGATCATCATGGTTCCCAACATGAGTAGTAGCTTATTTTGGGACTACTAAACACTACTCCGTGAATCGGGTAGTCATAAAAGTAGTCTTCGGGTTTGCCATGAAACATGTAGTGGGATGTGAATGATCAAGATAGAATTTGCCCCTCCTTATGGGAGAGATATCTCTGGGCCCCTCGATGTAATGGATTATGAAAGTGCATGGCCATGCCAAGGTGATTGAGGAGTCAATCACGAGTTTATAATCCATCACGGAATCGAGAGAGTGATTGAGCTATTAAGAGGATGACACAGGTCTCGCCTTGAGCTCAATCTATATCGTGAGGCAAAGGGATTCGTACATGAGAGAACATTACAGGTTCAGCTGATATGATCTTTACATATACTTTGGGGTTAATATGTCTTACTAGAGGCCGCTATTAACAGGGTGACCGGAAAGGCGTTTCCGGGTCACGACCAAGTATACGTGAACCTACAGGGTCGCACGCTTAACGGGTTGGAACACTGATTCAAATATGATTTGGATATGGGCTCAATTCGGATAAAGATCCGAATAGACTCCTAATGGGCCTTGGTCCGCAAGGCCCACGTGAGGAGGTCTATATATGGAGGCGAGGGGTGAGGGGATTCGCCCCGTTAACATCTAGCAAAACCCTAGCCGCCACCTCCCGAGCCAAACCCTAGCTGCGCCACGAGTGCTAGTACACTCGCGATCGGCGCCCGGCCGGACGTGTGGATACCGGTGGAGGCGCCGCTCGCTGCAGATCTTGATCGGCGTGCGTGGAGGAGACGATCTGTTGGGACGATCGGCTACTTCCACTACTACCTCGACGCGAGATTGGATCGGTTTCAATTCTTCTTCATTGCGCTGCGCGATCTAAGTGGTAACGATCCATGATCCTTCCTTAGCATGATGTTCTTGGGTGCGCGGTAGAAAAGTTTTGTTTTCGCCCGTAGCCTCACGCGTATTCCTTTACTTGGAGGACATGTTGAGAGCCCGTGT
Organism: Melocanna baccifera; assembly: GCA_036346265.1. Taxonomy (NCBI): domain Eukaryota; kingdom Viridiplantae; phylum Streptophyta; class Magnoliopsida; order Poales; family Poaceae; genus Melocanna; species Melocanna baccifera. Next base: position 16,951,985 of record CM070680.1, read on the forward strand.
GCTTGATCATGGGTCTAAGTGGGACGATTGTTTACCTTTTGCATAGTTCTCATACAACAACGATTTATCGTGCCGTTTGCGAGATGTCACCGTTTGAGGCATTGTGTGGCAGAAATGCAGACCCTCTCAATTGGAAAGAGACGGAAGGTCGAGTTTTGGCCCACTATTTGAAAGAAGCCGAGGATAAGGTCCGCTTGATACAGAAAGGTTGAAAGCCGCCTGTGCCGCAGCAGTAAAAGCTATGCGTATATACTGCACGCCGAGAGAAGCGAGTTTTGAGCAGACGATTTTGTGTATCTTAGGATCACACCATTCAAGGGTGTGAAGAGGTTTCAGCTAAAAGGAAGCTTGCACCGAGATATGTTGGTCCGCTCAGATTCTCAAACGCAGGGAGAGGTTGCTTATCGCTTGAGCTACTCGCGCCCTTGATGGGGTACATGACGTTTTCATGTGTCCCACCAAGAAGTGCCTACGCGTGCACTGCAGGAGGTTGTGCGCTTGAGGCCGTTGATCTCGCAGGAGGATCTGCATCATTACAAAGAGCACCCAGTCAAAATCTTGAAGTGTCGTGAGCGAGTCACCCGGAATAAAGAGGTCCGTTTTTGCAAAGTTCAGTGGAGCAACCATTCCGAGGAGGAAGCCACCTGGGAGCGCGAAGAGGATCTCAGAGCGGAGTTCCCGAACCTATTCTCTTAGTTGGCCCAGATCTCGGGGTCAAGATCTCGTTTAAGGGGGTAAGGTTTGTAACATCCTGTTTTTTTGAGATTTTTAAAGCCTGGATTTTAAAAATGAATTTTCTGGAATTTTCTGAAATTAATTGAAGCTTCAAATGAATTTTTAAAGTTTTAAATAATTTAATATGATTAAAATAAACATTAACATAAGTGGCAAATATTTTATTTATGTTCCTCAGGTCTCAAGGAATTTTCTGGTATTTTTGGTGAATTTTTGGGATTTATTTGCTATTTTCTAGAGCTTTTAGAAGTTTATTTGAATTTTCGGAAAAGAAAAGAAAAGAAATTAACCTCACCGCCCGATCTCCCTCTCTCCTCCACGCCGCCGATCCCGCGCTCGCCGCCACCGCCGTACTTTCTTTCCCCGCGGCGCCGCCGCCTTGCCGCCGCCTCGGCCGCCTTCGGCGCGCGTCGCGATCGCAGCCGCCCGCTCCCGCCGGCGCAACCCTAACTCCTAACCCTAATCGCATCCCCGCCGTCCGATCTTGCCGCGTGGCGCATCCCAGCCGCCCAACCCGTCCGTGTCGCGACCGCCGCCAGAACCGGATCGAACTCCTCGGTTTGCGTGTTAAACTCGCGTTCGTCCCTCGGTTCGCGTGCCGTCACCCGAAGCTCTCCGCCGCCGCTCCGCCCCGTCCTCGCGCCCGCGCTGCCGCCGAGCGCTCCGCCCGCCGCCCGTCTTTGCGTCTCGCCGTCGCCCGAGGTCGCCGGAGCACCGCCCGCGTCGCCTTCCGCTCGCCCTCGCTCGCCGCCGCCGCCGCCTCGCCTCGCGTCTGCGCCAGCGCGCCCGCGACCACGCCGCCTCGCGCGCGCGCACCCACCACGCGTCGCCGATCCGCCGAGCCGCCACGCTGCCGCCGATCCGTCCGCCGCGCGCGCGCGCGCATCTCCGCCGCGCTTCGGATCGAGCCGAGGCTCGATCCGCCGCGTGCGCGTCCCGCCGTCGGATCTCATTGCCGCCGCGCGCGCCTGCCGCCAGCTCAACCTAGCCATGTGGCAGCACCGCAGCATGCCACGTCAGCCCTAGTCCACGTGGCATGACACGTGGCATGACACGTGGCATGCCACGCCGCCCCGAGCCGCCCCCGAGCCACGTGGCGGCCATGTCACCGCCACGCCGGCAAGGTGACACGTGGCAAAGATATGCGCGCGCCACGCCAAGCAGCCCCGCCGCCAAGGCACCCTCTCTCCCGTGCAGCATCGTTACGTGGACCGAGTCCACGGTGGACTCGGAATTTCATGGACCGGGTCACAAAGACAAGATAACTTTTCCGATTTTCCCGAATTAATTTTAGAATTAATTTTCCGGGAGCCCGTTCTCCTCCGTCCTAGCTCCGATTGACCCCGTTCGTTTTTCTAAATTCATCTAAAATCGAGCTCTAGCTGTTGGTTCTGGTTTTGTGAATTTTGGAGTTCATTTGCTTATCATTTTATGTATTTCTTTGTTTTCGATCGTTTTCTCTCTCGTTAGATTCGGATTCCGGAGGAGCAGGTTTCACGCCAGAAGACCAGGAGTACCCCGCTGAGCATAACGAAGGCAAGTCGTGTCCCTTGATCATGTTGAACCCAATTTTGCAAACTATTATTTAATTATTTTGCTTTAAATTACATTGCATTGCTATTTTTATTCAAACCTTTGCACAGGTAGTTATTGTCCCAATTGAAATTATACCTCCTTGACACTTTGGAATACCATGGTGTCATTGTCACCATAGGTTGGGAAATTTATTAGTGATGCTAGTTTATTTATCACATGAGTTAGTACGATTAGATTGCTTAGCCGGTTTATATTTACGATTGACCTCATCGCACATGTTAAATTATTAATTTGAATTAATGACACATGGAACTGTGGTTGGTGCCACGTGTATTAAAATTTGTGCCACGTCATTGGTGTGACGTTGGCTTGGTTATACAAATTGGTTTTGCACTCAAGCAGTGATCGTGCAAGAAAGGGGAAGTACAATTGTACTTTGGGGGATGTGGTAGTCTCGCCCGGGTAATGTTAAGGACTTAACTTTGTGCGCCATTGATCTGAGCTTAATCGTGCAAACCACATGTCTATTATGGGATGGACCTGGCTGATTAATTTGTAATATTTCAATTCAATTCTGCCATTGTGATGGACATGGTTGCTGATTTCCATGTGGCGCAAGGGGGGGTGTGATGCGAAACCCTAGCGGGCAGGATTGTGTTGAGGTAGAGCATTGTAAAGGCCTTGTTGTGATTTCCTTAGGCCTAGGCTAATCACATCGTGTGGGTACAGTTGTGCAACCTCTACAGAGTGTAAAACTATTCGAATAGCCGCGTCCTCGGTCATGGACAGTGCTCGGGGATTTCACACGAGGGTTAGTGTTTCATTTATAACTTGGTGGTTTATGTTTGGGAGTGGACAGGTAGTTCACTGTTGGTTTAACTTGTGAATTGGTGTTCACAAGTGGTTCATGTTTACTCCTTTGATTATCTATTATTACTGTTTTCAGTTAACTTTCGCTTTCAAGTTATTTAATATATTTCATCAATAAATGCCATTATGCAAATTAACCTTTCAGCCTTCCTTTGGTAAGCCTTGCACATTATATTGCATTTATTGTTACAAACGACTTGCTGAGTACCAATGTACTCACGGCTTTACGCCTATGTTGCTCAGTTGAAGGAGAGGAGTACTATCAGCAGGAGGTTCCAGAAGGAGAGTTCTACGACGACTTCACGGATTAGGCTTCGTTCTCCACTCGATAGCCTGTGGCTTGTCGATTGGTCGCTACGCTTTATTTTGGATTTCCGCTGCTATTTTGTTAAGCCCTTCCGGCTAGAGATATTGTAAGCTTGGCCATAAGGTCGTACCCTTGATATTTTATCGATATTCGGGTTTTCCTTTATTATTGTCGTGTGTATGACTGTGATGACATCTATGTTTGACTGTGTGCACTAGCGTGATCCTGGACTAGTGCAGTTTACACAGAGAGACCGAATTTGCATATTCGGGTCTCGACATATGCTCCCAAAGATATGGTGGATGAAGAGGAAAATATTGATCGGTTCTTTGAGGGAATGAATGAGGAGTTTCATGTGAAACTAATTATACAAGACATCACCAGTTTCCACCAGCTCACGAATAAGACCCTCATTCTGCAGAACGAATGGACGAACCTCGAGGCTAGCTGCAAGCGCAAACAAGTGGTGCAAAGACCATAAAGAAGGTTCATCTAGATGTTCTTCAACAACCCCTCCTATACCAGGCAGCAAACTTCCACTACGGCGCCCCTTACCGGTGGCAATACTCCTCAGATTCCCCGACCTAGTGGCTAGTCCGCCGGAACCAATCCTCTAGCAAACTACAACTGTTTTAGCTGTGGGGAGAAAAGACACTTCGCTAGTTGATGCCCAAACTGGAACACCACACCGGTGAAGTTCAACTTAGGAACCACTCATGTTCATGGTCAATCATTAGCGCCAAGTAAGGGATATCAGACCCCTCAACCCAACATGACAACTCCCACTCCCAACCGTGGCCGGATCAACCACATCACCATTGAGGAAGATTAGGAAGCTGTCGGAGTCTTGATGGGTACGTTTTCTATCAAGACTATCTCAGCGCATGTTCTTTTTTATTCTGGGGCTTCACATTCGTGCATAGCAAGAGGGTATGTGGATAAGCTGGGATTACCTATGTACCCACTAAAGAAGCCAGTGGTATATAGCTCACCAGCCATAACCATTACTACCACCCTTGTATGCCCAGGGGTAGAGATCACCATGTAAGAGTGGGGCTTCTCGGAAGATCTAATAGTATTGCACTCACAAACCTTGGATATTATACTAGGAATGGATTGGCTAGCCCAACACCAGGGAGTAATAGACTGTGCTGTTAGTGATATGCCCTAGAGGCAACATGGAGATGTTGTATATATCACATACTATGTTTATGATACATTACTTTGTTCCTTGGAATAGACATCATCATTATTGATCAAAGAGTATGTGACTTATTCATAAGACTCTTAAATACTAAAATGTTGCTATTTCTAAATGATCCCTGATCGTATATCATATGAGGAACAAATATGATTCAAAGACAAAGATCAGCATATGTATTGATTGATGATCATGTCTCATGGATCATGGTATGGTGATACCAAATCAATAATATGGACATGTGTTAGTGAACATATGTTGATAGACTGCCATGAGACACCGCAGAGATTCCATGTGTCATCGCTGGTCTCAAGTAGTGTTTATGTAGAATCCTTAGACTTGAGATCATCATGGTTCCCAACATGAGTAGTAGCTTATTTTGGGACTACTAAACACTACTCCGTAACTGGGTAGTCATAAAAGTAGTCTTCGGATTTGCCATGAAACATGTAGTGGGATGTGAATGATCAAGATAGAATTTGCCCTTTCTTATGGGAGAGATATCTCTGGGCCCCTCGATGTAATGGATTATGAAAGTGCATGGCCATGCCAAGGTGATTGAGGAGTCAATCACAAGTTTATAATCCATCACGGAATCGAGAGAGTGATTGAGCTATTAAGAGGATGACACAGGTCTCGCCTTGAGCTCAATCTATATCGTGAGGCAAAGGGATTCGTACATGAGAGAACATTACAGTTCAATGATATGATCTTTACATATACTTTGGGGTTAATATGTCTTACTAGAGGCCGCTATTAACATGGTGACCGGAAAGGCGTTTCCGGGTCACGACCAAGTATACGTGAACCTACAGGGTCGCACGCTTAACGGGTTGGAACACTGATTTGAATATGATTCGGATATGGGCTCAATTCGGATAAAGATCCGAATAGACTCCTAATGGGCCTTGGTCCGCAAGGCCCACGTGAGGAGGTCTATATATGGAGGCGAGGGGCCGAGGGGATTCGTCCTCGTTAACATCTAGCAAAACCCTAGCCGCCACCTCCCGAGCCAAACCCTAGCCGCCACGAGTGCTAGTACACTCGCGATCGGCGCCCAGCCCGGGACGTGTGGATACCGGTGGAGGCGCCGCTCGTTGCAAAGGTCGATCGGCGTGCGTGGAGGAGACGATCTGTTCGGGACGATCGGCTACTTCCACTACTACCTCGACGCGTGATTGGATCGGTTTCAATTCTTCTTCACTGCGCAAGCGCCTAAGTGGTAACGATCCATGATCCTTCCTTAGCATGATGTTCTTGGGTGCGCGGTAAAAAGTTTTGTTTTCTCGCTTCCGTAGCCTACGCGTATTCCTTTAGTGGTATCAGAGCCATCTTGCTTAGTTTGCAATCTGGATCAGCGCATATGTTGATATGCGATAGTAGTAGATTGGATCTATTACAGTCTAAATCAGGTAGCACGGGTTGATGAGATCAATCGGTCATAAGGGGTTGAAATAGGTATGAGTTGATAGCATCATAAGGCCAAAAAGATTAGTTCGTGCTCCTTCTTTGATGTACGCGCGACTTGCCCCTACCGGCTGGAATCACCATCGGGGCTAACTGCGCGCACAATCAGTAGATCGAGCCAACAGATCGAGGTCTTGTGTTGTGGTCTCCTCAAGTATACCGATCGCGATGATCAATATGATTGATCTAATGAAAATTGAGACATTTTGAATGGCTCGGATTTGGGTTGATTTGATCGGCTCGATAAGATTTGGGACCGCCGTGTGTATCCCCCCTTGTATAGCGTCTTGGGTTCACATCGTTAGGTAGAATGCGGTTCTACGTCTAACTTGTTTTTGCAGAGAATGATGTGAATAGTATGGCCCTATAGCTTATTTGAATGTATGAGATGTATGTGATGCATGTAACATCTGCTCATGGCCTGCGTGTCATGATTATTTCAGCTATTGTTAGCTGTATATATTGTATTTAACGACCTGCGTGTCGACCTTAATGCTTGAATCTATCTTTGTAATCTTCAATTTCTAGCTATTATAGGTAGTAGCCTAGTTTTGAGGTTACAAGCTTTTAAGCATGGTGGCCTAAAGGAGTGATGTGGTGGATGGAGATCGTCTACACCTACTTGGAGATGGATATCACCATTTTTGGGCCATACTACTTCACGCTTAAATGTGTTTATCTATGATGTTATCTATCTTATTCTTATGCAATGATATATGTGATATGTTGCTTTGGTAGGATAGAATCCTCTTAAAATTAGGTGTTAATGCCCTTCCATATGTTGCACTAAAAGATAATGATCACCGCATGGTAGGTCTACCAAAGTAGAGTGCCATCGGTTATCATCATCATTTGGGGTAGATGTTGACATCTACATGCGGAAGCATTTGGTTTACTTAACAAGGTTATCAAAATAGTTTTGGACCTTGGGGCATAGATTGGGGCCGAGGCATACTGATGTCACCCAAAGTAGAGTCACATAGGGATGTGATTAGCAAAGTGTTGCTTACCCATGTCACTAGTTTTCTAGCCGTGATGCCAAAGCTCACTAGGAATTAGTGAAATGAGGATCTTTACCCACTATGTAACTTAGAGGAGTTTTGTTGCAAAACTCATAGTGGGAGTCTTTTGCTAAATAGTTTAATAAAAGATGAACATAAACATAGTGCTAAACTTTGCATATTCTTGTGTTGTAGATCATGTCACTAACGCCGATCCAAAGATTTTTAATTTGCGATCTGTTCTTGAGAAAGAAAACTCAATGGAACAAACTTTTGGATTGGTATCGCAACTTGAGAATTGTTCTCAAGCAAGAGCGCAAGGAGTATGTCCTGAGTCTCCTTACCCCAAGACTTGCTCGATAATGCTACCGTGGCTGCACGGAGAGCTTATGAGAAGCAAACGAATGATTGCCTTGATGTGAGCTGTCTCATGCTTGCCACAATGTCCTCTCGAGCTTGAAGCAATATGAGAACACAGATGCCTACAATATCATTGTGGGGCTACATGGTATGTTTGAGAACCAAGCAAGAGCCGAGAGGTTCAATACTTCAAAGTCCTTATTTGCGTGCGAGCTTGCGAGTATGGAATCCGTCACCCTCATGTCATTAAGATGATTGGCTACATTGAGAGTCCAAAAGCTTGGTTTTCCCTTAGCCAAGAGTTGGCTATCGATGTGATTCTCGATCGCTCCCCGAGCTTTGAGCCATTCATAATGAACTTTAACATGAACAACCTGGACAAGACCTCGGCCGAGTTGCATGGGATGCTAAAATCTGCCGAGGATAGCATTAAGAAAAGCAGCAATCATGTGATGATGATGCAGAAAGGCAAGGGCAAGCCCTATGTCAAGAGAAGCGCGGTCAAAAGAAAGAAAGCTCTGATGCGATCGCGAGCGGTTCTAAGGCCAAGAAAGACAAGAAGAGCGATGCTCATCTCGATGCGATTGTTACACTGTAAGCAATCGTGACATTGGAAAAGGAACCGCCAAAGTACTTGGAGGATCTTGAGAAGAAGAAGGGAAGTATGACTTCCACTCTGTATAAATGTTATAGAAATCAATCTTGCTACTTCTTCCACTAATTCTTGGGTATTTGATACCGGATCGGTTGCTCACATTTGCAAATCGCTGCAGGGCTAATAAGAAGTAGAAGTTTGAGGAGGAGCGAAGTGGATCTTCGCTGGCAATGGAGCAAAAGTTGCTGCGGTAGTGTTGGCACCATGCCATTGTCTTTACCTTCGTGATTAGTTTTGGAATTGAATAATTGTTATTGTGTTCCATCTCTTTCAAAGAACATTATTTCGCTTCATGTTTGCAAGCGAGAAGGTTATGACTTTAAATCTATGGACAATGGTTGTTCTCTTTATTTCAAAGATATGTTCTATTGTCATACTCCATTGGTGAATGGGTTATACGCTCTTACTCTTGAAGGGTCACCGGTCTATAACATTAATGCAAAGAGGCAACGTCCAATGATTTGAATCCCACGCTTATTTGGCATCGCCGCTAGGTCACATAAATGAGAAACGCATGCGTAAGCTCCATAGAGATGGTATTCGCACTCATTTGATTTTGAATCATTAGAGACATGCGAATCTTGTTTACTTGGCAAGATGACAAAGGCACCTTTCACCGGTCAAGGTGAACGGGCAAATGACTTATTGGCACTCGTACATACCGATGTATGTGGACCAATGAGCTTAATAAATGAGGTGGTTTTCAAGATTTCATAACTTTTATCGATGACTTTAGTAGATATGGGTATATCTACCGATGAAGCATAAGTCCGAATCCTTTGAAAAGTTCAAGGAATTCCAAAATGAAGTGCAAAATCATTTAGGCAAGACAATCAAGTTTCTACGATCCGATCGTGGAGGCGAGTATTTGAGCCATGAGTTTGGCAATCATCTAAAGGATTGTGGAATTGTTCCACAATTGACTCGCCAGAACACCTCAATGGAATGGGGTATCTGAACGGAGAAATCGCACCTTATTAGATATGGTGCGCCCATGATGAGCCAAAGTGATCTTCCGTTGTCTTTTTGGGGTACGCTCTTGAAACACCGCGCTCACACTAAACAGGTTCCATCAAAATCGTGAGAAAAGACACCATATGAGATGTGGACAGACAACGCCCTAGCTTGTCTTTTCTTAAGATTTGGGGATGTGAGGCTTATGTAAAATGTTTACAATCTGATAAGCTCACTCCTAAACTGATAAATGCTTCTTTATCGGGTATCCTAAGGAAACAAAAGGATATTACTTTTATAATCGAGGAGAAGGCAAAGTGTTTGTCGCCCGGCATGGTGTCTTCTTAGAGAAAGAGTTTCTCTCAAGAAGGGATAGTGGGAGCACAGTGCAACTTGAAGAAATTCAAGAAACACCTGATAACGTTTCAGCTCCTACAGGAACCACAACAGATGAACAAACCGTTGAAGAACTCGTTGTGGACACACCAAAGCACCACGAGGTCGAAGGTCACGTCGTGCACCTGAGAGGTACATGTTCTTGACTACTCAACAACGGGACATATTGTTGTTAGACAACGATGAGCCTAAGACCTATGAAGAAGCAATGGTGGGACCAGACTCTGAGAAATGGCTTGAAGCCATGAGATCCAAATTGAATCCATGCACAAGAATCAAGTTTGGAACTTGGTTGATCCACTGATGGTGTTAAAACCATTGAATGCAAATGGGTTTTCAAGAAAAGATAGACATAGATGGAAATGTTCACATCTATAAAGCGCGACAGGCCAAAGGTTTCAAACAAATTCAAGGTATTGATTATGATGAAACTTTTCGCCTGCCGCAATGCTAAAGTCTATTCGATCATTCTAGCGATTGCTGCATATTTCGACTATGAAATATGGCAAATGGATGTCAAAACAGCTTTCCTTAATGGAAATCTGAGTGAGGATGTGTACATGACACAGCCCACAGGTTTTGTCGATCCGCAATCGATTGGAAAGATATGCAAGCTCCAAAGATCCATTTATGGATTAAAGCAGCATCTCGGAGTTGGAACATCTGTTTTGATGAAGTAATCAAAGGGTTTGGTTTCATCAAGAACGAAGAAGAGCCTTGTGTTTACAAAAGGCTAGTGGGAGCGCACTCGTATTTCTGGTCTTATATGTGGATGACATATTACCGATCGGAAATGACATTCCTTTGCTCGAATCATTAAGTCTTCATTAAAAATAGTTTTCTATGAAAGACTTAGGAGAGGCAGCATATATTCTGGGCATCAAGATCTATAGAGATAGATCAAAAGGCTAATTGGATTAAGCCAAGATACGTACATTGACAAGGTGTTGAAAAGGTTCAATATGCATGATTCCAAGAAAGGTTTTCTACCTATGTCACATGGTATAAATCTTAGCAAGAATCGGTGTCCTAGTACACCGATGAGCGGGATAAAATGAATGCGATTCCATATGCTTCGCTATTGGGTCCATTATGTATGCCATGCTTTGTACACGCCCGGATGTTTCAGATGCTTTAAGTGCTACGAGTAGATACCATCGATCCGTGAAAGTCACTGGATTGCCGTAAAGAACATCTTGAAGTACTTGAGAAGAACTAAAGATGTGTTCCTTGTCTATGGAGGTGAGGAAGAGCTCGTTGTAAATGGTTACACCGATGCTAGCTTCCAAACTGACAAAGATGATTTTAGATCGCAATCTGGATTTGTGTTCTGCTTGAATGGCGGTGCGGTAAGCTGGAAGAGTTCCAAGCAGCAGACGGTTGCTGATTCTACAACAGAAGCCGAGTACATAGCAACTTCAAGGCGCCAAAGAGGCCGTTTGGATCAAGAAATTTATTTTCGAGCTTGGTGTGATGGCTAGTGCCTCAGCCCAATGGACCTCATCTTTGTGACAATAGTGGGGCCATTGCGCAAGCCAAGGAGCCTAGATCGCACTGTAAGTCCAAGCACATTTTACGCGATTTCATCTCATTCGTGAGATAGTGGAGAGAGGCGATGTGAAGATATGCAAAGTACAAACGGATTTGAACATTGCAGATCCGTTGACAAAGCCGCTTCCCTACCAAAGCATGAGGCTCACACTAGGCAATGGGTATTAGATACCTACATGGTTGACTCTAGTGCAAGTGGGAGACTGTTAGTGATTTGCCCTAGAGGCAACATGGAGATATTGCATATATCACATACTATGTTTATGATACATTACTTTGTTCCTTGGAATAGACATCATCATTATTGATCAATGAGTATGTGACTTATTCATGAGACTCTTAAATACTAAAATGTTGCTATTTCTAAATGATCCTCGATCGTATATCATATGAGGAACAAATATGATTCAAAGACAAAGATCAAGATATGTATTGATTGATGATCATGTCTCATGGATCATGGTATGGTGATACCAAATCAATAATATGGACATGTGTTAGTGAACATATGTTGATAGACTCGCCATGAGACACCGCAGAGATTCCATGTGTCATCGCTGGTCTCAAGTAGTGTTTATGTAGAATCCTTAGACTTGAGATCATCATGGTTCCCAACATGAGTAGTAGCTTATTTTGGGACTACTAAACACTACTCAGAATCGGGTAGTCATAAAAGTAGTCTTCGGATTTGCCATGAAACATGTAGTGGGATGTGAATGATCAAGATAGAATTTGCCCTTCTTATGGGAGAGATATCTCTGGCCCTCGATGTAATGGATTATGAAAGTGCATGGCCATGCCAAGGTGATTGAGGAGTCAATCACAAGTTTATAATCCATCACGGAATCGAGAGAGTGATTGAGCTATTAAGAGGATGACACAGTCTCGCCTTGAGCTCAATCTATATCGTGAGGCAAAGGGATTCGTACATGAGAGAACATTACAGTTCAGCTGATATGATCTTTACATATACTTTGGGGTTAATATGTCTTACTAGAGGCCGCTATTAACATGGTGACCGAAAGGCGTTTCCGGTCACGACCAAGTATACGTGAACCTGTGGTCGCACGCTTAACGGGTTGGAACACCGATTTGAATATGATTCGGATATGGGCTCAATTCGATAAAGATCCGAATAGACTCCTAATGGGCCTTAGTCCGCAAGGCCCACGTGAGGAGGTCTATATATATGGAGGCGAGGGGTGAGGGATTCGTCCTCGTTAACATCTAGCAAAACCCTAGCCGCCACCTCCCGAGCCAAACCCTAGCTGCTCACGAGTGCTAGTACACTCGCGATCGGCGCCCACCCGGGCGTGTGGATACGGTGGAGGCGCTGCTCGTTGCAAAGGTTGATCGGCGTGCGTGGAGGAGACGATCTGTTGGGACGATCGGCTACTTCCACTACTACCTCGACGCGCGTGATTGGATCGGTTTCAATTCTTCTTCATTGCGCTGCGCGTCTAAGTGGTAACGATCCATGATCCTTCCTTAGCATGATGTTCTTGGGTGCGCGGTAGAAAAGTTTTGTTTTCTGCTTCCGTAGCCTACGCGTATTCCTTTATGTGCCACCAGGAAAGTAAGCTTGACCAAGTGCCCAAGGTTAACCATAGAGGTCAAAGTGGACCGACCATATCACTAGGGGCATGCGGTTAATCATTTCCAAGAGGTACCTCTAGAGGGAATGCTAGTAGTTCAGGATTATCCTGAAGTATTTCCAGAGGAATTACTAGGCATACCACCAGAGAGGGACCTTGAGTTCATCATCAATCTGAAGCCTGGAGCTGCCCCAATTGCTAAGCGACCCAATAGGATGACCGAAAATGAGTTGGAGGAACTCAAGAAGTAACTCCAAGACATGCAGAAAAAGGGTTTCATCAGACCTAGTTCCTCTCCTTGGGGATCCTCAGTGCTGTTTGTCAAGAAGAAGGATGGCACCATCCGAATATGTGTGGATTATCGGTCCCTAAATGAAGTAACCATCAAGAACAAGTATCTCCTCCCTAAGATTGATGACCTATTTGACCAACTAGGAGGAGCTGCCATATTCTCCAAGATTGATTTGAGGTTAGGCTACCATCAGCTGAAGATTAGAGCTGAAGATATTCCAAAAACAGCCTTCACTACTAGATATGGGCTATATGAATTCATAGTTATGTCTTTTGGCCTGACCATTGTCCCGGTTTACTTCATGAACCTCATGAATAAAGTCTTCATAGAATACTTGGACAAGTTTATAGTGGTGTTCATAGATGACATTATTGTCTATTCCAAGGATGTTGAGGGGCATGCCGAACACCTACGTCTGGTATTGGAAAAGCTAAAGGAACATTAGTTGTATGCCAAATACAGCAAATGCAAATTTTGGCTAAATGACATTAGCTTTTTGGGCCATATAGTATCAGCTGGAGGAGTGTCTGTTGACCCAGCGAAGATAGAAGCTATGGTAGAATGAAAATAGCCCACGACTGTTACAGAAGTAAGGAGTTTCCTTGGGCTAGCTGGGTATTATAAAAGGTTCATAAAGGGATTCTCTCGTATTGCCAAGTCGCTAACCCAATTGCTCAAAAAGGAGAACTTTGAATGGACTAAGGCTTGTGAGGAAAGCTTTCAGGAGCTCAAGAACAAGTTAACTTCCACTCCTGTCCTAGTCCTGCCGGACATACGCAAGGACTTTGAGGTGTATTGTGATGCCTCCCATCAGGGCCTTAGATGTGTGCTAATGCAAGGAGGTAAAGTTATGGCGTATGCATCAAGACAGCTTCGCCCTCACGAAGTGAACTATCCCACCCATAACTTGGAGTTGGTCTCAGTGATTCATGCCTTGAAGATCTGACGGAACTACTTGATCAGTAACCACTATGACATATATACCGAACATAAGAGCCTCAAATACTTCTTCACACAATCGGACCTCAACTTAAGACAAAGAAGGTGGTTGGAACTGATTAAGGACTATGACCTAGGTATTCACTACCACCCTGGTAAAGCAAATGTGGTAGTGGATGCCCTAAGTTGCAAGGCTTATTGCAATAACTTCATGGTTCAAGAACAGCAATCGGGACTTCATAAAGAACTAGTGGCCCTCAACTTGGAAATAGTAGAGTAAGGCACCATAGCAGCCATGGAGATCTAACCAAGTATAAAAGAATTAATCATAGCTGCTTAGAAAGAGAGCTCAACAGCCTTGAGGATGAAGAGCCAAATGGCCAAAGGAAAGGCTCCGAGAATGAACGAAAATCAACAAGGAGTTTTAAGATATGGAACACGTCTTTTCGTCCCTCACCAAGAGAACCTTAAGAACTTGATACTGAGAGAAGCACACTGTTTTGCATATTTCCTTCACCCAGGGAGCACTAAGATGTACCAAGACAAGAAGTAGTGGTACTGGTTGCCACGAATGAAAAGGGACATTGCCGAGTATGTTGTCTGTTGCGATGTGTGTCAAAGAGTAAAGGCTGAACATCAGCAGCCAGTAGGATTATTGCAGCCATTACAAGTACATCAATGGAAATGGGAAGAAGTAGGAATGGACTTTATCACAGGCTTACCCCGAACCAAAGCAGGATACGACTCTATATGGGTGATAGTGGACCGATTAACCAAAGTGTCCCACTTAATTCCCGTCAAAACCACTTACAAGGGAGACAAGTTGGCGGAATTGTATATGTCCCACATCGTGTGTCTACACGGTGTGCCAAGGAGGATAGTCTCAGACCAAGGAACTTAGTTTACCTCGCATTTCTGGGCAGCCTTCATGAAGTCCTCGGCACCTATCTTGATTTCAGTACTGCCTACAACCCCCAGATCGATGGCCAAACAGAAAAGGTGAATCAAATATTGGAAGATATGCTTCGGGCTTGTGCTCTGGATTTTATTGTGGACTGGGACAAACGGTTGTCTACGCTGAGTTTTTCTACAACAACAATCATCAAACTAGTCTGAAGATGTCCCCATTTGATGCCTTGTATGGAAGAAAATGCTGGACCCCTCTACATTGGTCTAAAGTAGGGGAAAGCTCTATTTTGGACCAGAGACCCTCCAACAAGTAGAAGAAAAAGTCCGCCTAATTAGGGATCGATTGCAAGCTGCCCAATCTAGACAAAAGAGTTATACAGACAAGAGATTAAGACCCTTACAATTTGAGATTGGAGACTATATGTACCTGAAGGTATCACCTCTAAGGGGAGTTAGAAGATTCAATGTCAAAGGCAAACTCGCTCCATATTATGTTGGACCATTCTCAATCAAGGCAAAGAAAGGAGAGGTAGCATACCAGCTAGAGCTACCTATGAACCTAGCAGATATACATGATGTTTTTCATGTGTCCTAGCTTAAGAAGTGTCTTCGGGTGTCATAAGACCAAAGTCCTTTAAAAGAGATTGAGATCAAGAATGACTTTACATACCAAGAATGTCCCATCAAAATCCTCGATGTGGTGGAAAAGAAAACAAGAAATCAGACCATTCGAATGTTTAGAGCGCAATGAAACCACCATACCAAAAAGGAAGCCACCTAGGAGCGTGAGGACCAGTTCAGGAAGGATTACCCCTACTTGTTTTCGGATTAGGCCAAATCTCGAGGTTGAGATTCCTTTTAAGGGGTGTGGACTTATAACATTCCAAAAATTTGGAAACAAAAGATATTATGTAAATGATGATATTTTGAAATTTAGCATTTCCTGACATTTCAAATTTTAGGATTTTCTATGGTTTTTGATTGAGGTTCCAAAAGCATAAGAAGTAATATCATAAGTAAAGCATAAAATAAAATGGGAAAAACCAAAAGGGAAGATGTAGTAAATAAAAAGAAATACATATATATATGCAAATAATGTTAAAGCACAAAGCCAGGGAATACCAAAAAAAGAAAGAATATATTTTATGAAAGAAAAAGTCAAATTAAAACACGAATCTGAAAAGATGAACCCAAAAATTATCCAAAGTTTCTAAAGTTAAATTGGAGATACAAATTAAAATGGCGATATTCAAAACATGGAAAATATAAAAAGAAAAGTAATAGTACAGGAATGAAAGTTTGAAATTTTATGCACAAAATATATGTAAAAATATATGACGCTCTCACTTGTGCTTGCAGGCATTACGCGCTACCGTCGCCCATCTCGTCGCATCGCCAAGTCGGGCTCCTGCGCACTATGGCATCATCGTCGCCTCCGTCACGCGCCATGGCCGTCGCACACACCCTCACGTGGACATCCCTCCCCGCCACCTATAAAAGCCCACCAGGGCTGCTCATCACTTTCCCGCACCTCCCTCTCCCTCCCATCGAACACAATTGCACTCTGGTGCCCTATAGCTCGCCGGCGACGTCTTCTCCTCCAACTTCGGCCATCGAGCTTACTGGCAATTGAAGTGGCCTCCGACCAATTCCATTCGTCAGAAACATTCTAGGAGCTTGGCGAAGCCATCCCAATCATCGGCTGAAGCTCCCCTTGCCCGAATAGCCCCCTCGCCGTGAACTCCCTTCAGACAGCCGCTGTTGCACGCCGACAACCCTCCTCAGCCACGTCTGAGCTCCACCGACCTCAAATTCCACTCCGTGACCACCCCGAGGTACTCCCCTAGTCACCGATTGGATGCTAACGCTCTCTACCGCCGTAGCTATTGCTGTCCTATTCTGTCTCCGCTTGAGCTCGCTGCCGATCATGGGTTCGGCCAAATTGGTCAACAGGACCACGGCCAGAGGTGGGCGCGGGCACAAGAAACCTATTTTGCTTATGCTTGTGTCCGGCCACCGCCTCCTTTGTCGGCGGCGAGCTTCGCCATTGCCATCGAGAGGAAGAAGGCACTATTCATCGGTGCCGTATGATTAGCTGGGGTAATTAGAAGTTAATGGCAGTAGTTAGTTATAATGAGTCACTGACTTGTGGGCCCTGACTTAATTAAAACGTTATGTGGTCCCACCTGTCAGCATCAGACAAAATATCTAATCCCCGTGACCCAACTTGTTAGTGAAACCGAGGGAGAAAAGTTAATAGTCGTAGTGGGCCCCACATGTCAGTTTGTGGGCGATTAAAAGATTAATAATGCCAGTGGGCCCCACCTGTTAAAGAGAGTAAATAAAAATAATAAAACCAGTGGACCCCACCTATCAGTAACACACATTCTCTCTCCTTGGATTATTTAATGATTTCTGATTTTTATTTTTGAATTAATTAAGGCTGAGAACTTCAAATATTCATAACTAATTCATTTTAACTCCAACTAAAGTGAGAAAAATTGCTAAATTCATCTAAATTCATCCTCTTTCCAATGGAACCAAAATCATGAATTTTTGAGTTTGTTTGAAGTTTTGTGAGAGTTTACTTGGTTATGCTTCTTGTTTTTAAATTCTCGTCTATCACAAAATTAGCGTACGAAGTTCAAGAGGAAGAATCCGAGGTAGACGCAAGTCAAGACAGTAAGACCAAGACAATTGTGACCCAGGTAAGTTAATACTTTAATCATTTTGAATCCCCATTTTAGCAAATTATTTACATTCAAATTATTAAACTACATGCTGTTATTTTATGTGAAATCTTATGTCTATTTTAATATTGTAGTTAGCTACCCTTTATTTAAGTGCTACTATTATACCTTCATGGCATATTAACCAACGGACCTTGTTTATTGCCCTAGGAATAATTAAAGCATAATCTTTCAAAAATAATTTACTTAAATGCGTACAGCTTAGCACTGCTTAGCTACCCAAGGTCAATAAAGAACCCCGATCATCACATACAATTGCAAAAGAGCAATTTTGGGAAGTTGTTGATGGAAATGGTCGTGTATTTTATAAGAATCATTATTTTATACCCCAAATACCCCAACTTGCTTACATATCTGGGTGGATGGTTTGGGGGCATGGTGTTGTGAATGAACGAGAACGTGGAATATAGTGGAATCGCCCAGATAACCCTGATGACCGAATTTGTTCAGGACCTCCCATTGTAAAACAGTACAGCCACAAGTCTGCAAAGTGCAACTTGGCTGAGCAAACCTATCGAACCTTGGACTCATCTCACAGGCTGGGGAGGGAAGTGAGGTAATGCCATGGCCTATTGTGGCCAAAGGGACACCGCGTGGAGGGTGACTTGTTTTCCTATCATACTAGCACTATAGGGAGTGGAGCCTGGAGGTGTTAGTATCAGTGGTTAACATCCCGCGCAACGTATGGGACCCACCGCAAGTGGGAGCAGCCTATAGGGTGAGATGAGAACAAGAGGTCAGGTAGTTTTGAAAGGTTACTATGACGGTCTACTCAACTACATGACTAAGGAATCATGTGGAGTAATGAGCGGATTGTCTTTTGTGGTGAAAGTGTACACATGCTACAGAGTCAAAACTATTCGAATAGTCGTGCCCATGGTCAAGGGTGGACTTGGGAACCTAACTTAGATATACTACTTTTTTGAAAATAATTTTTATGGGAAGGAGTTGGGAAAGAAAAGTGGGGGACAATGGACAGTCCTGGTTTTATGTTGCCCTGGGTGGCGTCCCAGTCATAATGTAAGCGGCTATAAAGCTGAAAAGTGATATGGTGCAGGTGACATGTAAAGGTGAATGTAATCTGTGCCAATACTATCATTATATTTTTTTTCAAACACTATGATTTTAGTCCAAATGGCTACATCTTTGGGAATCTTTATGTATATATCTTACATCTTATGAAAAGCAAATTTTTGACAAATAAAATAACCTGAGCCTATCCTTTGACAAGCCATGCATGTTAAATTATTTGCATACTATATATTGGCTCGCAGAGCATGGTGGTTAGTGTGCTCACTCTCGCATCATCAAATCCAAAAGCAGGATGTTAAGAACACTACGCCTACGATGATACACCAAGCAATGGAGCCAACGACTGCAACTAGGGCGAGTTTGAAAATGCTTAGTCCTAGGCAAGTAGCCTGCTGGAAGGGTATGCACCTATATTACCTGTGGTTAGGCAATGTAGTCTACACACATTTACCCCCTCGGTCGCTTGCTTGTGGCTTGTGGTCCCGCTATTGTTCTCGTTTTCCGTTGCTGTCATTTTGAATTGTAAGTATTTGGCCTTGGAGGCCCGTTATGTAAAACTGTCGCCCGACATGGCGTACTTTAAACTCTAATGTATATTATTATGGTTTGGTAAATATCATGCGATGTATGAGTTGATTCAGCAATGTACTGTGAGCACTATCTACTGATCCAAGGAATAGTGCGGTGGAATCGCAAAAGATTTTAGATTTCACATCCTGGTTCGACAGGGCTGGTATCCGAGCATGTGACTGTTGGGTAAAATCTTAGGAAGGCTACCAGGTGAAAGACCTAAGGACTTAATTTTATAAACGTATATAAGGGATTTTAGAAAAATATAGCATATTATATCCTCTCTTGTCCTTCTTAGATCTGATCTTGTCTCTCTTCCTTTGTTTTAAAAAGAGATACTAACTTTAGTGCTTAATGTACAGATGGCTGGAGCTGCGGATGGTAACTGGGACTATTTCACCCATGGACAGAGCGAGGGGGATTTTGCTTGCATCTTGCGCAAGTTGCTGCATTATTTGGGATACAAGGATCAACCGATTTATAGAGGGCGCAAGACCACCGAGGGACCCCGAGAGTCTTGGCTCATGGAGATCTTTCTTTACGCCCTGGATGAGACTACGCCGCCCCATGTCTTCTGGAGTCTGCACAGGAGGGGCGACCCATGATGAGACCTTTCTTCAAGAGGCAGAGGACAACCCCATGCTCTCCCATCTGGTTCACCTCACCCGGGTCATGGGAGCCACTTATGATGCCGCACTGGAGGAGTTTACTGACCTGCGCCAGCTTCTGCTCACTAGCTACAGTCACGAGAAGGCATCACGGGAGCAGCTTGCCAAGTGCGAGAAGGCACTTGTGGAGGTAGAGAAGGTGAAGGCCGCCACCCTCACCGAGCTTCAATGGACTACCGTTCCCGTGGAGTCTAAGAAGCCTCCGAACAGCGGAATGTACAGTGCCTCCGAATAGCAGAGTCTAACGGGCCTTCGGACGTCGGAGTCTAAGAATCGGATGGTTGGGAGAAGTCGGACGGCTTCGCGTGACAAGATCCGAGTGATCCAATGGCAGTGAAGACCGATGAGATGTACAAAAGAGGAAGAAGAGTATGAATCTTGTTTTACCTTGGCGCAAGGTTTGGATTGCACAGAGTTGGCTGCCGATGAGGGGTAGCGGAGGCGCGGTACGATTATCGACGACGGAGACTCTCCGACGATGGCTTGCTTGGAGAAGGGGCATCGAAGGTTCACACAGGCCAGAGGAAAGCGTGGATAGCGTCAACAAAATTCCAGGTTGGCCGAGGCTATGGCGATTGCTTGCCGAGGCTCCACCAGGGCTTGGAGAAGGACACTGTCAGTGTGAAGGACTTCGGGCGTGGGAGAGTGGAGTTGAGCGAGGAGCGAGGTGCGAAAAAGAGAGAGGGGACTGTGAGGAGTGTATTGGTGCTCTTGTGCATTACCGCAAGTGGCTGGAAGATGGTCGGCGGCGACGTGAAGTGGTGGCGCAACTTGGGCGGTGGTGGCGACGGCGTTCCGGCGGTGAGGAGACTCAGCCAATGGCTAGTCGAGAAAATTCAAAAATTATGAAATATATATTAGAGGATAGATTATGAATTTAGAGACTTGAATCACTTGATTCGGAGTTTGGAGGGAGGTGAACGAGCGATTGGAAAATTGGCGGATAAGAAAATTCAGGAAAAAGAAAAATCGGGAATATTCCTTGCAAAACAAACATAGAGTAGTTTTTGGTCGTTGCGCCGGTGAGAAAAGCCACGGGATGTGAATCCAACTAGCAAAATGGGTTGCTAAGGACCCGAAGTACAAGTAGGAAGTGACGGCACGTCAAACGGAGCACGGTGACGACACGAACGGTGAAAAATGACATAGAGTTGGAGAGAAGAATAATATTTGGGCAAAAACATGAAGAAGTAAGGTAAGCACGGCCTAGAACGTGGCAAGGTGAAGCTAGGAAAATTATCGGCTAAGCCGAAAACTCACCGGAGGCGACGTAATCATCGTTTGAACGATGACGGCATCGAAACACAAAAAACTCAATATCTTGGTGTTCGGTGAGGCGAATCCAAAACCGCCCAGAAGATAACTACCTAGGATGGTTTGGCACGTTTTGACGTGAACAGATTGTTGAAAGCATTCCCGGATAGACAGCGACACGAAGTGCCATTTGCGATCATAACTAGGTGTCGGACGCAAAAATTTAGGAAAAGTTTTTGGACAAACGGAGGGGAGCATGGTGTAGAACGTGTCGAGACAAACTCAACAGCGCAGATGGCTTGGCCAATGGACAACTGAAACGCGGTGGACAAGACTTTATGTAGCCGAAATAGGCTGACATCGACATTTCGGGCAAATAGAGGGAGTTAACATGCGAGAGTTGCGGTGAATCAAAGAGGAGAGTGTGGAGAACACGATGCTCATCTTGGTTTTGGTCGGGCATGTATCGTCGGCCAGAGGCGACGCGAGGAACGAGGACCCAATTTGGCCCATGGTGGCGACGATGCTCTGACGAAGTTCCAGCAAAGCCAAGGTGAGCACCGCGTAGAATGCGATGAGGCGAAGCCGAGGATGTGCTCTGTAATATCCTGATTTTCAGAGCTTTTTAAAACCTGGAATTTAAAATTTTAATTTTGGAATTTTTCTGAATTTAAATCAAGCTTAAATGAATTTTTAGAAATTTACAAAGATTTGATATGATTAATATAAACATTAACATAAGCTAAAAATATTTTATTTGAGTTTCCTGTGTCTCAAGGAATTTTCTGGTATTTTTGTTGAATTTTTGGGATTTATTTGCTATTTTCTAGAGCTCCTAGCAATTTATTTGAATTTCTGGAAAAGATTTAATTGGGAAAAAATCTCAGCCGCCGGATTCTCTCTCTCCCCACGCGTCGGCTGTCCGCCCGCATGCCCCGCCAGCTATCGCTCATCCCGCGCGCTCGGCGCGTGCATCTGCACCGCCCGCCCGCCGCGCGTGCCCGCCGCACCGCCACCCCGCGCCCGTCGCGCGCTCGTGCCCGCCCGCGCGCTCGCCTCGCGTAACCCTAACCCTACCCGAGCCGCGCCCGCCCGCCGTTGGATCCGCCGCGACGCATCTGAGCCGTCCACGCCCGCACCGCGTCCACCCCGCCTCCGGATCGAGCCGCCTCGGTTCGCATGCCCGCCCTCGCTGTCACCCTCTCGTCTCGTGCCGCCGTCGCCGGAGCCGCCCCGTGCACCCCCGCCGCTCCGCGCGTCTTCCCCAACCTCGCCTATTGTCGCCGTCGCCGAAGACCCGCCGGTAAGCCGTCGCCGCTCCCCGTCGCCCGCGTCGCCTCCTCGACGCCAGCGTCGCCCGCATCGCCAAACCCCGCGCCGCTTCCCTTGCTTTTAGAAGAGTATTTGGACAAAAACTATTGCTTTCATTGATCATCATTCTGTACAAATATATAGATGACAAAGAGGTGTCAGTCGTGGCAGTTGCCAGTGTTCGTACGGACGCGTCTTTTGCTTTGTGGCAGTTGCCGGCGTCCTTTTGTCCTTTGGTCATATTCACTATAACACTCCCCCTTGACCAATGTGACTTCATATGATCTTCTTGATTCATCATCTTGGATAAAAATCTCCTCCAAAACCCTGTAGGAAAATATGAGGAGAGTCTGTAGAGTAGATATGCCATGAAAAACTCCTTTAAAACCCAGTGGGAAAATTTAAGGAGAAAAATGATATGGCATATATTTGATTATAGACTTTAAAATCCCTGTGGGGAAAATAGAGATATAATATATGTATAATTACGTTGTTATATTGCCTCATTAAAAACCTTGATGAGAAACCTTAGAGGAAAACTCATAAAGGGAAAAGAGTACAATATTTATATTTGAACGGGTTAAGTCTTAGGAGATTTCTCCCCCAGATGCCTGCAAATCATGTAGTCTTCGCATACCAATTCCATGAACATATTTCTGAAATGTGGAAGTTGGTAATGACTTAGTGAATAAGTCTGAGAGATTATCACAAGACTTAGTTTGCAGAATAGTTATTTTCCCACTCTCTTGCAATTCATGTGGGTAAAATAGTTTAGGTACAATATGTTTTGTGGTATTGCTCTTTATGTAACCCGTTTGCATTTGAACAACGCAAGCAGCATTATCTTCGTAGATAATGGTGGGTGATGCGATAGCACCTATACCACATGATTGTTGTATGTAGGTAATCATTCTGCGAAGCCATACACATTCACGTGATGCTTCATATAATGCAATTATTTCAGAATGATTAGTGGATGTTGCCACTAGAGTCTGTTTTGAAGACTTCCAAGATATGGCTGTTCCACCATGTAAAAACACAAAGCCTATTTGAGATCTGGCATTATGGGGATCTGATAAATAGCCAGCATCTGTATATCCTATTAAATCCATACGTTTATTCTTCTGGAAGAATAGACCGAGATCTTTAGTGCCTTGAAGATATCGAAAAATATTCTTCACTCCTACCCAATGTCTTTTGGTTGGAGCAGCGCTGTATCTAGCAAGTAGATTTACTGCAAATGCAATATCCGGCCGGGTACAATTTGCAAGGTACATAAGCGCTCCGATGGCACTGAGATATAGAACCTCGGGTCCCAATAGCTCTTCATTGTCTTCTCGGGGTCTAAATGGATCTTTGTCCCTGTCTAGAGATCGAACAACCATGGGGGTTTTCGATGGATATGCTTTGTCCATATTGAATTTCTCCAATATTTTATAGACATAAGTTGATTGATGCACTAGAATGCCTGTATGAAGGTGCTCAAGTTGAATACCTAAGCAAAATTTGGTTTTACCCAAATCCTTCATTTATGATTACGTGCTTCATCTATATCTCGTGTATTACCAATGATATTGAGATCATCAATATACACAGATATAATGCAAAATCCTATTGAGGATCTTTTGATGAACACGCATGGGCAATCATCATTGTTGGAGTATCCCTTTTTGGTTAGGAACTCGCTTAGTCGGTTGTACCACATTCTACTCGACATTTTCAAGCCGTATAGAGACTTGTTCAATTTTACACAATACATATTGCGATTTGCGCTTGGATTCGGAATTGAAATTCCGTCAGGAACTTTCATGTATATGTCCGAATCAAGTGACCCATAAAGATATGCAGTCACTACATCCATCAACTTCAAAAATAGATGATTTTGTACTGCCAATGATATTAAATATCATAATGTTATTCCACTCATTACTGGAGAATAAGTTTCATTGAAATCAATGCCGGGTCTCTGCGTGAACCCTTGTGCTACAAGCCTTGCTTTGTATTTCACCACCTCATTGTTTTCATTCCGTTTACGGATGAAAACCCATTTGAATCCGACAGGGAATACATTGGAAGGTGTATGTATCACATTGGTGAATACATTTCTTTTCTTAAGCGAGGCTAACTCCGCTTGAATTGCATCTTTCCGCTGAATCCAGTCCGAGCGCTGTTTGCACTCTGCCATGGTCTTGGGATCTGGATCATTTTGAAGATTGCTTGCAATTGTTGTGGAGAAATAAATGTCGACAATTGTAGTATTACGATCATATGATTCTCCGGAATCAGTATAGTTTGTGGAAATTTCTTGGACCCCTGGTGACTCAATGTTATTTCTCAAAATATTTGAGTCGGGGTATTCCGATATCCCAGGATCAGTATTTGAGTGCACTGTTGATCTGGGTTCAAGGATCCGTTAGTGTCTATCAACTTGAGGTTGATCTGCATTTACATTCTTTTGTTTCCGTTGTTGCTTGTTAGAAGCTGTATCCGCCACTTGTGCCGTACTTCTCCCCTCTTATTTTGAACTGGGAGTTGAGTGGTGTTTTGCGGTATCTCCACTCTTTCAGGCACATTTCTGGCAGGATTATATGATTTTGTGACACCCTTATAATCAGTAAATGCATCTGGTAGATTATTTGCAATGTTTTGCAAATGAATGAGTTTCTGAGCTTGAAGTTCAGTTTCTCTGGTACGTGGATCTGAGGTAGGAATGCCTTGAACATTTCAATCAATTTTCTAGCATTTAGTTTGGTACTTGTTGTCTCCCCCTAATGCCGGGAAATGTTCCTCATTAAATATGCAATCAGCGAACCGGGCCGTAAATAGGTCCCCAGTTAGAGGCTCGAGGTATTTTATAATCGACGGAGATTTATATCCAACATAGATCCCAAGTTTCCTGTGCGGTCCCATTGAGGTACGCTGCGGTGGTGAGATCGGTACGTTATGTAGCGCAACCGAACTTTCGCAGATGGGAAATATCTGGTGGATTGCCACGTACTAATTGTAGCGGGGAAGTGCTATGATATGCAATTGGACGCAATTAAATTAAGTCAGCAGCGTGTAAAACTGCATGACCCCAACATGATGTTGGTAAGTTACAATTCTGTAACAATGGTCTTGCGATGAGCTTGATTCTCTTAATGAGAGATTCTGCTAAACCATCTTGTGTATGAACATATGGAACAGAGTGTTGAGCTTGTATCCCAAGAGCCATATAATAGTCATTGAAGGCATGAGATGAAAATTCAGCAGCATTATCCATTCGAATTGATTGAATTCGATATTCAGGGTAATGTGCTCGTAATTGGATAATTTGACCAATTAACTTAGCAAATGCATGGTTTCGTGTGGATAAAAGACACACATGTGACCATCTAGTAGATGAGTCAATGAGAACCATGAAATACCTGAATTGTCCACACAATGGTGGTATAGGATCACATATATCTCCTTGAATGCGTTCAAGGAATTTAAGTGGTTTAGCTCTAATTTGAAGATAAGAGGGTGTTGAAATCAATTTTCCGGTGGCACAGGAAGTGCACATAAAATCTGAGGATTCCGAAAATTTTGTTTTGAGGTATGTATGACCAATGGAATTGCTAATAATTTTCCTCATCATTCCAATGCCTGGATGGCCAAGGAGATCATGCCATATGTGGAATGTTAGTGTTTTGGAAAATTACTTTGTTCGCAATATGTTGAATCGGTTTGATGTATGTATAGTACAATCCGAGGTTAAAGATGGAATTTTTTGTAGTACTTGTTTGCCATATCCGTTGTTTTTAGTGAGGATGAGATATTCCTCTTTGTTGTCATTATGAGTTTCAACATGGAAACCATTCTGACGGATATCTCTATAACTAAGTAGGGTACGTGTTGAATCGGGATACAAGAGTGCATCCTCAATTTCTAACTGTGTACCCATACGGAGAGTGATAGAGGCACGACCAGAGCCTACTATCATTGCATCGCGTCCAGCGATGGTTAAAATATTTTATTTCCTCCTAGTGAGAGTTAGGAAATATTTTGTGTCCCTAAGTATAGAGTTTGTGGTGCCACTATCCACAAGGCATCATTCCTCCTCCATGTGTTTGACTCCAAAAATCTATATACACAAAAAGAAGAATTGGAATGAAAATTTTATTGTGGTATATATAGAATATATACAAACTTAGGTACAATACCGAATATGTTCGATATATGATTGTAGCATGCAAGCATACAATATAGATGACAACATTATTCATATTACAACACTGCAGTACTTAGAAGGTGTGGCAATGGGAGTCTAAACAAGATCTCCAAACATGTCTTGAGAAGTAAATTCTTCAAGTGTGTTCTCGGTGCTCAGGAGATCATCCTTCTTTGGAGAAGTACATGTGTCCTTGAGTTATTGAATGAACTTTTGAGAGCATCCAGCTTCAGTATTGTTGCATGGGAGATCGAAGTGCGCTACAAATCTCTTCTCTTGAGCATGCTTGTCTTGAGCCCGAGACTGGAGGTAGAGGTTCACAAGGTGCTTCGGGGTGCGGCATTTCTTGGTAGGATGGTTGTAGCAACCACATTTTTGACAAACTTCAGTTTTTTCAACTTGTTTACCAAAATTGCCTTTACCCTTCTTGAATCCACCACGCTTTTGCTTCATCATGCGTTTGTTTTTACCTTTAAAGTTCTTTGAGTGGTCTTTTGAACCACGGAACTTCATATTATTCTGATTAGCATGAACTTCAGGAAGTGGAGTAGCCCCAATGGGACGTTGCTGATTGTTCTTTAAAAGAAGTTCAGTATATTTTTCTGCCTGAAGTATAGTGTGCATAAGATCAGAATAAGTTTGGTAATTTGCAGCACGCCATTGCTGCTGTAGGACCCTGTAAGATGGGAGCATAGTAGAAAGAGTTTTCTCTATTTTGTCCGCATCCATTGGTTCCTTTTCACAAAACCGCAACTTGGAGCAAATAACATAAAGAGCATGGTTATAGTCTCCAACTGTTTTGAAGTCTTGGAGTCTAAGATGTGCCCATTCATGATTAGTCTTCAACTGTTCATATCTATTTTTGAGGGCTAACCATAAAGTGAGTGGATTCTCCTCATATAGATATTCAGCCTTCAAATCCGGATGTATATGATTCCGTATTATGCTCAAAACGGAATATTTTACAATATTCGGTGGGATTTGATCAGCTGGAGGATTGAATATCACCATTTGCAACCCACGTGTGGTGAGGTTGATTTTTAGGTCCATTGCCCATGTAGGGTAGTTGCTACCATCGAGAACGACGGGCTCAAACTCTTTGGTAGCCATTTAAGACCTACATGAAAAGTACGCCATAAGATAATTAATTTACATGAGGTAAATTAATATGTATGGTAATGTTGTAATAAATGCAAAATATGTGGAAAACAATATGAGTATTGTAATCCGTATGAATATATACCCAAATTAAATATAACATGTGGTTATATTTTATAATACCATGTAATTACAATATTGGTGGAAACACCAATTAATTGTATGGCATAGCGTACAAAGAAAATGTAGCAATGTGCCATAAATTTGTAATCATGGTATTTGTTGTAGGTATGCATTCATAATATGTTGCAAAAATTCTAAAGTATCAAGTACAATGGTACTTACTAAAAGACAATATTAATGTAAATGTGCTAAATAAAGCGAATATTGAAATATTGTCGTAATACATATGGTAGGTAATTTGTAATAAATTAATAATCCTACAAATGCGAAAATTATATAAATGTGGATGCACATTTATGTAAAATTTTACATAATTTTCAGGTCCTGTAGGGACTGAAATGCTTATTTATAAAAGTTCAAACGGACGGGTACAAATATAAACAAGTACATGGGTTATTCTGCAAAAACGACAATAGGAAACATAATTTTCATAAAATGGAGGGGTTGAATTGCAAATTATGCAAAGCTTGGGCTGAGGCCCATTCGGACTATTGGCCCATGTGGGAAGTGGGGGGTTGTTGGGCTAAAAGCCCATTCATGCACTACACATATATATATGAGGGGCGAGGGAATTAGGGTTCCCCCCAAACCCATCCAGCCGCCGCCACAACTGGCCGGCCGGCTTGGCGCCGTCGCCGATCGGGCCCCGCCGCCTCCTGTTGCCTTTGGCCGGGCGCCGCCGCCCTGTAGAATGCGTTGCCACCCCCAGCTGCCTTGGCCGCCGCCCCCTGCTGCATGCGCCGCCACCCCTTGCTGCTTTGGCGCCAGGCGCTGTGGAGCCGGACCGCCAGGAAGAAGCCGCCGGCGAGGCGGTCTCTGTGGAGGCGCCGCCAGGAGGAGCCGCCGGCGAGGCCGGACCGGCGAGGGTGCCGCCGAGCGCGCGTCGGCCGGGTTGTGCGCGCGCGCCGCGCTGCCAGAGGGCTCGCGCGGGGTCGGTGTCGCGCTGGGGGCCGGAGGAAGGTCGCGCCGGCCTGCCGTGGCGGCCGCGTCGACGCAGAGGGGGGCGCCGGCTTGCCGTGGCAGCCGCAGGGGGGAGCCACGCCGGACCTGCCGCCGGTTTGGTGCCACGCCGCGCAAAGCACGCCAGCCCCCTTCCCCTCCCCTCTTATTCTTGATCTAAGTATGAGAGTGTGCCTCCCCTGTGGAGGAGGTCGGGGGCGAGTCCGAGGCCGGATGGCGGTTAGTCGCTGCGAGGCGCCCGCCGGCGTCCAGAGGGCCATAGCGCGGAGTTCTCACCGGTGGAAAAACGCCGTGCGCTTCGCATGGACGACGACAAGCTGGCGAAGACCCGTCACCAGTGGCGATGAAAGTCGTGGTCGTCGGTGAACAAGGTTCAAGAAAATCTTGCAGTGATTCGCATAAGGAAACAATCGCCGCAAGCATACCAAGTAACATCCTGATTTTCAGTGCTTTTTAAAACCTGGAATCTAAATTTTTAATTTTGGAATTTTTCTGAATTTAAATCAAGCTTAAATGAATTTTTAGAAATTTACAAAGATTTAATATGATTAATATAAACTTTAACATAAGCTGAAAATATTTTATTTGAGTTCCCTGTGTCTCAAGGAATTTTTTGGTATTTTTGGTATTTATTTCTGATTTTCTAGAGCTCCTAGCAATTTATTTGAATTTCTAGAAAAGATTTAATTGGGGAAAAATCTCAGCCGCCGGTTTCTCCCTCTCCCCACGCGTCGGCTATCCGCCGTGCGCTCGGACAGCGCCATCCGCGCGCCGCCAGTGCCGCTCATCCTCGCCGCTCGCCCGCGCGCATCCGCACCGCCCGCTTTGCCCGCGCTACCGCTGCACCACCGCACCCCGCCGCGCGATCGCGCCGCCGCCACGCTGCGCCGCGCGCCGGCTCGCCGCGCTCACCCCGCATAACCCTAACCCTACCCGAGCCGCGCCTGCCCGCCGTTGGATCCGCCGCGACGCATCTGAGCCGTCCACGCCCGCACCGCGTCCACACCGCGTCCACCCTGCCTCCGGATCGAGCCGCCTCTATTCGCGCATTATAAATGTCGCTGTCACCTCGGTTCACGTGCCCGCCTTCGCTATCACCCTCTCCGTCTCGCGCCACCATCGCCGGAGCCGCCCCGTGCACCCCCGCCACTCCGCGCGTCTTCCCCGTCCTCACCCGTCGTTGTCGTCGCCGAAGACCCACCGGTAAGCCGTCGCTGCTCCCCGTCGCCCGTGTCGGCTCCTCGCCGCCAGCATCGCCCACGTCGCCAGACCCCGCGCCACTACCCTCGCCTCGACCGCACCCGCGCTCGCGACGCCTCGCCCGATCGCGACCGCACATCCAGATCCGGGCCAACGGCACCAGCTCGCGCCACGCGGCCAATTCCTCGCCGTTGGATCCCGCAACCGCGCCACGTCCGCGCGACACTTCGCGCGGCGCGCCAGCCACGCGTCGCCCATCGTCCGACTCCCGCCTCCCTCGCCGCTCGATCTCAACCGACGATCCAGATCTGAGCCAAGGGCCCAGATCTCGTCACGTGGACGCCCCCGAGCCGTCGGATCCCACCGCCGTTGCCGCGCCCGCACCGAGCCACGTCAGCCCTACCCACGTGGCAAGCCACGTCAGCCGTACCGCCACGTGGCAGCCACGTGTCATGCCACGTCAGCTGCCACATCAGCAAAAAGTCGCCACCCGAGCCACGTGGCAACCACGTCAGCATGCCACGTCAGCCCAAGCCACGTGGCAGCATCAGCGCGTGCCACATCAGCCCTAGCCACGTGGCAGCATCAGCGCGTGCCACGTTAGCCCTAAAATGCCGCGTCAGCACCGCCCTCCCATGGTGCACTGTTCGGTGGACCGGGTTCACGGTGGACTCGCTTTTCTGTGGACCGGGTTCACAGCATAGTGCGATTTCCGATTTTTTCAGAATTTTCTTTAGGGTTTATTTTTCGAGAGCCATTTCTCCTCCATCTGAGCTTCGATTGACCCCGTTATTTTTTCTAAATTCATCTAAAATCGAGCTCTAGCTTTTGGTTCTGGTTTCATGATTTTTGAAGTTCATTTGCTTATCATTTTATGTGTTTCTTTTGTTTCGATCGTTTTCTCTCTCGTTAGATTCGGATTCGGAGGAGCAGGATCGACGCCCGAAGACCGAGAGTACCTCGCTAAGCATAACCAAGGCAAGTCGTATCCTTTGATCATGTTGAACCCAGTTTGCAATCTATTATTTAATTATTTTATTTTAAATTACATTGCATTGCTATTTTATACAAACCCTTGTATCGGTAGTTATCGCCCCAATTGATTTATCCCTTCTTGATAACTTGGAATATCCTGATGCCATTGTCACCATAGGTTGGGAAACATACTAGTGATGCTAGATTATTTGTCGCATGGGTTGGTACGATAGACTGCTTAGCTTTGCTTATAGTTCCGAACGGGTTTATCATCACATGTGAATCATAAATTTGACTTAATGAGATATGGAACTGTGGTTGGTGCCATATGTACTAAAATTTGTGCCATGACGTTGGTGCGTCATCGGAGGTGGTTATACAAACTTGGTTTTGCACTCAGGCGAGTGATCGTGCAGTAAAGGGGGAAGTGTTGGAGCACTTCGAGGGAAATGGTAGTATCGCCCGGGTAATGTTAAGGACTTAACTTTGTGCGTCATTGATCTGAGCTTTACTGTGCAAACCACATGTCTGGTATGGGACGGACCTGGCTGATTAATTTGGGATGTTTCAACTTTAATCTTGCCATTGAGATAAACATGGTTGCTGATTTCCATGTGGCGTAAGGGGGGTGTGATGCGAAACCCTAGCGGGCGGATTGAGTTGTAACCGAACTTTGTAAAGGCCTTATTGTGATTACCTTAGACCGAGGCTAATCACATCGTGTGGGTACAGTTGTGCAACCTCTGCAGAGTGTAAAACTATTCGAATAGCCGCGTCCTCGGTCATGGACAATGCTCGGAGATTTCGCACGAGGGATAGTTATTTCTGAAAACTTGTGGATTGTGGTTAGACAGTGAATGGTTAATTCACTGTTGGTTCAGCTTATGGATGGGAGATTCATAAGTGGTTGGTTTAGCTTATGGATGGGAGGTCCATAAGTGGTTTATTGTCAATTCCGTTGATTATTTATTTACTATTATTTTTCCTACAGTTCGCTTTCAATCTATTTATTTTTACCTTTAAATGTCATTTTATGTAAATCAACCTTTCAGCCTTCTATGTTAAGCCTTGCATACTATACTGCATTCATTTGTTACAAACGACTTGCTGAGTACCAATGTACTCACGGCTTTATGCCCAATGTTGCTCAGTTGAGGAAGAGGAGTATCACCAGCAGGAGGTTCCAGAAGGAGAGTACTTCGACGACTTCGCAGATTAGGCTTCGTTCTCCACTCGATAGCCTGTGGGCTTGTCGATTGGCCACTACGCTTTATTTTGGATTTGTACTGCTATTTTGTTAAGCCCTTCCGGCTAGAGATATTGTAAATGGAAGTCAAAATAGGTTATTTGTACTCCACAGGTTTAACAGAGTTCATGCATGCACAAGGATTGACAATGGAAGTCATAATAGGTTATTTGTGCGTAAAAGTAGATTTAAGGTAAATACAGTAAATAAATTCAAAAGCTGAATTTGACATAATAGATAGAAATGGTAATTTAACAAAATAATATCGTTAGTGCAGGCTCCGACCAAACACTAACCTATTCACAGGTATCCCACCTGGTCCATCTTTTCCAAAAGATCTCATACGGATTTCATCCATCCATATGCTTTTTAAAATCTCCAATGAATTCCATCCATTCATATACCTTTTTAGAAACCATTTTTAAAACCAAAGTCTAATCCATGAAAAACCTTACTCAGCTTGCCCATAACTGTGGGCATAGCTATCCAGGATAGATTATACACTCTGCAGAGGTTGTACAGTTTTACCCACAAGATATGATTATCTCATATTGTCGGCCATTACACGCTTCCGTAGACGTGTGACTGAGAAAATCATAACAAGGTCTTTACAATGCTAAGCCTTCAACCTGGTCACGCCGCCACTAAGGTTTCACCACAACTTGAATCCACAAGTTGGAGCCCCCTCTTCTGCTGTGTGAGACTTCTCATGGCCTACGCCACGCTCACATTCAACCTATAGCGAGACCAAAGTTGGGACCTCACAAATTAGTCAGCCAGGACTGTCCCATACCAGTCTTGTGGTAATACAATATGGCTTTGCAACAGTAGCTCACAAACCGGTCCTTAACTTGACTTAGGCTCAAACCACATACCCCTTATGCCTGACAATCAACATTGTGTCACCGAACAGTAATGCATACCAGCACCCACCACCAAACCATTAGCCTAGGTCCAAACCAAGATTTTATATTTTTCTTTGGAACATTCATATTCCTTCTTGACTCACCGAAGTCAAGAATAGATTTTAGAACCTCATCATTTTTCAGTGAAACAAATATTTCCACTTAAATCATTCTAAGCATGACTAAGCAATTCTATAAAATTTTTAGTCAATACTATTGTACTAACTAGGTTTTCATGTAAGGTGACAAGGCATAAGGAAGTTCAATGTCAAATTTTGCCATACACAAAGGATTTGGGTATAAGTAGAATTTAAATTGAATTTAAATTATATTTGAATAAAAGTACGCAAGCATAATAATTTTAAAATCAACATAAATAATTTAAATTACTGAGAGCAACATGATCAAAGTTGTAACTTGCCTTATTTCGAAGTTTGCTGAGGTTCGCCAAAGTTATACTCTCCGGATTAGTCGTAGTCTACATGCGAAAAATCAGAATAAACTAAACTCAAATAAAATTCAAACAAAATTCAAAAACTAGGAAATATGTCACTACTCTGCCGCCGTCACGCCTCGCGCGTCACAGCATCCCCGCGTCGCTTCCGGATCCGGACGAAAGGTCCAGATCGCGCCGCGTCTCGCACACCCGCCGCCGGATCCTCGCCGTCGTCTGCGCGCTGCAGCCGAGCGATCGCCAGCTCTAGCCGACGCGTGGCATCCCACGTGGCATGCCGCGTCGGCGCCACATCACCGAGACCCTCCCGTGCCACGTGGCGGCCACGCCGCCTGCCACGCCACCCGCGCCGCGTGGCAAGATATCTGCCTTGCCACGTCGCCCCTAGCGCGCGTCGCCCCGCCGCCGTGTGCACCTTTTGCGTGGACCGAGTCCGCGGTGGACCCGCTTCCGTGCGCCGGTCCACAAGACAATAACTTTTCGAATTTCTCGATTTAGTTTTAGGATTAATTTTTCGAGAGCCCGTTCTCCTCCGTCCTAGCTCCGATTGACCCCGTTCTTTTTTCTAAATTCATCTAAAATCGAGCTGTAGCTATTGGTTCTGGTTTTGTGAATTTTGGAGTTCATTTGCTTATCATTTTATGTGTTTCTTTGTTTTCGGTGGTCGCTTTCTCGTTAGATCGGATTCGGAGGAGCGGGGTTTGGCGCCCAAGACCAGAGTACCTCACGAGCATAACGAAGGCAAGTCGTGTCCTTTGATCATGTTGAACCCAGTTTTGTACTCTATTATTTAATTATGTTGTTTTAAATTACATCGCACTGGTAGTTATCGTCCCAATTGAGATTATACATCCCTGATACTTTGGAATACCATGATGCCATTGTCACCATAGGTTGGGTAATTTATTAGTGATGCTAGATTATTTGTCACATGGGTTGGTACGATTAGACTGCTTAGCTGGCTTATATTTACGATTGATCTCATCAGCACATGTTAATTATTAATTTGACTTAATGACATATGGAACTGTGGTTGGTCCCACATGTATTAAAATTTGTGCCACATCATTGGTGTGACGTTGGCTTGGTTATACAAATTGGTGTTTCACTCGGGCGAGTGATCGTGCAGTAAAGGGGGAGGTGCTAATGCACTTTGGGGATGTGGTAGCCTCGCCCGGGTAATGTTAAGGACTTAACTTTGTGCGCCATTGATCTGAGCTTAATCGTGCAAACCACATGTCTAGTATGGGATAGACCTGGCTGACTAATTTATAATATTGCAATTCAATTCTGCCATTGTGATGAACATGGTTGCTGATTTCCATGTGGCGCAAGGGGGGTGTGATGCGAAACCCTAGCGGGCAGGATTGGGTTGAGGTAGAGCATTGTAAAGGCCTTGTTGTGATTTCTTGAGATCGAGGCTAATCACATCGTGTAGGTACAGTTGTGCAACCTCTGCAGAGTGTAAAACTATTCGAATAGCCGCGTCCTCGGTCATGGACATTGCTCGGGGATTTCACACGAGGGTTAGTGTTTCACTTATAACTTGGTGGTTTATGTTGGGAAGTGGACAGGTAGTTCACTGTTGGTTTAGCTTGTGTATTGGTGTTCACAAGTGGTTCATGTTTATTCCTTTGATTATTCTTTATTACTATTTTTAGTTAACTTTCGCTTTTCAGTTATTTATTATATTTCATCAAGAAATGCCTTTATGCAAATTAACCTTTCAGCCTTCCATTGGTAAGCCTTGCATATTATATTGCATTCATTGTTACAAATGACTTCTTTGAGTACCAATGTACTCACGGCTTTACGCCTATGTTGCTCGATTGAGGAGAGGAGTACTACCGCAGGAGGTTCCGGAAGGAGAGTACTACGACGACTTCACGGATTAGGCCGCTTCTCCACTCGATAGCTTTGTGGGCTTGTCGATTGCCGCCACGCTTTATTTTGGATTTCATTTGCTATTTTGTTAAGCCCTTGGCTAGAGATATTGTAAGCTTGGTCATAACGTCATTACCTTTAATATTTTATCGATATTCGAGTTTTCCTTTATTATTATCGTGTGTATAGTCGTGATGACATCTATGTTTAAGCGTGTGTACTAGCGTGATCTCGACTAGTGTAGTTTACGAGAGAGACCGATTTGCATATTCGGTCTCGACAAAACAGACTTCGAAAGTTCCATTAACAAACTACTAAGATGCTTAACAAGTTCCATTAACAAACCTGCTTTCCTCAACGCTCTTATTATTTAGAACTACTCGTGATCTTCATTGTTTACTACATCGATATCGTGCTTTGTGCACAAACGGTGAGAGGAGCTTGAGTGCCTTGTGGGGAAAGGTCAAGCGGCGAGATTTTGATGCGTAATCGATGTTGCAATGCGGAGGATCATTGATCCGAGTGTTCGAATAGCATCTCGATTTTAATCACGCGGCGGGCGATGAGAGGATCATTGAAGCGGGATGTCGCAGAGGTCTTTTAAACACCGAGGATCATTGATGGGATCATTGATCGTTCTTCCGAGATGTGTCCGTCCTTTAAAAGCTCGAATGACTTAGTTCTCACCCCTTATGTTGTTACAACTTTTAGTAAATAGTTGAATAAGCAATGTCATTAGAAAAATTACCATATAAATGATGTGTTATCACTAGTATGATATTGATGATTTCTTTCATGGTTTAAAGTTAAATATAGAAGCCTACCATTCTGCTAACTAAGCAGTCAGTCTTTGTTTATTTTTCATATGGGTGAGTTGTTGCTCTGAAATGTGATTGGGTGCTATCCATAGGAACAGTTTGTTGTTCACAAATGTTTTTGAAATAGGTTGTTTGGGAATTTCGAATTTGCATTCGAATTTGCCTCAAAATCTATTCTTTCATGTTGTCCTATCCAATTCAACTAAAACTAGTTTTTCTTTGATGTCAAGGTTATATCAGCCAATTTTCAAACTCATACTTATTTTTTTCCAGGTATTTGAATGCTATTCAGACGAATGCACACCATCTTCTCGAGATACGTTGCTCTGCAAAGTGGTTGTGAACAAAAGGAGACGGAATATGCTTAAAGAGTTGATTAAAGTCATTCAAATAGAGTAGCATTGCTACAAGGATCCCATAAGCGAATTCGGAATGCTTGTATGTCAACTATGATTTTGATGGTGCACAATGAAACTCATGGAGTGTGAGCGAGTAAGTTAAGAGGCTTTTCTAAGAATATTCATGTTTTGATTTTGATGGTTCATCCTATTCATTGAGCTTCATGTGTACTACCTTTTGCATTATGAAAAGCTTGAAAGACAAATGTATTACCTTTTCTTTTGTTGGCAAAAGCTCCTTTTGCATTATGAGTACTCAAGCGCTAATGCTTTCATATGATATCGACTAAAATGTTTTGTGTTCAACAAGTCAAAAGTTTATTTATTGTGGCCTGAGATGTATCATATGTATGCAATAATTTTCAGTTGGCGCTTGCTTATGGTTGTTACTGTATCCTACATTTCCTCTTAGATGATAGAGTGCTTATCTCGGTTATCGTACTTAGTTGTGTT